>CAJNDT010004569.1:407500-529737 GCA_905221615.1 Symbiodinium sp. CCMP2592
ATTGTCAATTTATGTTGTCCCTTTTTGGGTACCCTAAATTTTAGGTGCCGTATTATAATAAGGACCCAAAAGGGGGCCATAAGTTTGACAACCGCCCATACATCCCTGAAGGAACCTTACATCCTCTAAACGCGACCCCTAAGGCAACCCTACGCTCATCGACAATCACTATCGCCCCTTTAAACGAGCCCTAAACCCTGAAACCCTAAACCCTAACCCCCCAAACCCTAAACCCTAAAACCCTAAACCCTAAACCGTCCTCTCGTTTGAACTGGAGCAGACTTTGCACCCGCTGGCGGCAGACGGGGCAGCGATCGCATTGGAGCCTACCAGCCAAGAGTCTCCTTAAGTCTAGGGTTTAGGGTTTCTGGTTTGGGGTTAGGGGATTTTGGTTTGGGGTTTAGGGCTTTTGTTTTTGGGTTTTTGTTTTTGGGTTTAGGGTTTCTGGTTTTGGGTCTAGGGTTTTTGGTTTTGGGTTTAGGGTTTTTGGTTTTGGGTTTAGCGTTTGTGGTTTTGGGTTTAGCGTTTCTGGTTTGGGGTTTAGGGTTTCTGGTTTGGGGTTTGGGGATTTTGGTTTGGGGTTTAGGGTTTTTGTTTTTGGGTTTAGGGTTTCTGGTTTTGGGTTTAGGGTTTTCGGTTTTGGGTTTAGGGTTTTTGGTTTTGGGTTTAGCGTTTCTGGTTTGGGGTTTAGGGTTTCTGGTTTGGGGTTTCGGGTTTCTGGTTTTGGGTTTAGGGTTTCTGGGGATTCTGGTTTGGAGTTTAGGGCTTTTGGTTTGGGGTTTAGGGTTTCTGGTTTGGGGTTTAGGGTTTCTGGGGATTCTGGTTTGGAGTTTAGGGCTTTTGGTTTGGGGTTTAGGGTTTCTGGTTTGGGGTTTAGGGTTTCTAGTTTGGGGTTTAGGGTTTTTCGGTTTGGGGTTCAGGGTTTTAGGTTTGGGCTTTCGGGTTTCTGGCTTGGGGTTTAGGGTTTAGGGCTTTGGGAGGTTCAGGGTGTCGGGTGTAGGGCTTAAGGAACTTATCGTGTAGTTTTCTACATTAGGATCCTCTTTAGGAATTCTCAATAGAGGGATCTAGAAGGGTGTCTATAAGGTTTCTGTAAGGGTAGTATGAGGGTACTCTTTAACTCTGAATGTAGAGCTGATTTCTAGGAACCCAAGAGAAGGTGGCACCCTGCAGTAACAAGGGCCCTAAAACAGACTCCAGTTTAGAGAGCTAGCCTTACAGGGATGTATAAGGCCTTACGGACCTTCACTAAGGAACATACTTTGGGTTTGGGTCGAGGGTCTGTCACGTCAGGGAAAATGTCAAGCTTTAGATGAAGTTTATAGGGTTTTAGAAGCTTCTGCAGGGCTTGTTGCTTCACGGTTTAGGGATTAGGGTCGGTTGATTGGAAGCAATACCTGAGAGAATATGAAGGACACCTCTAAGACTAAAGGTATATTCGTTCAGCGAGTCTTTGCACTACAAAGAGGGAACCCTCTAGATTTAAGATACTGTAGCTTCTTAATTGCTCCATATTAACTTCTACACGTAACCTCCTTGCATCGTTGAAGGTATGTTCCTCACTGCGTGGGCTGAGTGTGAGCTACCACCCAAAAGCATGAATAAACCCTACACCCTAAACCCCTACACCCTAAACCTTCAAGCCCTCAACCCTCTTTTGAACCTTCCACGTCAATATCAATCACATGCCACCATGCGCGATCCTGCCAGGCCCCAAAGCTACTTGCTCTTCCAGCTCTAAACACCCCCGGTATAGGGTTTAGGGTTTAGGGGTTTAGGGTTTAGGGTCCCCGTTCATCGCCATACTCCGACCAACCCAATGGCCTGACGATGCCGGCACAGTAGCTGCAAAAGCCTCAGGAAATCGAGCAGCAGGAAGGCTTGAGAACTCTTCAGGCTTGGCGTCAGGATAGAAAGTTGAGCCTTGCAGTCTGGGTTTTGAATGTTCACGTTCTGAATCCGGGGTTAAGGCTTGTGGACAACAGGTGTCTGGCACAGGGGCAGAGGCTTGTAACACAAGGCTTTCTTGATTCTCAGCAACGTGACAACGTTCGGGAAGGAATACTAAGCCCTAAACCCTCTATGGTCACCTTGGCCAACGGCGCAACTAGGGCATTAGGGATCGATGGAAGGTGAATCTCCAACCAGTATGGTGGTAGAAGTAGTGGCGGTGGTGGTGGTAGCAGCAATAGTCGATGCTAGTCTTGCAGTAACTCTAGCAGAAGTAGAAAAGTTAAAAACGAGGTAGCAGGCCTCGTCGTACTAGTAGGTCGTACAAAGAGTGACCTTCGTCGTCGTCGTCGTCGTCGCAATCGTAGTGTAACAGTTGTAGCGCTAGCCGTAGTAGCCAGCAGCAGCAGCAGTAGCAGCAGCAGTATACAGCAAAAGTGTTGATGTAGAAATAGTTGTAGCATGCTATAGTAGTAGCAGCCGCAGCAGTTGAAGCAAGGACCCCGTCGATGCATCTTCGAATATCCAGATAAAACATTCTCAAGCCAATGCAACCGAAGGGCACATGTGGCGGCATGGTAGCACAGCTGTGTCGCGCGGTTCACTGAGGCAGATGACGCAATCCTGAGGTCCAAGTCTAGGGCGCTGCAGATTGTTGCAGTTGATTTATTTGCAGGGTTTAGGGTTCAAGGGTTGCGGAGTTCAGGGATTTGGCGTCTAACTATAGCGGTTCAGAGGTTCAGGCACTTCGGGCACACAACATGTAAGCATCTGTTTGTGTACTGCTGCCTGGATTTCGATGAAGTACTCGGCATCGTGCTGCTTCTGGCGCTGAGACTGCTACCGGTATGAACACCCAAGTCGAGCACTCTCCCAAGAAAACCCAAGCGAACCCTAATCCTAAACCCTGAGCCCCAAAGCGAGCCCCCTAAACAACCCTAAAACCCTGAACCTTACACGCTAGATTCTCATTTAAGGAAAACGAGCCCATGAGGCCCGGACGGTGTTGCCCTCGACATCTTGATCTGCCAAACTCGGACCTTTTGTTGCGTTGGGGGCTGTGTCTTCAGAGGCTCAGGGATTTGGGATTGCGGTTTAAATTAAATACTTAAAGGATCACGGGACTTAGTAACTAGGGTAATTTCTCGGGTAACAATACTTATAACTTATAACACCACTTGGGTACTTATAACCTTACTTACTAAGTCCCACGATCCTCCAAGTAGTGCTGAAGGCTTGTCATGTAGAGTTCAGATATTTAGCTCTTGGGAGAGGCGGTTTCGGGGCTGAGGTGATGGGGGGCCAACGGGGGGTTTAAGATGCTCGGAGCAGGGATTCCTTAATATGAACCCCATTCGGAAAGGCTATCACTACTAAACCCCCATAGGCTAAAACCCCTTTTGGCCTCCTATGATGAAAGTTTCCGAGCTTGTTGGGCGTAGGATTTAGGGCCAGCGGCGGGGTCTGCAATCCTGTTCGTTGCCAGAGGTATTGTCCAGCGCGCAGGCTTTGGCGGTTCAGGGGACCTGTAAGGAAAACCACCGATGAAAACTGGTCCCTAAACTTACAGCCATACTTTGGAACCAAAATCATAGTTGACTTCTGGCAGGATCGGCTGAAGGATCGCTACGAAAATGCAGAGAACAACCCGAAAGCAAGTCTCATAAGTTTTGGGAAGACAAGGGTTTTGGAATAGTTATCCCGACCCCCAAACAGGTCATTCATCCGTGTTTCGAGCTTTGCAGATCCGCACTGGACCTTTCGCACTTTTTGATCTTGCTCTTACTTGTAATTCTCGCCCTGGTCGCACATCCCTGAAAGCGCCTTCTGACTTTAGGTGTTTTAATCAGGGCCTTCAACCCTTGAATCCACAGTTTGGACCCGGAGCAACCTTAACCCCGAAGCTTATCATTACTATGGAGGCTTAGAGGGTTAATTAAAGGGGATCCTTGCATGAGGGATCAAGTGCCTTCTATGTTGAAACCCTGCAAATCGATGAAGCCGTGCACAAAGCAAACCGAACCAAACCTGCATTTTGGTGTAGGCCATTTGGAAACCCCAAGACCCTTGAACTCACGCTTTTGAAATCCTCTAAAAAACGCTTCTGAGACCCAGCAAGCCGAAAGCCTTTAGGAACACACACAACAAGACAAGCAACATGCCTATGGGAACCACACCGAGGCAAGGGAATCAGTGAGGTACCCGATGTAAAAGCTGGATCCCTATAGATACCCTCTACTTCAGAAAGTCTGATTCAGCAATAGCAGCCTTAATGATAGCCCTCCAGCCCTACACCCCCAAACAACTGACTCCTAACATAAGGTACCCGTGGTTTTAAGTCAAGATCCCCTCTTGAGGGGTCTCTTGCAAGCGAACTCAGTGCCGAACGTTTTGAGGAAGCATCGCCAACCCTGCAGGATGTGAGACAGTGAGCAGCGAGCATCCCTACGCGAGTGGAGTTGCTCAAATAACAACCACTAGACACTCTATGATCTCGGGACTACACATGGGCCCGCTATTCTCTGACACTCGTCTCAAAGTACCCAGATAACACTGTAGCCCTCGATCAACGAATAAAGCTCGAGCTGCTTCGGTCGCTTTATTATCATTGCAGGCGGATACCGGATTCCGTCGTGACCCTCAACTTGCAGGAATGTATCTTGCAATGCAGAGAGAATCGAAATTGGCTTGCGGAAGTCTTTCAACAAAAAGCAATTTGTTTTGGGCTCCCTGGTACGCTTTTCGTGCCGACGTTAAGAGCTTCTGCGTTTCAGGCAGTCGAGCTCAGTTTATGGTCTAGGGAATGGAAGCAAACACTATAAACCCTTAATCCTATCTCCGATCTCCTCTCGTGTTTAGAACTGAAGGGCTTCGGCTGCAGCTTCGGATTTGCTCAAAAAATTGACTTCTGAAGGAGTGTAGCAGTGCTTCGGGGCTGAATAGCCTCCAAGGAGTTTAGGTTTCCGGCTCGGGGATTTGGGGCTGGGGGTTGCGGGCTTTGGGGTTTTTGGTCATCGTGAAATTAAGACTTTTGGTCTTTGGGGTTTCAGCTACGTTCAACTTGGGTTTCGGGCTTTACCTAATTAGGTTTCAATGTGTTGATGGGGCTGTGTTTGAGTCCCCGGTTCAAGGAGCCGCGCTAGTGACGAAACTCCTCGCCCGAGAATCCCAACTCCATGAGCACCAACCCCACATCTCCAACTAAACCCCAAACCAATAAACCCTAAACTCTAAATAAATCCTAAATCCTAAACCCTAAACCCTAAATCCTAAGTCCTAAACCCCTAACCCCGAAACCGAGCCCTGAGGCTTGAAGCACAAGACCTTACATAATCCCCGAAAGGTCCTCAGCTCTACCCTACCCTAATTTAAAGTAGTTCCTATATAGGCACTTTGGGGCCAAAGTATATGGGTGGTTGTCAAAATTGTGGTCCCTTTTTGGGTACCCTAGATAGTAGGTGCCTACAATATCAGGGACCCAAAAAGGTATATACCATAAATTTGACAACCACCCATATAAGATTTGAGCACATGGACCCTTAGGTCTACCAGAGCCCACGACTCCTCAAGCAATGCATGTGCAGTACGCTCGGGAATCCAGTACCCTAGGAATAAAGAGGGGGCTCCCTTTTTCGGTATTTGGGTACCTTCATCAGGAACCTCAGACCACCGAAAAAATTAAAATCGGCCCACTTTTCCGGGAGACCTAGTATGGCGTTCAGGGATTAAGGGGGTTTTATCTTGGACTTGAAGGTGTGTAAACCCAGAAGCCTAAACCCTAAACCCTAAGCCCTAAACACTAAACCCTAAACCCTGGACCCTAAACCCTAAACCCGAGTAACCCTGGCTTAAAGGGCATCGGCTCCCTGGGAACCCGACAAACCTGCAAAACTTTAGGTTTAGGGTTTAGGGTGGTTTGGGTACAGGGATTTAGGGTTTCTAGGGTCTAGGGTTTTGAGGTGTAAGGTTTAGGGAAAAGCCCTTAACCCCTCAGTTCCTCAGCATCCCCTCCACAATTCAAAAAGGGTATCTCCTGTCTTACTTATACAGCTTGCTCAAAGGAACTCAAAGATTAACCTTTCGGATTGTATAGGGAGTATCGTGCACCAGAAATAGACCCTAAACCCTAAACCCTTGAAACCCTCAGCCCTCACAGCCCGCTGGCCTAGCGCCATCCGTCGGCCCTGCGCCGAAGACCTCGTGTAGGATGAAGCACCTGGGGTGCTGGAGTTCTCGTTGCCGGAGTTTCAACGGGATGTAAGGAGTTGGGTAGCATTTAATGACTTTTGTATATAGGAATGTCTAGGATGCATGGAGTTGGGTCGAATTTAAAGGATTTTGTGCGGGCTTTGAGCACAGTGAAGTCGCTTTATACAGGGTTTTGACTGGCTTTTGGAGTTGTGGGACGAGGCTTTCATGCGTTCAACGGGCTGTATAGGATTTTACAACAGTCTTACGCAGATTTCATACCAGGTTCGTTGGCAGCCCCTTGATTCTGAGGCTCCCCTTAGCTCCGTTTCAATTTTTACAAGCCTACAGAAGAAAACCTCAAAACAAGGCTAAACGGGCACTGCTGGGGGACCTAATTAGTATGAGTTTTCGCTGACTCTGCAGGGGCCGGGGGTTGTGGATTCATGTAGGGGCCTCAATAACTTGAATAGGGTTTTTGGGGCCCATTTTACTGTAACTATAAAAAGGAGCCCCACAATGGTATAGGTTAATGATTTAGGCCCCTGTAGTAAGGGCCTGGGTTGTGGGTTGGGCGCTCGATCAGACGAGCTGTGCAAGTCTGGGTTTAGAGACATGGTGTGAAGTTAAGTTCAGGGCTTCCCAGAGCCTCCAAAACCCCTTAATTAAGGACTATACCTTAAATCATATTAGGGATCTTATTATAATTTAAGGTATATTCCTTAGTTAAGGGGTTTTGGAGGCTCTGGGTTCAGGGCTTAGGGAGCCTTATAGTCTAGGATACCCAGTAACCTAAGAATAAAAAGGCCTCTCTGTTTGGTATTGGGTAACTTTAGGAGGAACCTAGGACTACAAAAAGGGAACAAGGGTACTACTGTGCATCCTAGTTTTCATTGAAATCTAAGCCTGATCTCCTGAGCTGAAAGCAAGGAAACCCTGGATCCTTAGATGCTAAGCCCGCGGTGTAGGTTTTAGGGTACAAACACTGGGTTTAAGGCTTAGGCCTTCAGGGTTGGGGTGAGGGTTCGAGGGTTTGGCCTTTAGGGTTTACTATATCTATGGTTATGCTTAAGGCGCTTATGACACCCTTATAGCAGTACGTTATGGAAATCTTGAAGCCCTTATGATACCCTTCTGGCAATTAATACCTTTACAGAGCCCTCAAAGGCACTATTTGGGCACGTGGACCCTCAGGCTTTCTGAGATGAGCACTGGCCGTAGTGCTCCAGCTTCTGACCTGAAGGAGAACCCAGAGGGTCCATATATACCTATACTGAACTTAGAACCTTAGCAAAAATTGATAATTTTAGCTTTTTCTTAGGGATTATAATAACCAAAAAACCTTATTTCTAAGTACCCCTATGATACTACCATGGAATTCGATCCCAAAAGACCCTCCCCATTATGGTCTTTGGGACCTGATTCCATAATGGTAGTGTATATGGACCCTCTTGGGAAGTCTTGGGCTAGCTCAGCGCTTACGGCATAGTGTTTAATTAAGGTTTCCTTTAGGGGATTAGGGTTTAATGACGGTTTAAGGTTTGGTCTAGGGATTTAGGGTTTATGGCTGTCGAAATCGGGACAGAACAAAAACGCATGGGATCTTGGATTGTGTTGATAATGCGCACTGGTAGAAATGACTGGTCCTCCCGCGAAGCTTACTCTGCATCGCTGTAGGCTTCACCTTAACCCTGAATAACCTACCTTTTTAGGGTTCCTCATTAATTATGATTTCCTTAAATAAGTCCTTAAACAGGTAGGTCCTTCAGGGTTAAGGCACACACAAGACGGCAACACCCCTGCACCACTCGGACCTATGGTCCCGAGAACCTTGCATTCAATGTATGACTCAATGACCAGATTTCACAGCCATTTCACAGCAGTACATGTTGAGACTAAGTATGCCACGATTTTAATGTACTTGTTCATACTTCAGGATGCTACTTGCAAGCTCGGGCATACATGGATCCAACTTAAAACTTGTAGTAAACTCCAAAGCCGCAGCCGCAAGTCCTAGTGTTCATCCCTGCACCCTCAAACCTAAACCGTACCAAATCCTCAAGCCCGGGAACTCTAAACCTTGCAGCTCTAACCCCTGAAACCCCAAACCCCGAAGCCCCGCAAGACTGAAATACCAAAACAACAACTCTAAACCAAACAGGAGTAAGCCCCTAACCCTGATAACCTGAAACCATGAACCCTACAACCCTAAGACTGTGAACCCGAAACCCTAAACTCCGAAACCCTAAACCTGAATCCTAAACCCCAAATCGCTGGCCCTAACCTCGAACCCCGAGCCCCTAAACCCCTAAACCATGAACTCCTAAACCCTAAAAGCGCATCTTGATGGGAGGTCAAAACAAGGTTTAAGATTCTCGGGGTAGCGATTCCTTAATATGAACCCGATTATGGGAACCCTAATCCCTACAAGTACTAAACCCCCATAATTAGGCTAAAACCCTTTTTGGCCTCCTATGAGCCTAAACCCAGAACGCCCCCAGAAGAACCTTACAAAGGCCTAAATCCCTTAGAGCGCTGAAGCCCTTAAGCCCTAAACCCCGAACGCCTAAACTATACTGAACCCTAAACCCCTAAACCATCCCAGAGCCTCCAAAACCTCTTAATTAAGGAATATACCTTAAAGTATAATAGGATCCCTAATATGATTTTAAGGTATATTCCTTAATTAAGGGGTTTTGGAAGCTCTGGGATGAACTCCTAAACCCCAAAGCGCATCTCAATTGCAGCCCGGCAGCTGACCACGTGCGCGGACCAAGGACAGCGGTCAACTCCCTGCAACCCGGAACACCCCCCAAAGGCTCCATGTCCCTTCATACTGTTGATGATATAAATCCCTAGGGTTCCTTTAAAGGGATCTATAGGGGTTCCTTTAAGGGGTTCCCTTTAAGGGATCTATAGGGTCTTGGGGGTTTAGGGTTTAGGGTGATGATATAAATCCTGCATTACCTTATAAGGGCCTTAAACTATAAAGGATATACCTTATTATGGGTAATGCAGGAGTTATATCATCAACCATAGCAGATACTTAAGCCTGAAAGGGGTCCCTATATAGGTACTTTAAGGCGTAAGTATGTACTACATGGGAGTTTCCGAAAATTAGGGGTACCCTACTTTGGGCGTCCTGATAATGAGGATCCGGCTATGTAGGGTACTAGTTTAGGGTCCCCTATTTTCGGAAACTCCCATATGGGCACATGGAGCCTTAAGGACCGTGGGGTTCGGGGTTCAGGATTAAGAAGACATGTGGGATTTGAGGGGTTTAGGGTTTAGGGTTTTAGGGTTTAGGGTTTGAGGGTTTCGGGTTGGGGGGTAAGAGGGGAGTTCGGGTCAAGGGTCAAAGGTTTCGGCCGTAGGTGACGGGCTTAGGTTTAGGAGTTAGGGTTTAGGGTCATACTGGCTTATGCGTTTAGGCCTAGAACCGTGACATCTTCGAGCCTGGTATCGGGCATTTGTACTTACACCATGTAGTTTCGGGCTTATGTATGCTTTTAGCCTTTAGAAATGCTGAAGATTACGCTTTGTGGTGCTGTTTCAATGGCTTCGCAGACTCCCGAAGATTTGGTATGGTTGAAGCAAAAGACGCTTGTCGAAGGGGTTGTTGTAAGGGTACGTATCCTCAGTTGATACAACAGCTACTATCGTACTTGTAAACCTCCCCTTGGTCGGAACTCCTGTAACCCTTCACTACAGCTACTATTCGCTCCTCCCTAAATCCTAAACCCTAAACCCTAAATCATAAACCCTAAAAGTCCTAAACCCTAAACATCCTAAACATCCTAAACCCTAAACCCTAAAAATCCTAAACCCTAAACCCTAAAAATCGTAGACCCTAAACCCTAAAAACCCTCAACCCTAAACCCTTAACCCTAGATCCTAAACCCTAAACCGAAAAACCCTAAAGCCTAAACCCTTAAACCCAAGCATAGGGTCACATCTACCCTACTTAAAGGATCATGGAACTTAGTAACTAGGGTTGTTATTAGGGTAGCTATACTTATAACCCCAAATAGGGTACTTATAACCTTACTTACTAAGTCCCATGATCCTCCTTATAAGAACTCTTATAGAAACCCTATAGATCCCTTTACCATGATCCTCCAAGTAAAGCACGAGCCTCCAGTCCCGCGGACTGACAGACCCTTTCCCAGAGCCTCCAAAACCCCTTTGATTAAGCAATATACCTTAAATTATAAGAGGATCCCTAATATGATTTAAAGTATATAGCCCTAAACCCCTTTCATCAAGGAACATACCTTAGAAGGGGCCCCCACCCTGTAATACTGATTATAAGGATTGTCTTAGAGGCCTGTCATATTCCTGTTATCTAAACCCTAAACCCTGAACCCAAAGCTCCATAAACCCCAAACCCTAAACCCTAAACCATAAAACCTAGACCTAGACCCTAAGCCCTAAACCATAAAACCTAAACCTTGAATCCATAGACCCTAAACCCTAACCATCCTAAACCCTAAACCCTGAACCCAAAGCTCCTAAACCCCCGAACCCCCAACTGCTTAATCCTTGAACCGGGAGCCCTTCCTAGGGCTTCGGGTTTGGAACCCGGAAGCACCCCAAGGGCCTCCAAAACCACTTAATTAAGGAATATATACCTTAAATTATAGTAGGATCCCTAATATGATTTTAAGGAATATTCCTTAATTAAAGGGTTTTGGAGTCCCCTAAACCCTAAACCCTATAGATCCCTTTAAGGATCCCTTTAAGGAACCCTAGGTATATTCCTTAATTAAGGGGTTTTGGAGGCTCTGGTGGGACCCCGACGGCCTCTGGGCCTTCATCTCCGGCACATGGCCTGGGTTTAGGGTTTAGGGTTTAGGGTTTGGGGGTTTAGGGCTTAGGGTTTAGGGTTTAGGGTTTAGGGGTTTAGGGTGTCCAGAAAATCGGGGGCCGGTTTTTGTGCACACAGCGGTAGCTTTAATATGGGGTAGTTCTCTAAAGTAGGGTCCATTTTGGGGTCCCTTTTATAAGGGTGCCGTACTATGTTGGGGACCTGGAATGGCACTTTTTTTTTTAAAGAACTACCCAAATGGTGGAGTGAACGACGACGACTACAACTACAGCTAATGCTACTACGACGATGACTATGACTATGGCCACTAGCGATCACTCATGATGGTCTTTTGTGATTTAGGAGATGTGCCCTTTTAGTCTGGAAAGCTGCTGCACTTTCAAGTTTCGATGTTGTGGTTTCAGGATCCAATCCTCTACGAGGGCTCGGGGCTTGGGGCTCAGGATCCAGGGTTAGGGGGTTTAGGGTTTAAGGTTTACCTTGGCCCCAAGTAACCTACTTTTTTAAGGACTTATATAAGGAAACCATACTAAGGAACCTCAAAAAGGTAGGTTATTCAGGGTTAAGGTAGGGTTTAGGGGTTAGAATTTAAGGTCCAGGGTTTAGGGCATAGTCCGTCTTTGGGGGGGGCTTCGCCTCGGTCAGAGGTGAAAGCTAGAGGTGGTAGGGAATGTTGCCTTTTTGCTATGAAACTGACATTACACCCGAAAACCATGCACAAAAAACATGCTAAAGCTCAGCACCGCAGCTTCTGGAGCAGGCTTTACCACCTTTGGATCAAATTCTTTTCTAATCTGAACTTTTATTAAAGCTCCTCTTTTCCAACCTGTGTTCTTGTGCTTTCGCCGTCATTCTATCAGTCTCTTCCAGTGCTTATATTCCCAAGCCACCACGACATGTTCACAGCCCAGAAACATACCCAGAAAGCCCAAAACCCCTGAATTAAGGAATATAGCTTAAATCATAATATGAAGCCCCTCATAATTTGAGGTATAGTGCTTAATTAAGGGGTCTTGGGCTCTCTGGGTATGCAGCCCTATGCGAAAATAGGGGACCCTAAGATAGTAGCCTAAAAAGTAGGATGTAAGGTACCCCTAATTTTCGGAAACTCCTACTTGCTCCCAAGGTCTTCAGCCCAGCGGCGACTCTCCAGATAGACCACCAACCTACTCGCAAAGCAGGAACTAGGATACCCAGTAGCCTAAGAATAAAAAAGGCCTCTGGTATTGGGTAACTTTATAAGGAACCTAGGACTACAAAAAGGGAATAAGGGTACTACTGGGCATGCTAGGGAAAGTGAAGGAGCGGGAAACGAGGAGCACTTCCTCAACCCACCAGCACCTACTCGTTTGCAGGGCCCCTATACATTCCATAGTAGGGTTTATAATAAGCACCTGCCAAAAGGCAGGTTTTGGCAGGTTAAGGTTAAGGTTCATCTAGGGATTCAAACTTAATTGCGCAGAGTTCTGCCCTTAGAACCAGGAATAAAAACATTCTTATTAATCCCCTATGAGAAAATTCGAGCATAGTGGCTAAGAGCAGTAACCCTCAAGCTCAAGCGAGCGGTTCAATATGGGAGCCTTGATAATTAGACAAGAGCTTTCGGGAGACATTGCTCTACTTGCTGTACTTACCGATATTCCTGCTCTAACCTGAGTGGCAAGCATATCGCCAACCCGTCTTTACAGACTGAAACACTGCAATTTGTGCCACAGATCGTGAACTAGGCAACTATTGGCTTTATAAATGGTTTCAACCGCTGTTACCGTTTAGGGTTTATGCTCCACAGTTGAGGGGTTGGGGGGGCCCTTTGGTCGCACTACCCAAACAGTAGGGTCAGGTCCTGAGTACTACGACTACGACCCTACTTGTGGGCACTTGGCCCATAGAGTTCAGTGGCTGGGTTCTCTAAAACAAGCCTTCTGCAGGGACACGTAGGTGTAGTGAATGCTGCGGTCCTCCAGAACCTGCGACGGCAGAATTCTCTCCGGTTGAACATGTACGGTTTAGGGC
Source organism: Symbiodinium sp. CCMP2592 (assembly GCA_905221615.1). NCBI lineage: Eukaryota > Dinophyceae > Suessiales > Symbiodiniaceae > Symbiodinium > Symbiodinium sp. CCMP2592. The sequence goes on from CAJNDT010004569.1 coordinate 420,480, forward strand.
TGAAGGTAACCCTATAGAACCCTTTGAAGGAACCTCCTTATAGATCCCTTTAAAGGAACCCCTTAAAGGTACCCCTATAGAACCCTTTAAAGGAACGCCCCTAAACCCTGAAAGGCCTAAGCTCCCAGATTCATGAACCGCCATCTCCTGAACACCACCCTAAACGGAGTCCTGATAGCTACTGTTGGTGATATGAATATAAATCCTGCAGTACCTTATGGACCCTAAACTATGGGAAGTATGGTATATTCCTTCTTATGGGTAATGCAGAATTTATATCATCAGCCGTAGTTTCCCAAGTGGCCCCGTCAGAAAAAGGGCAATACAGGGGCCTTACTTTTATTAGGATTCTGGACTTTGGGTAATATCAGATTAAAACTATGTGGGAACTAAATGAAACTAAGGGAATGCAATCCCTAGTCATTCTGACCTCCGTATTCTCATTTTCCCACTCTTCCGGTCAGTCATGAAACCTGCCAAACAATGCACAGGCTGCCCCTGCAGGACCTAGAAACCACACCTTGCACCCCTAAACCGTGAACCGAACATACATGCTGAAATGTGTCTAAAGAGCGGTATATACACTCAACAACACCCGGAACAAAAACGTAGTTTCACTGGCAACGGCTGTAAGCAAGTGTAAAAATCACGCAGTCTTGTGTTGATATTGCCTAAACCCTAAACTCTGCAACTACGTGTCTATTCCTCAACTAGCAGTATTCAGGCTATAAACCTCTCATACCCATAATCGCCCCCGAAAAAGTGCTCTAAAAGGCCGCAAGAAGAAACATTACCTAGGTTCCTGGGTAGCCCTTTCTTTGAATAAGGGTACCCTTTTTCCTACTATGTGGTTTGAATAAGGGGACCTTAAAATAAAAAAGGCAAAAGGGTACTACTCAGGATCCTAGTTAGCGTACGCATCACACAGACCCTGAGCCCTAAACCTCCCTACCTACACCCCTGACGCCAAAACCCCAGCCGCCCCAACCCCTAAAACCCCGCAGCCCCCTACACCAACACGTAGTCTGCGGTTTTGGGCCCAATAAACCACAATTTATCAGGCTCGGGGGCTGTTCTGAACCTCACCTGTGGCCGAAAAGACCTATGTGTTTAGGGTTCCTGAATGTGGTTTCTGCATATAGTCTATTGTCAGTAGGCTGACTAGGGATCGAAGGTCAAGGGACTTAAAACCCCACTACTTGGAGGATCATGGGTCAGTAAGGTTATGAGTACCCTAATTGGGGTTATAAGTATAGTTACCCTATAATAATAACCCCAGTTACTAAGTCCCATGATCCTTTTAGTAATACCTGCCCATGAACCTGAAAGGCAATCCCTAAGACTCCAAGTATACAAATAGGACCTACTTTGGGGTCTAAAGTCTATAGATAGTACCTACTTTGGGCTATTTGGAGTCCTAGGGAATGTAAACTCTACTCAGCTCCCAGAGCCTCCAAAGCCCCTTAATTAAGGAATATACCTTAAATCATATTCGGTCTCCTATTATACTTTAAGGTATATTCATACCTTAAATCATATTCGGGCTCCTATTATACTTTAAGGTATATTCCTTAATTAAGGGGTTTTGGAGGCTTTGGGGTATTTGGGCTTTAGGGGTTTAGGGTATTTAGGGTATGGGGGTTTAGGGTTTTAGGGGTTTAGAGTATTTAGGGTTTAGGAATTAGGGGGTTTTGGAGGCTCTTAGCCAGCCTCCTCCTCGCCGCCCTCGCCAGTCGTTGAGGACGATTCCGCCTCGCACAGAGGTGCCCCCTGACGGAGGCCCTAAATCCTAAAACCCTAAACCCTAAACCCTAAATCCTAAACCCCCCTAAACCCCGAACCCCGAAACCCTACTAAACCGAGGCCTTTTCGAGCTTCTATCCAATCATCTCAGGGCGCAAGTCCAAAATGAATGGTCGTACGCATGGACCCTCCGGGACAATCATGCCCAGACTTAGGTGTGCAGATACGGCTTAAAGCATACTCGGGATCCTACCATCTTTTAGAGTACATCCCATAATTATATTGGAAGACCTGGGTATTTTTGAGACCCGATACCTGAAGGACCAAATGACCCTTAAAAGTAGGGGCCCTGAACCCATATACTATGAATCCCTATATGGTATATGAACCATAAACCCTTTTAAGGTCCATTTCGTCCTTAAGGTAACCAAAACCCCAGCCCCGCGAGTACCCGCCTCCATGTCCGCAAAGAGGCGGACAGCTAGCGGAATTTCCCTGGCGTTGAGAGTGTGCTTGAAGAAACATGGGACTTAACGAGGCTCATGATTAGAGTGACTATACTTACAAATACTTATAACGTATAACCCCAATTAAGGGTACGTGTAACCTTACTAAGTCCCATGATCCTCCACGTGGCCATAGTTGTTCAGGATTTGGTGTTCTTATGCTTGGGGACCAGGGTTCAGGGCTTGCGTTGGGTCTAGATTCGGTCTAGACGGCTCAATGTTTAGGGTCAAACTAACCAATCACCCGAACCCAACATGTCCTTCAGTAACGACAGCCTGAACCCTAACCCTAAACCCTAAACCGCGCCACTATGGCCACGAACCCTCCGTAAGTCCGTGAACTCTTTCTTGGCTGACTTCTGAACCCCTCCTAAAAGTTAAACTTCTAGCCTCCTTAGTATAGTCCATACGGGTGGTTGTCAAAATTATGGTCACTTTTTGGCTCCCTATCAAAAACGGCACCTATTATTTAGGGTAGCCAAAAAGGGGCCATAATTTTGACAACCACCCATATAGAAGCCCAACAAGTTCAAGTCCTAAGAGCCAACCAGAAGAACGCCAAGGTTTCATTTCCGAACCCGAAACTTCTTTAGCCCTTACCTTAACCCTAAATATCCTACCTTTGTAAAGACTTACAATAAAGAAACCATAATAAGGAGCCCTAAAAAGGCAGGTTCTTCAGGGTTAAGGTAAAGCATCTGCCCCGGAACCTACACTTACCCTCGCGAAGCCCGAAAGCCTTGCCCCCCGTTGTGAGTTCCAGCGAACATGTCGGAAATTAGGTGAAAGTTTAGGAACAATATTATCGGTAGTTTTCGAAACATTGTAGATGTGCTTGTGCGCCTTCAGAAACCCTGACCGCCTTAACCTCCATAAGTAACTGAGTTTCGAAACGTTGTAGTTAGGCTTGTGGGCCTCCTTAAGCAACTCAAGTTCCCCAAACCGCACCTTTGTCGCTCGACGTCGTACCGAAGCGATTCCTGCAGCTCTAGCCCTAGCGCCCCGAGTACTCCTAGATTAAGGCTTTTGGGTCCAAAGACCATTAGAAAAAACAAAAAATGCTTTTGGGCTATTTTGAGCCTCAGGGTAGCAAATCCCAAACCATTCCGAACTGCCCCAGGGCGCTACTGTAGGCCCAGACGGTTGGCTGGATACAGGATTCGCTTCCAGGTGTCGAAGAGCACTTGCCTCTGCAGCTCTGCGTGCGATGCACTGCGATCCCGCTTGGGGCTCATGACCTCCTTGGCTGCCTCTTTTTCGCTGAAGTCGCTCGCCCTCCTTCTTGTTGGGCTTGTTCTTCTTCGCCCTCGATTCACAAGGACTTAGAAGAGCACCAAGTGGAAAGCACACAACCGGAACAAAGAAACTGCTGGTCATAGGGATCCTTACGGGTGTAGGGGGAGGGGGGTAGGGGGCCTTAAGGCCCATAATAAGGACTAATAAGGCCTATTTAAGGAAATATAGTCCCCTACACCCCTCCCCCCTACACCCCTAAGGATCCCTATGAGCTGGGAGACCTTGGCCGTCGATGTCTGGCTTCAGCTCGGAGTCATAGGGCTTCGTTGGCAACACACAGGTCAAAGCCTGCCCCTGAAGAGGAGCCCTATAAAAGAACCCCGTGGAAATCTCAAAGGGAGACCTATAGAATTTTATGGTAACCTAAACGGGAGCCCCTATTGTAGAACTCCATAGTACACGAAACGGAAATGCTCTTACAGAACACCATAGCATCGGGAGCCTAACTATGGAACCCCATGGTACCCTAACAGAGAGCCCTACTTCAGAACCCCCATACTACCCTTAAGGTTTGCCTTGGGGCAAGAAGTCAGGGTTCGCTTGGGCTTCCCGGCGATGTCTAGGGTTTGGAGGAAGCATGGAGTTTGGGGTCGGGTTCAAGCTGACTTTAAAGCCCAGGATCGTAGGGTTTCGGGGCTTCGGATACATCTCCGAAGGCCTGGAGACTGGGATCAGGCTAAAGGCCTTAGGGTTCAATCGTCTCCTGGCGCTAAGGCAAGGGCTATTACTGTAAAGTCTAAACCTCTACATAGAACCCCATGGTACCCCTAAAAGGGAACTCGATTATGGAACCACATGGTACGCTTGAACGGAGTCCTTTTGTAGAGGCCCATGGTAGATACTTAGGCGGGGGCTCAAAGTGCTTTCCGCGTTGGCGCTCGAAACCTTTACTGGGCTGACCTTCCCAGCGGTATGCACACCCGAAGCATCGCATTCTAATGCCTGAATTCAACCTGACGCAAAAACCCTAACCCCCTAGACCCCTCAATCCTGAACCAAGTTTACCCTAAACCAAGCTTAATTGAGATCTACGGGTCGGTGCGGTACCCTGTACCAGGAAGGGCATAGTTTCAAGCAGGATCGAGGCGACCGTGCTGGCATACGTGGGCGATTATGTTGCTAGGATACCCAGTAACCTAAGAATAAAAAGGCCTCTCTTTTTGGTATTGGGTAACTTTATAAGGAACCTAGGACTACAAAAAGGGAATAAGGGTACTACTGGGCATCCTAGTTGTGGATGTAAAACGCATGGGAAGTATCATCAGGAAACTCAGCGGATTTAGGCATTTGGGTTTAGGATTTGGGCTCCAGGCCCCACGTGCCCAAATCACTAACGCAGAGGGTCCACGTACTCCCCATTACAGGACTTGTTAACGCCTTTTTCGGCATCAAAACCCACAATAACTAGACCCAAGAGTAACCCAGGCATAAAAAGGATGCCCTTTTTGGTTTAAAGGGGCTTATAAGGGAACCTGAACCCTAAAAAAGGGAACAAGGGCCTACTCTGGGTCCTAGATAAGGACTGCTTGGACCCTTAGGGAAGCCCCATTCTCAACCCCAGATCCCGAACCCAAAGCCCTAAACCCTTCACAAAAGTAGGTGCTGGTACAGTTGATGATATAAACTCTGCATTACCCATTATAAGGAATATACCATAATTCCCATAGCTTAGGGTCCTTAAGGTAAGGCAGGATTTATATCTTCCCCTAAACCCTAAACCCTAGAAACCCTATAGATCCCTTAACAGGAACCCCTTGAAAGGTCATGGCTTCATCTTACCCGGAAGTCCTGGGAGAATCCCTCCAAGTCCACCGGAGGGCTCCGGTAGACCTCTGCAAACAGGGGAGGCAAGGTCTACCGTTTCGGGTCGTGGGTCTACCTTAAGGACGAAATGAACCCTAAAAGGGTTCAGGGTTCATATACCATGTAGGGATTCATAGTATCTGGGTATAGAGCCCCTACTTTTAAGGGTCATTTCGTCCTTCAGGTAGGGTTTACAGTTTAGGGTTTGGGGCTTGGGGCTTGGGTCTAGGGTCTAGGGTTTACGGTTTAAGGGTTGGGCTTAGGGTTTACAGTTTAGGGTTTGGGGCTTGGGTTTTAGGGTTTAGGGTTTACAGTTTAAGGTCTGGGTTTAGGGTTTACAGTTTAGGGTTTGGGGCTTGGGGCCTGGGTTTAGGGTGTAGGGTTTGCAGATTGAGGTTTGGATTTAGGGTTTACAGTTCAGGGTCTAGGGTTTGGAGCTTGGGTTTAGGGTTTAGGGTTTGCAGTTTAAGGTTTGGGTTTAGGGTTTACAGTTTAGGGCCTAGGGTTTGGGGCTTGGGTTTAGGGTTTAGGGTTTGCGGTTTAAGGTTTGGTTGGGTTTAGGGTTTACAGCTTAGGGTCTAGGGTTTGGGGCTTGGGTTTAGGGTTTACAGTTTAAGGTTTGGGTTTAGGGTTTAGGATCTTGATCCTAGGGGTAGTATTGGGGCAACACAACTTACAAGTACTTCTTTTAATCCCAATAACGGTTATTACTTACTTAGTCCCATGATCCACCAAGTACCTTCTCCCCCTTTTACAGTACCTAGTTCTATGCTTAGGATCTGTTGCAACCAAAGGTCAGTACCCCAAAAGAGGGGCATGACCCTATCGGTAGTGGTTGGGGGGTGTAGGGTTTTTGGTTCAGGGGCCTATGCTCACTACACTCTCGCCCATAAAAGTACTTGGGTGACTGCTTAGGGTTGTGGGGTTTAGGGTTCAGGGGTCCATCTAGGGGTATATCAATACATGACCATGAATATGGGCTTAAAACAAGGGCTTTTCTAGGTACACATGCCCAAAAAATCGTTCTGGGTGCCAACACCTTTCAGCGTTTAGTAGTTATTGGGGCCACAACCGCCGCTGAAACTCAACACGACAATTTGATGGCCCACCACCTAGGAGCCGTTGTCGCAGGCCTTATCACATGGTGGCCTTCATTGTTTGACTCGGGTGTTGGGAGGTATGTCTTACTTACTCTTTACTCAAATCCCCCATAGACCGTACTGTACCTTACGGTTGTCTTGGGGCTCTGCCTGCAAGGTCCGAGCCGTCGGGCGCATTAAAGGCTCAAGTCACCACAATGCCATAACCCAGACCTGAACATCTAAATCCTAAATCCCGAATCCCGACACGCATAAAGAACTTACAGCGCATAACGCCTAAGAAAAGCTTTAAGGCCCGTTAAAACGAGATCAAACCCTTCTTTCAAGGAGAGCAAACCCTTTGTCACAAACCCAAAGGGGTTACAAGCTACCTGTGCGACAAATACAAAGCCCAGACGGCCCAGTCTCCACTACTACTGCGACGACTACTACTACAACTACGTACCCCTAAACTTATAAACCCTAAACCCCTGAAACCCTAGACCCTACACCCCTAAACCCTTAACCCTAAGTCCACCAGTGCTACTAAAGTAAAAGCCAGAAAGTTGGAATATGATTATCCTAGACACTTTATGGTAAATTATGGGGTATCCTACCCTGAAACCATATTCCAACTTTCTGGAGTTCCCTTTAAAAACCCTAAACCCTAAACCCTACACCCCTAACCCTAACTCCACCAGTGCTACTACCGGGCCTGGCCCAAGCCCTTCTCAAAGTGGAACTCGTGGATGGGCACCGCAGGTCGGAGAGCCGGACTAGGAAACCCAGAGACTCCAATATCCCTTAATTAAGGAATATACCTTAAATCATATCAGGGATCACCCTAAACCCTAAACCCTAAACCCCAATATACCTTAATTAAGGGATATTGGAGTCTCTGGGAAAGAGCACACGTAGGTCTGCTCGGGGGTTCAGGGCTTTCAGGTTTTTAAAAGTTTATGGCTTTACGGGTTTTTTAGGGTTTTTTAGGGTCTAAGGTATTTTAGGGTTTAGGGTTTTTTAGGGGTGTAGGGTGTTTGTTAGGGTCTAAAGTATTTTAGGGTTTAGGGTTTTTTTAGGGTTTAGGGCTTGGGGTTTTTAAGGGTTTAGGGTTTTTTTAGGGTTTAGGGCTTGGGGTTTTTGAGGGATTTAGGGTCTAGGGTTTAGGGTTTGGGGAGCTGCAAGGGGCTTCGGGGCCCTTTCTTGTGGCTGGGACTTTGGCTGAGGTTGGGTTTAACCACGGGCTCTAGTATCTAGACCTTAGAGTAACCTAGGAATAAAAAGGGTGCCCTTTTTGGTGTAAAGGGGTTTATAAGGGAACCTAAGCCTCAAAAAAGGGAATAAGGGCCTACTCTGGGTCCTAGGTATTTATGTTGCTTGTACGGTCAGGGCTTGGAGGATCGACCCAGCGAATTACTTTATAAACAGATACTTGGGTTCACTTTGAGGGAGCCCATTCATGGTTGGGTAGGGGTCAGGGTCGAGTGCCCAGGGATTCGGGTTTGCCCTCGGGTTCGGGTGTTTTTTGATCTGATGGTCTCTGATTTGGGGTACTTCGTTCCGATGTACGGTTCGGGTTCAACGAGGTTAGGGCTCTTACGCTCAGGATCCGAGTATTCAGATACTTGGAGGGTCGGGGGACTTAGTAACTGGTTATTTTTGGGACGTATAAGTACCATAACCCCAATTAGGGTCCCTTTTAGGGTACCTATAAGTCTACTTACTAACTTCTTGCTAAGTCCCCCGACCCCCCAAGAAGGCACTATAATGACTAATCACCACTCCCACGCCTTACGGGCTAAGGGGTTCCGGGACCTTTGCATAGTCGGCAGATAGTTTAAACCAATTCCGGGGAAACCGAGCCCTAAACCCTGCATCCTATAACCCTGAACCTAGACCCTCAACCCATACCCTGTAAACCTAACCTTAAACCCTAATCACACCCTGAACCCAATAACCCAACATTCACTAGGATTCCCAGTAACCTAAGAATAAAAAGGCCTCTCTTTTTGGTATTGGGTAAGTTTATAAGGAACCTAGGACTACAAAAAGGGAATAAGGGTACTACTGGGCATCCTAGTTCAACATCTCTCAGACCATAGTCCCGAAAAAAAACGTGTAGCCGCGCTGGGTGCAACGCGCCCCGTCACTGCCGGCTGGCCTGGGCTATGCGTGCAACACATCATCCGAAATGCCACAACATCAGGCAACAAGTAAACCCTGAACCCTAAAGAAACTCGGAGCGTCGTACGGTTTGGTGGGAGGCTCAGTTTGAGGGTTTACGGCTTGAACTTCCGCGGCTCGAACCATCATCGGGCTAACTGCATGACAAACAAGTTTCGGGATTGAGGGTTCAGGGTCTAGGACTTCGGCGATCAAGGTTTCAGGCTTAAGGTTGTACGGCGATCGAACATGTGACACGATTTACAACTGCCGTGCATCTTTTTGCTTCAGGAGGGTTTAGGTGGTTAGGTTATGGTTTACGGGCCCTGTCTCCTCATACGAAATACTCACACTCAACGTCTCGGAAAGCTTGTGCGCGCGAATGTCTCAGTCTGTTCATCTAGTGTAGAGTTGTTTCGTTGTTTACCTCTTGGGAGAAAACCCAAGATCTACACTCACAGAAGCTCCTACATAAGGAGCCCAATGCACAACCCTAACCTAAGCCCCTATGTTGCAAACCCTGAACCCCTAAACCCCAAAACCCTGAACCCCTAAAAGGACCGGGGCTCTAAAATTAAGGTTTGGGACCTGGAATTAGGGGCTGGACAATCAATGTCCAGCCTAGCCCCAAACGAGAAATCAAAAGCAAAACAATAAACGTTCCTTCAAACCACCGCAGAACGCCCAGTTTGATCCCAGCTAGCACAAGCCCCAGCATCCGAAATCAAAAAAACTCTTTGTGATCGGGAATCCTCTTCTTGTGAAAGTACACCCACCGGGAATCCCTTGTCCATTTGTTTTGGCCTTCTGGAGCAAAAGCAAAACAACAAACTAATTTTGGTCAGGAATACTCCTTCTTGACACACACATCAACGAAGGATTCCCGACCCGAGCAATCTCGAACCCCGAACCCTATGCAATTTCTGTAAACCCTGAACCTCAACCCTAAACCCTCCAAACCCTCAACCCCAATCCTAAACCCATTGTATCATCGTGGGCTTTCAGGGCTGACACGCCAGAGGGTGCATATACACCACCATAATGGAATTAGGCCCCCCCCAAAACCATAATAAGTATGGTCTTTTGGGACCTAATTCCATAATTGTAGTGTATATGGACCCTTTGGATAAGCAAGCCTCTTCTTGAATGAGCAGCAACATGTGGCAAATATCAATGCTATTTTGGGAGTTCCTTATTATACAATCATTATATCATAGACCCCCAAGCCCGATTGTAATTACTGCTGGTGGACAAAATCCTACATTACGCATTAAAGGAATATACCATCGTTCCCATAGTTTAGAGTCCTTAGGGTCATACAGGATTTTGTCCATCAGCAGAATTAAGGCCTGCATGTTACACCCAAAGCTGGATTGCTCAGCAGGGGGCTCACCGCTGTTCTCCACGAGCCTCAGGGAGCTCACCAAGTTTGCTTGACTCGTGCTCAAAATGTCTGGTTGAATCTTTGTGCATTTAGGGGTATTGCAGTTCAGGGTTTAGGGTTTGGGGCTTCTATACTGAACTTAGAACCCTAGCAACAAGTATATTTTAGCTGTTTCTTAGGGATTAAAATAACAAAAAAAATATGTCTAAGTACCCCTAAGGTTTAGGGTTTGGGGGGTAACTTAGGGCTGAGGTTCTGGATTTAGTACGCTGTCCTTGGCTTCTGCTGCTCCGATCTAGAAACCCGGAGTTTCATCGCTGAGGGTTGTTTGCTTCAAAGTTGATCAAGCAGAGGGTTTAGGCTTTGAGTGTTTGAGGTTAAGGCTATAGGGTTTAGGGCTTCGGCTGTATGGTTTAGGGATTAGGGACTATGGCTCCAGGGTTTAGGGTTGAGGCTCTGAGTGCTGATACTGCTGATGGACAAAATCCTGCATGACCCTACTCTAAACTATGGGAACTATGGTACATTCTTTACAAAGGGTAATGCAGGATTTTGTCCATCAGCAGTATGATAGCACTGGCTCTTGGTAGGGGATCGGGGAACGGGCTATAGGGGCTATATTAAAATCCAAGGTTAAAAGGAGGTACCCTCAATAAGGACCCCTAGGTATGTACCCTTAATATAGCTATTTTTTACCCATTATATAGCTCATTATAGGGTAGGGGTCAAATTAAGGGTCCCTGGTTCTCCCCTTTGATAAAAGGGACTTTAAGAGACGATCATCGATATCCATTGCCACCTTCCCTACTAGGCACCAGGGTGTAGCATCCACTTACCCAAAGGCCCCAAAGTAGTTCCTTTTGAACAGGGGTTCATATATAGAATCCTATAAAGTAATCCCAAAAAGGAAGTACTTTGGGGCCTCTGGGTATAGGCCGCTTGCACCCACGAGGCATTAAATGGGAAATCACGTTTCAGCGAATGGATTCGTAGCTTTACTGAAAGGCAGCAAAGGCTCACTTGCCTGCTTGAACAAGTTCATGGTGAGGGTGAGCAGATTAGCTGGGCTGTTCTGGTGGCTTACATCACTGCCTACGTCCTAGGTGTTATCGATTGGGTGTACGTCTTGCGCGGAAGCACGCGGCTTGCTCTCATGATTTTTCTAACCTTAACTTTAACCCTCTTGCATCCCCTTGCATAAGACTAAGTGACTAAAGACTTCACAATGCCGGGGGTAGATAGTCAAAGCTTCCGGAGCATACACGTCTTCCAGATATCAGCAGCGAGCAGGATACGTGTGAGAAGTCATGGCATTAATGCAACACAGGCTGCATAGAACACTTCTCGTTCAGTTTATCAGGTATCGTCTTGTTGGAGTGTCGCCTCACTTAGCGGCCCCATCCGGCTGTAGCACGAAATTGCCAGCGTCTCCATTCGGTGTGTGGCTACAGGCAGACGTTGCTGCTGAAGAAGGGGTCGAGGCGGACAAAGGTTGAAGATAGCTCAAACAAACCTGTTGGTACTGGCAACACACTACATAGGTAATCAATTGTGCGTGTAGGGTTGGGAGTCACAACAGCCTTCACCAAGCACATCCTCCACGGTACTTCCGTTTCTGTGTTGCCCGCTAACTTTTCTGGTTAGCATGATCTAAACGAAGAGCTGGCCAAACAAAGGGACTACGACCACAACAGGGGACACAGGTACACCGTAACGTCTAAACTTTTGGAACACGATACTGTCACAGAATGTAGGGACTTAAAATCTCGGGTTCAGGTTACCCAGAGGCCCCAAAGTAGTTCCTTTTGGGGATTACCTAATAGGATTCTAAATATGAACCCCAAAAAGGAACTACTTTAGGGCCTTAGGTTAGGCCCCAACCCTGAACCATCACCCTGAACCCTGAACCGTGATGGCTTGCACCTGGCGTTTCACAGCAGCATAAACCGTTTCACCTGCAACTATAAATAAGGGTCTAGGTCTAGGTTAGTACCCAAAACCTGCAGGTTCGAAACACAAAACTCTAAACCGAAAAGCCTTAAGCTTCTTGGGACACTAAAACCTTAGAGCATCCGAATCCATCCTAAACCCGAAAAGCCTCAAACTGAAACAACTGCTGAAACCCGGAAGAATCCTGTGGTCGACGTTTTAACGTCCCAGAGAACTCTGATGCCCTAAACCCTAAACCCCCAAAGCCCCGCAAAATCCAAAGCCCCAAACCCTAAACCCTACAGCCTAAACCCCATAAGCCCTAAGCTATGAGCCCTGAGGAAGCTGGGAATCGGGCTGAATGCTCCGCTGGACGGGGCCCCCTGGCCTGTTTTGGTCTCCCGGAGACTCCAAAACCCCGGAAAAAAAGGAATATGTTAGAAGCTGCCCCCACCCTGTAATAGTTACTATAAGGATTATATTAGGGCCCTATTATATTCCCATTATATTCCTATTATGCCACTATTACAGGGTGGGGGCAGCTTCTAAGGAATATGACCAGGAAATGCCAGTAAATATGCTAATAAGGATCCCTGTAACATTCAAACTATGTTCCTGAATGGAACTTGGCTTGTTTTGGGATATATAGTAATAGAATTACCTATAATACTAGCAACATAATTATCTATGCTATTTATGTTGGTCATGCTGGTCATTTTAGGCCTTGGGGCATAAGGCTGCGACTGCGGGTCTTCGGGTCGTAAGCTCTCAGTGAAAACCCAAAGGGTCCTAGGTACTGTTATGGGGAATGCTTCCCCAAATCATGCTGTTGAAGGACGAAATCCTGCATGACCCTTAAGGACTCTTATCTATGGGAACTATGGTATATTCCTTATAATGGGTAATGCAGGTTTTTGTCCATCAACGATAGTGCGAACTCCTCATGTAGAAACCCGGCCGTTCGACTATATAGGTACTTTGGACCCTCACGGAAAAGTGTTTCAGGCCTTAACTGAGCTCTTGGCTTAATGTTTAGGGTCATAGGGTCTGATACTGAGGGTCTCGGCATCTTGGTGTCCTTTTCTTGCGCTGTCTTAGCTTTTGGGGTTCAGGATATGAGAGCTCAGAACATTAAGCTTCAGGATTTTGGGGTCTAGGCTAGGGTCTTGCCGGGTTCAGGACTTAGGGTTTGTTATGGCTTTGGAGGCTTTGAGATTTGGATTCAGGCTTTTCTAGACCTTAGAGTAACCTAGGAATAAAAAGGGTGCCCTTTTTGGTTTAAAGGGGTTTATAAGGGAACCGAAGCCTCAAAAAAGGGAATAAGGGCCTACTCTGGGTCCTAGTTATAGAGTCAAGGATTGAGGGTTTGAAATTAGGGCTTCGGGCTTGGATGTATTGGCTTTCGGCACTGCTCTTGTATATATGTGGTTCATAATGTGTGCGGCTTCGCGCTATAGGATAGCGCATAGGGGATCTAGTCTTTCTGAAATTCAACGCCCTAAACCCTCAACCCAAGCCCTAAACCCTGTCAAAGGAATGCGAGGTTTAGAGTGTAGGAACATGGTCAGGATTTAAGGATTTAGGGTTTAGGGGTTTAGAGAATGCGCTGCATTCTGATCCTGTCCCCAACCTCACACCCTCCCCCCTGATTAGCATCGTTGGAATCCGTGGTAAGGATTTCAGGAGCACAAAAGAATATTATTTCCATTTACATGATATGATATAGGACTTCAAGGTACACACCTATGATTCATGACTAAATCAAGTGTATCCGTAGTCGGCAAGCCGTCGCAAAGCTCAGGTGCTAAGGGCTTGGCTGAGTGTCGTTCTGTTCGACCTGCATCAGCACAGCACTCGAAACCCCACATTCAGGGTTTTGGGTTCAGGGTTCGTATTGGTGTGCCGGTAGGTGTACACAGGGCCCTTCGGGCATGTTGAGCGAGGGTACAACCGTGTTGGGTTCTTGGCATACTCGTAACCAACAACTTACTCTTCAGTGTCCGTCTCGCACTGCCTGAAAGAGAGCTTTAACTGGAGAGAGAGATGGGTAAATATATCCTTGTATAAAGATACATAAACAGATAGATAGATAGATAGATAGATAGATAGAGATAATAAAGATGTATGTATACTGTGTGTGTAATATATATATATATATATATATATATATATATATATATACACACATATATATATACATATATATATACATATATATATATACACATATACATATATATATATACATAGATATATGGTCCGCCTTGCTCCTCCTCCAGTGCTACCCGCGGAAGTTCCGAAGGCTCAAGAAATTGATTTGGAGCCTTGGGTTTCTAAGTGCTTGGGGGCCTTCCAAGGCGCTTGGTATGCCCGATTGGGTGCTGGCGGTTCTCTGTCGCCTGTGCATGGTGTACAGTGAAGAAGATGCTTTATGCCCTTGGGATCCCAGTGAAGCGATGTCCGAAACTGACTGCTTTCAAGGCTTTCGGGCTAAGACGTTTATCCAAGCACCCAGAAACCCTAGATCCCGCAGCTTGCTTGAACGCAAAACCGTACATACTGTTGATGGTATAAATCTAGCTATGGGAATTATAGTATATTCCTTATTTAAGGGTAATGCAGGATTTATATCATCAAGCATAATGCTGCGTGGCTTGAGGTGTTTCTCCTTCCGAAAGTTGACATGTGGCAAGCGAGGGAGACCCTGAGGGTCTAAGTACCTAATAATCGTATACTCTCCAAAATACTGATGATATAAATCCTGCATTACCTTAAGGAACCCTGCACTATAGGAATTATGGTATATTTCTTATTATTGGTCATGCAGGATTTGTATCATCAACCGAAGTACCTAATAATCGTATTCTCTCCAAAATACTAACTACTATCCTAAACCGGAACCGAATACCTATTTTGGGGGTCCTTTGGACCCTTACGGAGAGGTAAAGAGCCTCGGTGACGCGCAAGTAGATAGACCTGGCCGAGGCAGAAACGATGGTTCTCAAACTTAAGTGTTCTGCCTTCCAGCCGGTCCATACTCCCCAAAGACCATCCCCACTATCTTTTTTGGGACCTGGTTCCATCACAGTAGTGTACATGGATCCTCTTGGTCTTGGGTGGCCGATTCTACTGCGCCGGATCCTTGTTTTGGAAGCCTTGCTTTCTAAAGCTAACTCTCAACCTGCGCAGTAAGACAGCGCCTGCAACCCAAACCCCAAACCCCTTAACCAACCCAAGCACTTCTCCAGAAAGCCGCAGCCGCATACACCACGATCCAACGGCACGACATCTCGACAACTTGCATAAAAAGAACTGTTGTCTGAACTCTCTAAACCCAAACGCCCAACCCCAAAACCCCAAACCCCGAAATTGCCAAATTCCACAGCCGGAACTTAACTTCTGAGTCCTTCGAACCCTTTTGAAGGCCCAACTGCGAAATGAACCTGCGCACACCTAAAGCCTGCGTAACCTAACCCTACCCCCTATGCCAACCCTTCTAAAGAAAGCCACAAATTCTTAAACTCCTTCAAGCTCCAAGCTCTATCCTAAAGCCCAAACCTATTACTTGACCCCTAAACCCCTAAACTCCTAAACCCTACTAAACCGGGCCCTAACCCCTACGCCAGCCCATGTAAAGAAAGCACCAAAGCCCGCACGAAGAATCCGATATCCTCCACCATCAACCCTAAACCCTCAACTCTACCTTAACCCCGAATAACCAAAATTTTTGAGGACGTATATAAAGAAATCATATTAGGGAACCCTACAAAGGTAGGTTCTTTAGGATCCAGGTAGACCCTGAACCCTCAACCACCCTACTAGACCTCTAAACTCTACTCACTGGCCCAAAACCCAAGGAAAAGAAAGTTGAAAATTTCAGCATCGACTACCTTATAGGAAACCCCAGAAATTGAAAAGTTGAGTTTACAGCCAATAAGTCTAGACCCTGAACCCTCAACCACCCTACCAAGAGGGTCCATATCCACTACCATTATGGAATTAGGCCCCCCCAAAACCATGGTCTTTTGGGACCTAATTCCATAATGGTGGTATCTGTGGACCCTCTGGGCTACTAGACCTTCAGCCCTACTAGAAACACAGGTCGGAGACACAAGCTGCCGGGTTTCAGAGCATCGAAGATGAAATTCAGCTCCACCGGTCCTGGGTTTTTCATGTAGGGGCCTTAATAGTTAGAATAGGGTTTTGGGTTCCTTTATATTTATAGTATAGTGGTGATATGGAACTCTAACTATTGGAAATTGCTTAGGCTTCTATAGTAGGGGGCTTGTCTTCAGTTCGTTGTAACCGAGAGAACTCGTTAAAAAAATGGAATGAGGCACCAAATGACCATCCTAAGAATGCTCCTTCTAAACAACGCAAGGTTGTTGCTCTCGTGGATCCCATACGAACATTGCACCTTCATCAAGAACGGCCTTGCCAACCGAGAAAGCTGCAGGACACTTGCTTTGCTCAGGACACTTGTCAAGGTTAGGTTGCATAGGGTCTAGATGCTATTAGGTTCAAACGGTCTAGGGCTTGGTTGGGCTTGCGAGCCATTAGAGCATTAAGGGTAGTAGAGCTTGTAGGTTTGCAAGGGAAGGAGCTTTGAGATGGCAACCCAAAAACACCCAAACCCCAAACTAAAAGCTACCCCCACGAACCCCCAACGCCGAAAGCCTCCAACCTGAAGCGCCTTGAGTGCCATGCCCAAAACTGCCCCAAAAGCCCCAATCTCGAGCCCTGAATCTGTTCAATTTTTGGGTGGTTGTCAAAATTAGGGTCCCTTTTTGGGTACCCTAAATAATGGGTGCCGTATTAGAATAGGGACCCAAAAAGGACCATGATCTTGACAACCGCCCACATATTTGGGGTTTAGAGTCCTGGGGAGAACACTGTGGGACTTCGAAAACCATGCAACGGATGAATCCAACGCCTTAACTCCTAGAACGGTTACCGAAACCACAACCCTAAAACCCTAAACCTCCAAATGCCTTAAAACCACAAACCCCCAAATACCTGAAGCCCTAAACCCCAAACCCTAAAACCCTAAACCCCTAAATACCTGAAGCCCTAAACCCCAACCCTAAAACCCTAAACCCCTAAATGCCTGAGCCCTACCCCATAAACTCTAAAACCCTAAAGCCCTAAATACCTGAAGCCCTACCCTAAAACCCTCAACCCCGAAATACCTGAAGCCCTAAACCCTAAGCCTAAACCCCTACATGAAACCCTAAACCTTTTGCGCTGTGCCTCCTGAGGACGACTTGGGACTTGACCTGCGAGTCTTGAAAAGGTGGTGTGATATTACGAACAAAAAACACAGGGTTTGGGGTTTGGGGTGCACGGTTTAGGGCTTTAGGGCTCAAGGATTTAAATGATCTGAGGGTTTGAGACGGTGGCCGTAGGCATGTAGTTCGATATGACGATATACCGATGCGATGATGACATGCCCCCCCAAAGCCTGAGTAAAAGTATGGAAACCCCATATATTGCAGGCTGCAAACTATCAGGGCATAAGCATCTATTCTTAAGAGCTTTAGGGGTTCTGGGGGTCTGTAAGCAACCCTGAACCCTAAAACCTTAATCCGTAGGAGCGCAAGGCTCAGGGACCAGCTTTGCCCTGTGAGTATAGGGAACATGTGCCTAAACACACTAAAGAGGTCTCAGGAGGGGCTCCTGGATTGCTATGATTCTTGGCAGGGTGAGGGATTCGGGTTTAGGGTTTAGGCGTTCGCCAAACTCTTTATTCTCGGGTTTTGGGGTTCATGGTTCAGGATTGCATGCCACCGCAGAACCCTAAATCCTAAACCCTACACCGTAAATCACAACTTAAACCCTAAAACTTGGGGGGGGTTCGCATTATGGCGTAGTGGACGCTTCCTTCGGTCACTCCGGACGTTGCTCTCGACCCTAATGTCCCGTAGCGCCTCGAAAGCCTAAGCCCAAACCCTCCTTCAACCCTCAAGACTTTACCTTTTATGATTTGCTTACATAAGCCCTGAAACAGGTAATGTAGGAACCTGATTAAGAAGCCTTGGGTCTCTATTAGGGCTCCTTATATGAATCCGACTATATTGGGGGCTTGCAGGACCAGGGCTTCCTAATCAGGTTCCTACATTAGGTTACACGAGGCTAAGGTAAACCCTAAACTAAAGACCTCGCTAGGGACCAAGACCTCACCCTCAGGGTCCAAGTACCTAATTATCATATACTCTCCAAAATAGTAACCTACATAACTCTACATAACTACTGCTGATGGACAAAATCCTGCATGACCCTAAGGACTCTAAACTATGAGAACTTTGGTATATTCCTGATAATGGGTAATGCAGGATTTTGCCCATCAACAGTACGATCCGAAACCTAAGTACCTAATGTTGTTGGGTCCTTTGGACCCTTAGGGTCATCCCCAGTCCGATCCGAAACCTCGAAGCTCTTTTTGAAAGTACATATTTAGAATCTTGTAAGGTAATACCAAAAAGGAACTACTTTGGGGCCTATGGGTAGTGCGCCAGACAGCCTGCTAACGACAACAAAACACTTGTGTTGATGGAGTAGTAACAGGAAAGCTTCCTACAAACCCGGCCTTACCCCTCAAGATCAAGATCCACACTATCTAAGCAAGCCCTGGGAAACCCTGAACCCCTGAATCTAAGGAACCCCCTTGAAAAAAAAGAACCCTCAAAATCAAGGAGCCCCATTCCAAAGCCCCAGGTCGCGGGACCGCCGCTGAGCATCGGGCGTGTGACCTTCCGGTACTTTGACCTGAGAAGGAGCTTTTAGGGTTGTGGGTTTAGGGTTCAGGGTTTAGGGTTTCGGGTTCAGGGTTTTGGGTGGTTTAGGGTTTATAGGCTTCTGGTTTTTGGTCTTAGAGCTTCGAAGCTGAGGATCACCACGAAATGATACACAAACCTCACCTCCTTGCAAAGCAGCACCCTAAACCCTAGAGGCACCCAAAGGGTCCAAAGTACCGATATAGTAGAATGTAGGGTTTCTATATTAGGAATTGCTATTATGATTTGGCGAAGCATTCCCCATAACAGTACATAGGACTCTTTGGGGCCTTAAGGGCAAAAGCTAACTATGAACCGCTCTAAAGCACTTTGTGGTCGCCCTGTAGGGATCTAACGAATCTCCGCAGGCCTTGACGAACACTAAACAAAAACTAGACAACCCCTTACACAACCCTACGTCTAGGGTACCTAGCAATACTATACTGAACTTAGAACCCTAGCAAAAATTATATTTTAAGCTGTTTCTTAGGGATGATAATAACCAAAAATTAAAAAATATTTCAAAGTACCCCTAAGATAAGCCCTAACGCCCTCTGAAATTTTGAAATGCCCGAAACACTTCGCCAAGCTCCCTGCATGCAAGGACGCCTTCCGGAGGCTAATGCAACTCTTCACCAAGGATGCCTGACAGAGGGGTTTAGGGTTTAGGGCTTAGGGACAGAGCTATGGGCGCGGAGTTCAGGTCTGTCTTTGTCATAGAGGTTCCGGTCAGGGTCCCTTTAAGGCTTCGAGCGAGGTTTAGCGGTCTGGGACTTTGAGGCTTTCGAGTTCAAGGTGTAGTTACTTTAATCTTTGCGTAAAGCGTTTACATCGTACAAGGGTCTCAATGGCGATGGCTTGGGTGTCACCCTTAAGGTACCCTTCACGGTGCCCTTGAAGGTATCCTTTATACCCTCTTCCTTAAACCCTAGCCCCGTGTCATTACGGGCAGCTCTGACGAGTCATTTTCTGGATTTCTGCAGGTCTGCAGGCTCCAACTGCCAACACGCGTGCAGCTTTCGATCCAAACTGGCAACCGACGGAAAGCATATGCGTCAACAGGGCAAACCATTAAAACAACAGCGATAAAAAGCAATCATGTCTTTCTGATTCTGCCTGAGGAAGCAAACGCAGCATGTCACCCTAGACGAAGAGTTACATGTGGCGACCTATGACCCTACTTGCTACTAGACCCTAAACACCCCTAAACCCTATAAACATTAAGGAACAATTCACCGTTGCAACACGGGGCCCGATGCGCCTAAACTACGAATGAATCCTACGGACGTAATTGAACCTTAAACCCTAAACCCTAAACCCTACACCATGTGTTCAGCCCCAAAGCCCTAAACCGAATAATTTATAACGACCAGAAAGCTGGTGCTCCGAAGGGAACCTTTTCAAGGAACGGGCAGGGCTTTTTTTACACCCCGACTTGGCTCCCTTTGAACCCTGTTCAGGATTTGTTTTTTTTTCGCACCCTGTCCTTCAAGGAACCCTTAATTCAACCATAATAAGTTCCGTTAGCAGCTACTTAGCACAGGCCTGGCGCAAGTCCGGAGGACGCACTGGCGGCCCTCAAGGCATCAGAAGTAGGGCTGCGGGTTTAGGCTTTTATTGTTTTATTAGGATGTCCTTAAGGGGGGGTGGTCCAAGGGGGGTAGGTAACCTAGTAATCCCCATTATTCCCCAATACTCCCTAAGCTTCCCTAAGGTTCCCCAAAGCTCCCTAGTACCCTCCCCCCTTGAACCACCCCCCCTTAAGGATCCTATAATTTTAGGGGATCCTTGGGTTCAGGTCGATGTTTGTTGTTACCGGAATCCGACCCCAAAGCCCTAAAACCCCAAGCCCCAAAAAAACAAAGCGTGTAATGTAGGGGCCTCATTAATTAGAATAGGGTTTGGGGGGGGGTTCCTTATTGTAATTATGGTACAAGATACCCCTCCATAACTTGGAATAGGGTTTGGGGGGGGGGGGGGGGTGTATCTTGTACCAAAATTACAATAAGAAACCCCCAAAACCCTATTCTCATTATTAATAGGGCCCAAAAAAACAAAAATTGGGATAGGGATATCCTCATATAATGAAGCCCAATAAGGTAGGGATATCCCTATAACATGCTTATGCTTATGCGCTTTTCGGGGTCCCTTATGTTAAAGCCCCTACACCTAAACCCTAAACCCTAAACCCTAAAGCCCCTACACCGAGGTCCCGACGGCCGCTAGCTGTGCCACGGCGCAAGACAAAGCCGTCGAAGTCGAGGATATCCGGGCGAGGCATGACCTTTCCCGGAGTCGTTGAAGGATTTCTATACGAATTGTTGAAAAGATCTATCTACAAATATGCATATATGTATATATATGTATATATATATATGTAATATACATATATGGTTCTGGGGTTTAGCATTGAAGCTCTTCTTCCAAGCTGAGACTAACACCGAAAGGTGGGCCAGCATGAGGTCTTTCGCTGTCCCTTTTTGACGGAGTAGCCACTATGCGTCTCAAAGGCATGGCGGAGGTCGGTCCACGTGCGGAAGTCGCTCGTGTTGTCTAGGTGCAAGACTTCGGGTGGCTCAGAGTCGTATTGCAGGCCGCCACATCTAGTGTCCGATGCGAATGCTTGTCGCCCAGCTCAAAGTTCCCTAAACCCGAAACTTCAGTGCTTAGGGAGGTTTTTAGCTGCCGGTAGGGCCGGTAGTAGGTTCAAATCTACTTTCGGTTTTAGGTTGAGGGCTTAGGATTTTAATCTTCTCCCAAACACTCCTTCCAGCCTTTGCGCTCAGGCCTCGAGTACACAATAACCATGAGACAAAGGCATCGTATTTAGAGGTCGACTCCTTCTGACGCATCGGGAGATGTGATCAAACATTACCTATGAGCAGTCGAAATATCTAGAAAATCCTTTCTGCAACTACTCCGCCCCGATTCAACCTGCTGACAAAAACCTAAGTGCCTCAGCCATACTAGAGCCCCAAACCCTGAACCTAAACAGAGAAGCCCCGACCCCTAAACCTTAAACCTCAATCCCACACCCGAAACCTTGAAGCCCTGAATCCAATACCTGAACTGTGGAGAACTCCTATAGTTAAGGAATGTACATGAAATCCTAGGTATATTACAAGCTATAAGTGGTTAATCAAAACCCTACAAAACCATGCAAAAGCCAAGAATGATGGGAGGCCAAAGGGAGGGTTAAGATTCTTGGGGTAGAGATTCCTTAATCTGAACCATATTATGGGAATCCTAATCCCTACTAAACCCCCATAGGCTAAAACCCCTTTTGGCCTCCTATGAAAGAAAGCTCCCCAGAGCCTCCAAAACCCGTTAATTAAGGAATATACCTTAAAATCATATTAGGGCTCCTATTACCATTTAAGGTATATTCCTTAATTAAGGGGTTTTGGAGTCCCCTAAACCCTAAACCCTATAGATCCCTTATAGATCCCCTTAAGGAACCCTAGGTAGATTCCTTAATTAAGGGGTTTTGGAGGCTCTGGGTCTAGCGACACCCCAAAATGCAATCGAAACCCGAAATGTTCGTCTCCAAGGGTAAAAGGAGGGACCCTTAATAAGGACCCCTAGGGTTTAGGGTTTAGGGTTTAGGATTTAGGGTTTAGGGTTTAGGGTTGAGGGACCCCTAATAAGGACCCCTAGGTATATACCCTTAATACAGCCATGATATACCCATTATATAACCCATTATAGGGTAGGGGTCCTTATTAAGGGTCCCTCCTTTTCCCCTAAACCCCCTAAACCCCCAAACCCCTAAACCCTATACCCTCATAGAATCCCTATGGATCCCTTTAAAGCGACCTTCTTAAGGGTCCCTCCTTTTCCCCTTTGATCGTCGGCTCTCTGGGGGTGGATTCCAGAAGCTAGGACAAACACCGGCATGAGATTCTGTGGCTCGTAGCGCCCGTTTCGCATGACCTCGAGAGGGTTCAGGGCCGCTTGTAGGGCCCCCCCAAAAGCACATAAGCAGAAATTGGGATAGGGATATCCCATAACAAACCCCCTTATAATAAAGTCCAATAACGTAGGGATATTCCTAGAACATGCCTATGGTTATGTGCTTTTGGGGTCTCTAAGCTTAGGGGCTTCGGGTGCAGGGCTGGGGAATGCTGCCACTTCGACAAGGGAAAGTGCTTACAGGATCAAGAGTTATAGATCTATGGCATCATTACTTGTAGCGCGTATGCAATAAAAACAAAAAAAGGCTGCGACGTCCCATGATCCGCCAAGTCAGGCATGCGTTGCCAAGAGTGACCAATATGTTTTAACGAGGACGTATCATACGCTTTCCCAAACGGTGCCAGGAGGCAGCACGGCTGTCTAAAGGTCCGAAGTACTATACTTTGAATGGCTGCCGATAGAGTGAGAAGGCCCATGGCAACAAGACCTGACAGGCCCAAAGGGCCCCAAAAAGCAGCGGCCAGGGACTCTGTTCTGCTTTGTAAACCCCGCCGCGACGGGCATGGCCACCACGGGCACCGCCACCGGTGACGGTGGATCCAGTCCTTTTTAAGCGAAGTTTGACCGCAGCGATGCACACCAATGGATGCACTCGGGGCTGAGCATAGGATGGGCCAGCCCGGCCAGCCAAAGGGGCCCTCTTGGTTCCCTCCACACGAAGGCATGAAGATCCAAACATGCATACAAGCCGCTTGCCTTCGGGGTAAGATCTTCACATGGGTCCAGCACTTCAAGCGACACCTTTGAGTCGAGATGGGGTTTCCGAAAAATCAGGCCTTGTACTTGGGGAAGAGCAGCCGTGAGTGCAACATGCTCTGTCCTCTGATAACCTCAGGCTCAGGTGGGTCGTGGCGGAGGCATCTCGAGGCCTTGACGATGATCGTGGACTGTATCCCCATCGGGGGCAGCGGCAGACTGAGCAGATTGGTCGATGTTACCTACTAAAGGCCTTCACCCCTCGGTTACTAGAGAAATATGCGCATTTCCAAAATAGGGGTACCTTATTTTGGGGTCCTTATAATAAGGATTACTATAGAGGGTACCATATTCGGGTCCATTTTCGGAAACTCCCAAATAAACTCCTAAACATAAGTCCGAAGAAGCACTGAACACTTCAGACTGCACACTTTTGCATCTGCAACCCGCCAGCCTGCGTTCTGACTCAAAGCTTAGCTTCGGAATTATCGGTTTAGGGTTTGAGGGTGTAGGGCTTAGGATTTAGGGCTGAAGGCTTAAGGTTTCGAACTTTGCACGATCACTCCCTGCAAAAACCAGACCTCGAAACCCTGAATCCCCCTCACTTTAATCCCCCGAACACCCACCAATCCTCCAGCTGCACAAGCCCTTATCAGCTCTTCGAAAACTCAGAGGGTCCAAGTACTCCCTTTTCTAGGACTTAAGGCCTGTTTCTTGGCATCAAAAACCATAAACTCCCTATTATAGGACTTCCGTAGTTAAGGCCTTTCCAGGTGTCAAAAACCATCAATAAGCGCTACTTGGGAAAAAGCTTTTTAAGCTCTTTCAACACAGGCTACGACCCCAACCCGTAATTCCAAGGCTTAAACCCTAACCCCAAACCCTCTTACTTGGAGGTTCATGGGTAGTTATAAGTAGGGTTATAAGTCCCCTAATATGGCTTATAACTATACTTATCTTACTTGTAACCCCACTTATAAATACCCATGAACCTCCAAGTAGGCTCCTAGGATTCCCAGGTCGGCCCTCTTTGGAGCCCCAGCAAACACCGACGAACGAGGTGGTGGTGGCGGAACATCATCCTCCCAGCACATGATTCAGCATTTGATGGCTCACAATATCCTATTCTACCGTGACCTACCTGCTTGGTAGGGACACCAAACTCTAAACCCTATACCCTAGAAGACCTGACAAAGGAGCAGGCGCGGGCAAATCAGGCATGTAGTACTTATTGGGACGTTTTGGGATGGAGGCCCGGGATGACAGGAGCGAGCATGTGAGCAGTAGTTGACAACCATGCGTCTGCCGGTATCTGCACTTAAAATCACGTAGAAGTCAGCGACTGTGTAATTATACAAACATTTCGACAACTTACACTTTCACATTTTGCGCAAGGATACACAAATTACATTACATATACAATGCTTGCTGAGAACGGCCGACGACTTGCTATTCGCAATTGTTCTGTACTGTACACACATATCAGAAAGCAAGCCTTGTACAGGATGCGTATACAGGTTCCCACAAGCATCAATACACGGATACACGCAGTGAGAGCGACCCTGTACGCTTTGATGCCTGAATGGCTTTGGCGTAAGAGCTTGGCTCTGTAGCCCAGAGGGCCCCGACACGTGACGTGTAGTAACATAGTTTAGGGTTTATGGGCTTGATTATTGCCCTAAGGGGTCCAAAGGACCCAATAATAAGGTACTTGGGTTTAGGATAGTAGTCATGTAGCTTTACTTTTGGGAGAGTATAAGTTATCCGGTACTTGGACCCTTAGGGTTTGGTTTAGGGGGCATGGGGTCCCACATATTGTCTTGGCAATGCTTTGGGTTTGGGAGAAGGAACCTGCATGGCTTCATGATTAACAAAATGCCGAGCTGAGGATTTATGACTTTCCAGGATTGCGCACGAGGGCTTTAGACTTTGGGAGTTTCTCATGATGAATTTTGTACTTCGGGCTCAGGCACTTGGTGAGGGCTGCTTCCCTGTAGTGCTCTTCTCGGGATTCGCAAAGGCACCCCTACCCTCGATGTCAAGGTCTTGCGGTTGGGCATTATGTTTGCTTGCTGGCACGCTCGAAACAGAGTCCACTCAGCTACTAAGGAGCACGACACTAAGCCCTAAACCCTAAACCTGCAATTGGTACCATTTACTAAGGAGCACGACACTAAACCCTAAAGGCTGAACCCGTAAGCACCTGAGCACTGCCCGTCGCACCTGGGTATCCCAAAGTGTCCACATGGCGATGCAGCTGCGAAGATGGAGAGAGCGAAAGCTGCTAAACCCGAAACCCCGAAACCAAAAACCCTGAAACCCTGGACCTTGAACCAAAATCCCAAGGCCCGACCAAGCCTTAAGCGCCAAATCCGAAACTCACAGATGTAAGACGGGTGCAACCGGTGGTGCTGTCTAATTGATGGACGTCGGACAGCAAGTAGTCTTAAACGCTGCATGCTGGCATGTCTGCAGGGAGTCGCGTTTAGGGCTCATATGGTTTGCCGTTTAAAAATGCCAACGTGGCAGCCATGAACACATCAATGCAAAGTAGGACCCGTGCAGTCTTTTGGAAATGCATCAGCACAATGCAACCTAAACCAAACGCAGACACAAGTTGAAGTGTCGAAATCTGCGTGCTCCAGAGGTGCACAGGGAAGGCCTGAAACAAGACACGGCTTTGAGCAGGAACAGGAACGGCCAATCAAGATCACGAAATGCAGGCAGCGCTCACTGTCCAAGGGTAAAAGGAGGGACCCTTAATAAGGACCCCTAGGTATATACCCTTAATATAGCCATGATATACCCATTATATAGCCCACTGTAAGGTTTCAGGGGTCCCCATTAAGGCTTTTCCCCTTTGACACTGTGGCTCTTGTGATTCGGGGAGGACGGAAGTCCAGACGGTCCAACGGTTGACGATATAAATCCTCGGGGTGCCTTTAAAAGGATCTATAGGGGTACCTTTAAGGGGTTCCCTTTAAGGGATCTATAGGGTTTTGGGGTTTGGGGTTTAGGTTGATGATATAACTGCTGCATTACCTTAAGGACCCTAAACCAGGTATATTCCTTATTATGGGTAATGCCGGATTTATATCATCAACCGAAGTACGCCATTTGGTAGGCTGCAAAGTTCCCACAAATTGCACCTGAGCCCGACTACCTGGGTAGAAATACGGGTCGGACCCTTGGCGGCGGGTAAGGCTCAGCATGGTGGGGCTGATAAGATTTCGCAACGAGGTTTAGGTTCTGACCTACAGTTTCCCGAACCTCCTGCAGAAGGTGAGGCTTTCAGGATTAACATCTGTCTAGTATAACTACTCCCCAAACCTATGTACACCCTGAACCCTGGGGGCACAAAACCTGAACCCTAAAGCTTGAGCCCTGAACCGAAAGCCTTGACATATTCGCCCGTGGAGCCGTACATAGGGGTGATGATATAAATACTGCATCATATGCCATAAGGACTTAATGATCCTAGACTATAGAAATTATGGTATGTTCCTTATTATGGGACATGCAGGACTTTGTCCATCAACAGTAATTAGCATAGGGTTTTGGGGGTTCCTTTATTGTAATTGGTATAAGATATTCCTTACTATGGGAAATGCAGGTTTTGTATCACCAACCGTATTAAGATTGATATGGGAGTTTCAAAATATTGGGGTAACTTCTTTTCGCGTCCTTATACTAAGGATCCTACTATTTAGGGTACTATATTCGGGTTTTGTATCACTGACCGCAGGGATGCCCATCCCGCAGGCCTGTCTGAGGAGCTCCACTGAATCCTGCGAGGTTAAACCCAGCGCCTTAAACCCCAAACTCCAAACCTTAAACCATAAACCCTAAACCCCCCTAAACCCTAAACCTCCCTTGGATCGGCTTTGGGTTTCAGGGGTCTTTACCTGGGAGTTCCGAAAATCGGGGACCCTAAGAGTTCCTTTGAAGGGCTACTATCAGGGTACTATAAGGGTTCCTTTAAAGGGCTCTATAAGGGTTCATATTGGGAGTTTCCGAAAATCGGGGACCCTACTATAGCACCCTCAATAGTAGGCTCCTTATTATACCGTTATTATAAGGGCCCCAAAATAAGGTACCCCTAATTTTCGGAACCCCGCATACAGGTCTTTATAGGGTTTGTGTAGCGTTCTAGAAGGGTACTATACCGCTTCTGGGGTTTTTAGGTCAGTTTTTGCAGGTCTTCGAAAACCCTAAACCCTAAACCCTAAACCTTAAACCCTAAACCCTAAACCTTAAACCCTAAACCCTAAACCCTAAACCCTAAACCCTAAACCGTTTTCGGGGGTTTAGGGTCTCAGGGCTCAGGGAAAGGCTCGGGGCGTTAGGGACGTTCGGGTGCTTGAGGGTTTAGGGTTTAGGGTTTAAGGTTTAGGGTTTAGGGTTTAGGGTTTAGGGTTTAAGGTTTAGGGTTTAGGGTTTAGGGTTCAGGGTTTGATGGGCTTGAGATTTCCTGACTTAAAGGATCGTAGGACTTAGTAACTAGGGTTACTATTGGGGTAGCCATACTTATAATCCCATTTAGGTTACTTATAACCTTACTTACTGAGTCCCATGATCCTCCAAGTATAAGGGCTTTTGTCTTGATACCCGAAGCCTGACTATGTGGGTACTTCGGCCCTGGGTCGGACCCCAGAGAGCCCAATACCCGTTGCTTAAAGAATATATACCTTAAGTGATAGGGGACTTAATATTATAATTTACAGAATATTCTTCAATTAAGGGTATTGGGCTCGCTGAAAAGGTATCGGAATAAGAGTAACGGGGTATTCGAAAGCGGGGGATTTACTAGTTCTGAGATCAGGGTGAGACTGAAACCTTTCGAAGCCCTCAAAAAATAAAGCAACAAGTCCTGTTCCCAGACCAGATCCAGCAGCATGCGCCGGGCAAGGACAACCTGCAGAAGAAGTTCCGGGTGTTGGATGGTGCGAAGATGAATAGAGTGGTCTTGCTAGCTGGTTTTCACATTAACTCGACTGGGGTTTGAAAGGCTGTCAGCGAGTCATACACTACAGAGCCACAAGAACCACATGGCAGCACCAAATATTCAGAAGTTCAGGCCTGCATCTTAACCTTAATCCTCCACATGCCGAAGACTTGGTACATCGACTCCCGTAAGCCTAAGGGTCCATGTACCCATATAGAGATACATGGGCCCCAATGTACCTATATAGGGACTACATTAAGGCCAATGTATATACTATATGAGTACATGGACCCTTATACCCTAAACCCTCATCGAAGCCTTATAGATCCCACAAAGGATCCCTTATGGCACCCTTAAAGGATCCCTTAGCTATATGAGTACATGGACACTTGAGCCTTAGGGTTCGAGGACCTGAGGCACGTTATGTTTTACACTTGGAGGATCTGGGACTTTGCAAGTAAGGTTATAGTAAGTACTCTAGTTGGGGTCGTGGTAAGTGTAGCTAGTTACCCAGCTAAATTAACCTGGTTGCTAAGTCTCATGAATATATTAAACCTTAAACCCCCATCGATTCCTTATAGATCCCTTTAAGGAGCAGTTTAAGCTACTAAGTCCCATGATCCTTTAAGTGCCCGAATCCGGGCCTTGTGCAGCTGCCTCGAGGAGAAAGCATCGAGAGCTTCCCTCACGCGGGCCTGGCATTGGGTCTCAGCGCTTAACTATCCCTTGAAGAGTTTCGTACATCTAATTGGGTTCGGACCCTGTAACCGAGGGACCTGAATATCTGGACCCGGCGTTTGGTGTGAATGATCGCATATGTCTATAAGACAACTCTATATGACAACTACACGGGTAGATCATTACGAGATATTCAGACCTCGCTGTCCATAGCGGAGCCTTTCCTACTATTCCTGAACGGGAGGGTCGATGACAGGCAACCATACTTTACTGGTCCACCGGCAGATGACTAAATCCATTAGAAACGATTCGGGAATCCAACAGCAATCCCCTGAACCCTAAACCCTTACAGTAAAAGCCAGAAAGTTGGAATATGATTATCCTAAGCCCTTTATGGTAAATTATAAAGTATCCTACCCTGAAACCATATTCCAACTTTCTGGAGTTCCCTGTAAACCCTGGGACCTGAAGCTCCCCCAAACTCGGATTTAGGTACTTGGACTCCCTAAACCAGAACGCCCTCATGCGGTGCCAGGGAAAAACTTCGGATTCAAGGCTGTTCATGGGAAAAAATCCTACATGGGTGGTTGTCGAAATTAGGGTCCCTTTTTGGGTTCCTATTATAATACGGCATCTATTATTTAGGGTACCCAAAAAGCGACCCTAATTTTGACAACCACCTACATGTCTCCGGAGGATTAGCATAATGCAGCAAGCACAAAGGCCTGCTCAGCAGAAAGTCGAGCCTCTAACGACATGAAACCGCGCTTCCTTTCGAAACTCCAACCACGAACAGTGCCGTACGTTGACACCTTACGAGCTGTTCATAACGCACCGTTCAAGCCCAACACCCGAAATAAGAACCTGAAGGAACATGCCTACCCGTAGGCCCCAGAGTAGTTCCTTTTCGGGGTCCATAGTTAGAATTCTATAAGGTAATCCCCAAAAGAAACTACTACGGGCCTATGCCTAAACCCTGTAGAACCCTAACGGCCTCGAACTCATCTCGTGACACGGTGTCTCTCCTCTGCGCAGCGACCTAGGCATAGTCTGGCATTGAAAACCCCGAAAATTGAAGCCCCAGTGGTGAGAACAGGGTTTGGGATGTTTTGGGGTATCCTATAACATACCAAAACCTACTTTTTGTTGTAGGTTCTTATTATAATCCCTACTATCGAAATAATAGGGACCCTACAAAAAAGTAAAGGTATTCTCATACATAATGTCAGGAACCCAAAGGACACATCTATCATGCAGGTCCAAATTTAGGCACTGGGGCCGGGATCGCCACTCCTAGTAAAAACCACAGTCGCCACCTCAGCCTCTGTTTTCGTTTTTTTAATTTTAAGTGTGACGGCTCTTTCTTTGGTTCGCCTGCCAGTGTCTCAGACAAGGGTTGCGTGGCCTTGGGTTTCGGAAAGTTTCGGGTTGAGGGCAAATCAGTCGGCTTTCATGCAAGCAGGCAGGGACTCAGATGAGCACAGTGGCACCGGCTAACCCCGATCTCGTGTAATCGAAACGCCTTGGCCTGGAACTAAGAAATGTCTTGGGTCACTTCCATTTCCATCAATTTTATGGGCCGCCCGGATACGCCCTGTCTCAAACGTCGAACTGGCCTAGGAACCGTGCCCAACAACAAGGCACTGTTTCGATGTCAACAGAGAAAGTCGTTTTGAGTGAATTATAGAGTATGATTGGGACTACAACTATTGGGATACTCTTTCTGAGTATTACTAGCCAGTCCGTGTGCCCGTCCACCTCAAAGCCGGAACGACGGGCGAAGACTCCAGGGATAAACCATGAAACCAAGAAACTCTGAATTTCCAAAGCCTTCAAGATTCGAGTCCAGAGCACAACATCGCATATGGCGGTTAGATTCAGGATGGTTAGTCAATCACCTGGTCGAAATATTCAGTCGGACCCGGTATTTTCACTCTACCCCTGGACGCCCTATATGGGAGTTTCCGAAATTAGGGGTACATTATTATTGGGGGTGCTTATAATAGGGATCCTATTATTTAGGGTACTATATTGGGGCCCCCTATTTTCGGAAACTCCCATTTAGCCCCTACGCTCCGAAGCTACACCGTTCCATCAGTAGCTCTCCCGAGAGCCTGATACAGGCGGGTCTGTGGGAAATTGGGCCCAAAGCTCGGAAACATCAGATGCAACCCTGAACCCGAAAAATCTGAACCCTAAACTCCTAAACCTCCAAAATGGGAGTTTCCAAAAATTAGGGGACCGCAGTACAATACCCTAAAGAATCGGATCCTTATTCTAAGGACCCCCCGAAATAAGGGACCCCTCATGTGCGGAAACCCCGGAAACTGTAAACCATCCGAGGACT
Organism: Symbiodinium sp. CCMP2592; assembly: GCA_905221615.1. NCBI lineage: Eukaryota > Dinophyceae > Suessiales > Symbiodiniaceae > Symbiodinium > Symbiodinium sp. CCMP2592. The sequence continues at coordinate 451,797 of CAJNDT010004569.1, forward strand.
GGAGCCCTGGAGTTGCTGGGAGTTGGGAATAGGGGGACCCTTGGGGACATAGACCCTCTCAATAAGGCCGCCTTTAAGAGAGCCAGAAGTAGGGCTCAGAAGGGGTACCCTTAAAGGGGGTCTCCCTATAATAATACTACCTAATTACGCGGCTTTCCGAGTGCCCAGCACCCCGGCGACCTGCACCGATGTGGAAGCGAACTTTCTTCAGCGCCTCCCGGGATTTGAGTAATTGGATGTTGGGTAGTTTTGAAAATAACCAACTGATATTTTAATTGACGGAGGCTTAGAGTTCCTTGAGGTTGTAGCTACATCATCTTGTTGTGGCTGCTTACCAAGGCCAGGCAGGGCCCTTACGTCTAGCAGCGGGCCCAGGGTTTAGGGTTTAGGGTTTAGGGCTAAAATCTTCAATCCGAAAACACCAACCCTACCCCTTAAAACCTTAAACCCTTCACCTGGCGAAGGTGCACCTTTCGGGCAATTCCATCCGGATCTGCTCGACCTCAATGCCAGAAGAGTCCCCAATCTTAACAGACTGCAGGTCGTCAGCAATTTCATGTCGGAGTGTATGTTTTATGGACAGATGGCTGAGTTCTCCCATATACTTCTCACGGCTGTAACACCGTTCGAGTCAGGCTGTGTGACTTTGGGCTCGCCGACCTCATGGAAGGCCGACAGCAGCTGGTTGCTGATCTGGCATGTCTGCCCGCCAACGCCATGGACCACCCACAGCTCATTCGCCAGCCACCCTGACATAAGACCAGCGACGAAGTCGCTCATGCTCTCGACGTAGGTCCACGCCACGACACGTGCACGCTTTCTCCAGCTTGCCCGTTTGAGAGGTTCTAGTAGTTTAAGGTAGGTACCTAGGCTAACTATCCGAGATAAACTCCTCCCCTTAGGCTTCATGTCTTTTTCGAAAACTAGGTTCGCGCTCCGTTCACAGCTCTGAGTTTTTGACACATTTCGAGCCCTAGGGTGGGAGTCCGAGACGCTTTTAGGTGTAGGGTTTAGGGTTTAGGGGTATGGTTGGGGGGTCCGAGGAGTAGCAATTGCAAGGCCTGGCGTCTGGGGGCTCCTTCTTGCAACTATAGTAACACCAGCACCCTATTCTAGTTACCCTAAGGGTCCCAAGTGCCTACAGATTAGAAAACAGGATTTGTGCAAGTAGGAATTACTGTTATGGTCCGGGTAAAACTTCTCCCAAAAAGGCACTTGGGAGACGTTGGGCTAGTCTTAGCGGTGGAGTAGGTGGAAGGCTGAGAGTTCAGCCTGAGGGTTCACATAAAGTATAGACCATTTATATCTATATATATATATATATATGTATCCCTAAGGGTCCATGTACCCAAATGGTATATACATTGGCCCCAATGTACCTATATAAGGACTATACTTTAAGGCCTAAGTATATACTATTTGGGTACATGGACGCTTAGGTTTACTCTTGTGGGCAACGGGGGGACTGAGAAGATGCCTTTCGACGCTTTCTCGTTTGGGTAGCTAAGGTAAAAGTAAAAGCAGTCTTTCAGGTCCCTTGTAGAACCCTTATAGATCCCTTTAGATCCCTCGTAGACCCCATATAGATCCCTTACAGTAAAAGCCAGAAAGTTGGAATATGATTATCCTAACCCTTCTATGGTAAATTATAGGGTATCCTACCATGAAACCATATTCCAACTTTCTGGAGTTCCCTGTATTTCGACGGAACAGCAAAAACAAGCCTCAAAGCCGTCAGGGTAATTAACACTAAACCCTACATACAACCCCGAACTCGCATATCCTAAAGGGCGACCTAGAACGAAATCCTCATAGAACCCTTGCAGAGCCCTGAAAGGAAACCTCAAATCAACTCCGAAGTTACCCAAACCCCAGACCAAGCACCCTGAAGCCTTAAACACTAAATAGCCGTAAACCCGAAACTCATAAACCCTACATCCCTAACCTCCAAGCCCCTAAACCGGAACCTTTATAGAACCAGCCTTACAGGAACCCTTGAAGGAAAGCTAAAGTGCCAGAGGCCTCCATCGCCCTCCGGCGCTCTGCCAACCAGCCCTCCTGGCCGCCGGCAGTTGGCCAGCGCAGGTTCACGGAGAGCACCTCGGTTCAAGGGCTTCTAGTGGGTCTTAAGGTTTAGGGTTTTAAGGGTTATATGAAAGCTCTAAATGATGCTTCTATGAAAGTTCTACAAGGATAAGGACTCTAAAAGGGCTCGATAAGCGGTTAGGGTTTTAGGGGGTTGTGACTTAAAGGTTTCGATTTAGGGTATTTTCGTATGGCCTTGTTTCATGGCTTGGGGGTTTGGGGTTTAGGGCTTTGTCTTATGGCTTAGGGTTTTTTTTGTGTTTCAGGTTCAAGGTCCCGGGGCTAGGTCTGGGATCCTGGGCGTCACTAGGATGCCCGGTACTTGAAGGCTCATGGGACTTAGTAAGTAAGGTTATGAGTAGGTTATAATTAGGATAACCCCACTTAGGGGACTTATAACCCCAGTTATAACCTACTTACTAAGTCCCACGATCCTCCAAGTAACCTAGGAATAAAAATGAATAAGACGGGCTCCATTGTTGGTATTGGGTAACTTTATAAGGAAGCTAGGACTACAAAAAGGGAATAAGGGTAGTACTGGGCATCCTAGTTAAGGATCTCGAGCGGAGCTGGGTCAGGGTTTAGGACCTTAAGGTGTTTAGGGGGAAGGGTTTAAGGGTTAGGGTTTAGGACCTTAGGGTTTAGGGTTTACTTTAGGGTTTAGGACCTTAGGGTGTAGGGCCGTGCAAGGTTTCGGGTACTTTAGGGCTCACGAATGGATGTGTTTCGTGGAGATCCCTGGAAAAGAAGCGAGAACACTGCTTTCTCGGTCAAAAACGAACAACAAGACCGCCAATGATCCTTGGGGCCCAAGGCAACAACAGCTAAGGCGCCGACAACTACTTTGGCGGCTGTGGACCTATGTTAGTGGCCTCTATACATCCTAAGCCACATTACGTCTAAACTCTAAACCCTACACCCTAAGCCCGAAACCCTACACCCGAACCTCTCTACGAACTACCATGGGGTTTCGGTGTAATTATGTGTTAGCATTACTATCACAGGGACTAGAACGGGATTGCATTATCACTACGGCTATGCCGGGCTTTGTGGGCGCTGGTGTTGTCATTATCACTTTTGCTAGCTTTTTGTCATGACTATTATTGCTATATTATTACTGTTGTTAATGCTTCGTATTCTTGTTCTTATTGCTACAGTTACTACTATTGTTATTCTTATCATATGATTATTAGCTATTGCTGTTAAGCTTATTATCATTACTATACTAAAGGGACTACCAACGTGCGAATTCTACTACAATACTCCCCTCTCACAAATCCTTATTCTAATGAGTCCAAATAATTCGTAATGTAGGACTTTAGGGCCTTCTTGGGTAGCCACAACCAGGACAAGGACTACTTGGACCCTTACTTGGAGGATCATGGGACTTAGTAATAAGGTTGTAAGCTTCATAATTGGGGTCATAAGAAAAGAAACCCAAAAAATCCACGGAGAAGCGCTGGGGCCCGGACGGCTCTTGGCAGCAGCCTTCCTGGGAATTGGGGATGTCGGTGTGCGATTTGTACAGCGCTCGAACGGGTGAACTACATCTCAAATCAGGTACTACAGGGGCCTAAAAAATTACTATACTATTTTTTTTTTTTTTGGGGGGGGGTCCTTAGTATAAGTAAAATACACTATACCCAAAACCCCGTTCTAATTATGAAGGCCCCTATATTAGCTTGATCGTTGCTTTCCATTTGCAATCCACCGCACTAAGCGTTCACAGCAGCACCCATCCCAGAATAGCTTTGCATTGACTGGTTACATCGCAACAGCTGCTAAATCATGAAGCCCAAGACACAAATAGAAAGTATGTACCTAGGCCGTGGAGAGCTTCCTCGGGCGAAAGTGCTACTGTAGAACTATGGTTGACTATGGCTCTGTGGAGCTTCGTTTCGGATTTGATGAGCTTACCGTGAGAACTTTCGCAGGGTTCAGCGGTTGAGTAGGGGTTAAGGGTTTAGGGTTTAGTTTGGGGTTTAAGTTTAAGGGTCTAAGCGAGGTTCGACCGACTCAGACAGTGGCTTTCAGGCACCCAACAAACTCGCGGAGAACACATAAAACTCACGCCCTCAGCTTCAAACCCTTGCAGCTCTAAGTGTCTTATGCCTTCGACATCGGTTCGGGGAATACATATTAACATTCAGACAAGATCGCACATGAGCTGCTTGCAAACAACCAGCCAGCACCGCGAGCCAAACAATATCGACCCTAAGTTGCCCAACCTTACGGTTGCATCAATCCAGCCAGTGCATCCAGACGTCGTCCTTTTGAACCCGAAAGACTAACAATGAACTCCACACAGAAAATAATATTGCCCCCCAGACAGGCCCAGGCAAGATCCCTAGAAACCCTGCACTCTTAAACAAAACGCAGCCAGTCGACACTCCGCATTATTAAACTAACGAAACAACACTGAGCAGCCCGAAGCACCAAAACCCCTTGTGAAATCCTCAAAGTTCCAAGAAGAACATAGACCATCCCAAAGCCCTAAATGCCACTCCCCTGGGCAGGTTAAAAGCCATACTAAGATCCCTAACACCCCTTTATGAAACCTTTAAATGAAAGCTCTGGATGACCCTAAACCCTAAATCCTCAGCCCTTCCCTTCCTTCGCCGACCACGGCAGTGGCGCCCCCGGCCACCGGCGTGCCGGGGGAGCTTGAGGCCTTCCCGAGCTCGGAGGGAGTTGCAGGCTTCAGGCTCCCCCCCTAAGGGTCCAAGTACCAGATTATCATGTACTCTCCTAAATATTGAGCTACATAACTACTATCCTAAACCCGAGTACCTGATTATTGGGTCCTTTGGACCCTTAGGGCAGGATCTAGGACATTTGGGGTTTATAGGATTTAGGGCTTACGGGGTTTAGGGTTTATGAGATTGTGGCGTTTAGGGCTTAGGGCTTATAGGATTGAGGGCTTATGGGGTTTATAAGGCTTGAGAGCTTTACGTACTAGGGTTTTGGGGTTGAAGCTTTGCAGCGGACCATGTAAGCTTCGTTCAGCTTCTAACGGTTGATGATATAAATCCTGCATAAGGACCCTAAACTATGGGAGTTATGGTATATTCCTTATTATGGGTCATGCAGGATTTATATCCCAAAACCTCCAAACCCTATAGATCCCTTAACAGGAAGCCCTTAAAGGTACCCTTATAGCTCCCTTTAAATTAAAGGAACCTAAGGATTCATATCATCAACCGAAGGGCCTGGAGGGTGAGGGTGGTGAAGGCTCGAGGGCTCGAAGGGCTTCTATACTGAACTTAGAGCCCTAGCAAAAATCATATAATTTTAGCTGTCTCTTAAGGATTCTAATCACCAAAAATTAAAGAATATTTCTAAGTACCCCTAAGGCTTAGGAGCTTACGAGTTTCGGGTTGAGGGGGTTCGATAAGACAGGTTTCACCATTGCATCCCTGCACCGGGGCTGGCCGTGGCACCATCATTGCTGGAGCTGACTTTTCAAGTCTTCAGTTGTGCGAAAGAAAACCAACAAACCAAAAAACAAACACGTACTACTGTTCATCCAGGCCTTAAGCGGTTAAACATTAGAGAAATGGAGTTTGGGGTTTGCGCTCTCGGGTTCATGGGCTTGGGCGGTTAGGGCCTTTTTCGGAAATGAGTACCTTCTTCGGGGCTCCTTACTATATGCTTCTTTCCAGGTGACCCCCTGGTTCAGTCTGGGGCTTAGGGTCACCCCAACCTCAATCCCGAGAACCCTCCTCCCTCAATACGAGGCCACGAACCCCATGATCTAGATACCAGGCTTAGGCTCTGAGCTTGCTGTAAAAGAATGAACCCTAACCTAAACCACACCGCGGCAACCCGTTACCTTTGTAGTTGCCTGACGCTCCCTGGTATCTTGCAAGAAGGAACAGCATCGCAGAAAAACGGATTTGAGGTTTTCAGCGGTTTCGGGCAGGGGTCTCAAGTTGTAGGGTTTAGGGCGTGGGGTTTGACATCTCCACGCCCCATAAACGAATGTCGAGAGCTCCAAACACTTCGTAGGAGACAGAAAAAATCGACTTAACCCCCAACAACGCCCAGAAGCCCAAACAAGCCTAAACTCAAAGCCTTAAGCCCAAACCTCAACCCCTTTTGCTAACCTCGCTGCTCGCTGCTGAGCCGCTACTCGCCTCGGGCATTGTTTGCATACGGCCGGGGCGTTTTGCACGAATGTCTCGGGTCTCCGGGTTCAGGGTGGAGGTTTGGGGCCGTTCGTGAAGTTTGTACAATAGTTTGAGCGAACGGTTGTTGGTGGAGTTAGGTCGGTATGTATGCACAAATGCTGGTCGCGCTACACTCGCATGATGAGGTTAGTTATCTACTCGCACATATGTATAGGTTGATTGCTTGAGTTACTTGCTCATACTATGCTATGTCCACGTTTTGATTTCTTTACATTAAAATCTAGTCCCTCCGGCCCTCCAGGACCAGCATCGAGCTTGTCTGAAGGTTCTCAGACCCGGTATCCTAAAACTATGTGGGTGGCTGTCAAAACTATGGTCCCTTCTCGGGTCCATATAATAATACGGCACCTAATATTTAGGGTACCCACAAAGGAACCATAATTTTGACAACCATCCATATGGCAGTTTCCGAAAAAGGGGACCATGTAGTCGCCTGAATAGTAGGATCCTTATTACAAGGACCCCAAAATAAGGGACCCCTAATTTTGGGAAGCCCTAAACCCTTATAAGAGCTCTTTAAAGGAACCTTTATAGCACCCATTTAGTAACCCTCCTTTAAAGGAACCTTAAGGGACCCCTCATTTTCGGAAACTCTCATATGAGGGCCGGTGTCTAGGCCGAGATCTGAACTATATAAGACCCCTGCTTTCTGAACTTCCAAAGCTCTCTAAAGCCCTACAAAGCACACATAGATGCCTACTTAACTAATTAAAAGGGAACCTTTTTGGTTATATAGGGGTTATATAGGGACTAGACTACCCAAAAAAGGTTATATGTTACCTACTGTACTACTAGGATAAAGCACAACTGAAATGCACAAAAGAGAAATGCTAAACCCAAACCGCTAAGTCCTTCTGAAGCCCCTCATAAAAACCTTGCAAAACCGCGAAAGGAACCCTCACAATATCCTTGGAACGCCCCATACAACAACACTACCATCAATGCGTTTTGCTTATACCCTGCGAAGCCCTACAAACCCTGGCAACAGCCGTTAAGCCCTATCCCAGAGGGCCCAAATAGTCCTTACTATTGGACGTTTAGGGCCTTTTTTAGGTATCAGAAACCAAGAATAAGGACTACTTGGACCCTTAGGGTATCAATCGTTTCAAGATTCAAGAAAGGAACACTTCAAGGCTTGCAAAAGCCGTTCAAATCACGGTCAAGCCGGTAAAACCCGAAAGCACCAAACACCCCACTCAATATCCATAAACAAATGCTCCCCTGAACCCTAACCCCTGAACCCTAAACCCCAACCACTACAAACCGAACTGGATCGTTTTCGGCCAGCGAGCGGGGCTCGACTGTGCGAATGTCGCTGAGACTTCCTGCCAGAGGGTTTAGGGTTTAGGGGTTTTGGGGTTTAGGGGTTTCGGGTTTAGAGTTTTCTGGGACTTACCACCACAAATCTGAAGGCTTCATTTTCGAGATCGATAAGGTGTATAGTCTAATTCCTCTCAAAACCCAAATATCTAGGAATAACAGTCCTAGACCCTCCATCTACCCTCTATTAGACCCTAAATGCCCCTTATTTGGGACCATATACCCCAATTTGAGGGTACAAGGAGGGTCCTGGATGGCTTCCATTTTGATTTTGGGCAACTTTGTCAGGAGCCTCAGACCCACAAAAAGGGGACAAGGGCCCAATGGAAGACCTCGTCCGTCTCAAGCCCTGGGATTTAAGGGCACCAAGGACCAAGGTGGTGCCAACTATGGGCAATATTCTACCCCCCTCAGAACCATAATTTAAAAATATGTTTAAATACTCTTTCCCTAAGGGTCCAAGTACCCAAATAGTAGGGTTTCAGGGTCCAAAAACCATTCAGGGTATGGATTTTGGGACCTAAAACCCTACTATTTGGGTACTTGGACCCTCTGGGTTTTGGGTATATGAACAAAAAATTCTAAAGGAGACTATAGAGTAAGTGTACTACCAGCAGGAACCTAAGGCTTCCAAGGACTCAGAATTTGAGGCTTTTGGTGATTAGGGTTGCAGGGGAAAGGCTGTTTTTTCATGGTTCTGCACGGGTACGTCAAGGATACGATAAGGGTAAGGTAGGAATCCCTGATTAGGGCTTAGTTCCATAAGGCTACAAGTGCCCAAGTAATGCGTCTACTGCAAGTGTTTTTTGTACTTGTTGTGCAGTTTTTTGGCATTAGATTTCAATCTACTTGCTTCTGGCAAGAACGCAGTATCTACGATCTCAAGGTTCGAGACTACGTCCCTGAGCCTTGGGTTTGCCGCCAAGAAGTTACGATGAAAGGTTCGGTCGGTGTCAACACATGTCTGGTGCACGACGCGTGGTAGCATCCAGTAGCCGCGTCCGAACGACCTTGGACACAAACCGGAACTGAGGATGCAAGGTTTACAGGGTACGTCACACTGCACTGCCTCTTTGCAATTTGCAAGTTGCCGTACTCGTAAACAATACAAGAGAAAACTATGGGAGGTCTGCATCATTGGTACTGCTATTTCCTTTATGTCCATGCCCTTTTGCAAATACTCTTGTATACCAACCCCCAAGACTCATTATTTAGCTCTCTAGGCCCTTCTCGCAGATGAAGACGTCGGGCTATGGCCCCATAAGTCCAGATAGCAAAAATTCCGATGCGGGCCCATGGCTTTTAGTTTTAGTGTTTAGGACTTCGTGTGCAGGATTCGGGATTTGGGGTCACACGGTTGATGATAAAAGTCCTGCATGACCCATAATAAGGAATATACAATAATTCCCATAGTTTAGGTTCCTTAAGGTAATGCAGGATTTATATCATCAACAGGAGATTTAGGATCTGAATTCGGGTGTAAGTTAGGTTTGGGGAAGCTAGCCCTTTGTCTGGCTCGTCAGCAGCTCACAATCGAGTGCCCTATACTAGCCCCGCTACTGTATCTATGCTATAACATACTATAACCTAGGATGCCCAGGAACCTAGGAATGAAAAGGGCTGCTATTTTGGTACTGGGTAACTTTATAAGGAAATAGGGGCACTACTGGGCATCCTAACTATTTCGCCCCGTCCCGAACTTTGAGGCTCCCATATGCTATAGAACTAGGCTTTAAAGTAGCCACGGTACATATGATATCGGTTCTTTGGAGCCTTAGGGTACAGGAGTTGGGACATCCATATAACCCTAAACTCTAAGCCCTTCAACCTCAAACCCTAACCTCAACACCCCTCAACTCTAAAACCCTAAGAATTCACTTTAGGGGAGAACACTAAACCCAACACCCTAAAACCAGCACAGTAAACTCTAAACCCACAGTAAAACAAATCGGGCGAGAACCTGAAACCAACACTTTAAACTCAACACCCTTCAACTCTAGACTCCGAGTAGTTCCCGACTTCTTCCTACCGCTAAAGAATTGAATATCCCCTATAAGCCCTAAACCCGAAGCCTAATGCCCAACTCTAAACCCCAAATTCCCCAGATGCAACTGCGGAGAACCGGTCTTCTTCATACGAGCAGCTTCCACTCCCCGCTACTGGCAGAGGCTTGGCCGTCTGCACAATCGAAGCGGGCACCGCCTCTTCGAGTGCTTCTTAGTTTAGTACAGCGTAGCATATTGCAGCATGTTACAGTATCTTAAGAACTTACGGTATGCTATTGTCTAGAAAAGTATCTTGTAGTATATTAAAATATACTGTACTATATAGATGCACTTGGCATGGTTTGCATGGTTCGACGCAAAGGTTTGGGGGTTTAGGGCTTTGGGTTTGGTGTTTAGTCAAGCTTAGTCAGGTCAATGTTGAAGGGTCTGTTTTGGTTATGATGTTGTCTTAGCTAACTCCTCGTCTGCTCCGTTCAACGTACTGGGATCTAATGTTGAAAGTGTTCGTTGCTTCGGGTGTACGGGGCCACGGTTGCAAGGCTTTCAATTAGGATCCAAGCCTACCTGGAGAACCTGCAGCCTCAAACAATGCATTGCCGTCTATGCCTCGAGATATGCCGGGAATCGCAGACATCCTTGCAAAACTGCTGTACCACAAAAACAACCAAGATCCAGGCATCCAACCAAAAACCTCACACAAGCCACATGCACATCTACCTTTCTAGGGCAGTTTGAACACTCCACTCCCACAAAAGGGTGGATAGGCAACGACATGGGGGGTGTAAGACTGAAGGTCGTGTTCATGCGTGATACACCCGATGTACCACAAATGGCTCAACCAGGACCCTCTCCTCCTAAGAACCCTCAAAGCCCTATACCAACGCTCTGAAGCCGTTAAGACCTAAACTTTAAACCTTGCAATTCCCCAACAAAACACTGAACGCCGCAATGACCAAAACCCTAAGCCCTGATGCCTATGATCCCCAAACCCTAAGCCGAAAACCCTACCCCAATCCCTATAGACACCATTGAACACTAAACCCTGGGAGCCGCCGCACATCATCCCTAAAGGTCAATGTATCCAAATAGTATAGTGAACCAGAGAAAGTTGGAACATAGATTTAGGATCCTTCGTGCTGTGATTCCCTAGGCGTTACTTTAAGGGCATGAGGCGAATGATGTTCCAACTTTCTGGCTCTACTGTATAGGGAACTCCAGAAAGTTGGAATATGGATTAATGGTAGGATCCCCTATAATTTACCTTAAAGGGGTTACGATAATGATATTCCAACTTTCTGGCTTCTACTGTCCTAAAAGGTGCTCCGGGGCCAAAGTATATACTGATGGGAGGGAGGCCAAAAGGGCGACTTAAGATTCTTGGAACCCTGAATATGAGCCCTATTATGGGAACCCTTATCCCTACTAAACCCCCATACGCTATAACACCTTTTGGCCTCCTCTGATATACTAGTCGGGTCGGTTTAGGGTTTAGGGTATCTCATACTAGTCGGCTCGGGTACATGGACCCTCAGGGGAAGAGGCAACGGGCCTACGTAGCGAAGATCCTTCGGACAGTCCTCGGCTCGAGTTTGCAGGAGCAGAACTGCGGGTTTGTTGAGGCTTATAGATGGCCCTAAGGGTCCAAAAGACCCGATAATTAGGTACTCGGTTTTAGGATAGTAGTTATGTAGCCCTAAGGGTCCATGTACCCATATAGTATATACATTGGCCTTAATGTAGTCCCTATATAGGTACATTGGGGCCCATGTATCTCTACATGGGCACATGGACCCTTAGGGTAGGTTAGGATTTCGGAGAGTATATGATTACTACTATTTGCTTAAGAACCCCCTAAAAAATAAAAATAATAATCCCTATATTACCCCCATAAGGAATATATTTTTGATTTTTTGATTTTTTGGGGGGTTCTTAAGCAAATAGTAGATTAGATACTTGGACCCTTGAGGTAGGGCTTTGGGGCTCTAGGTTTTGGGGGATTTAGGGCTCTACGGCTCTAGGCCCTTGAGGCTTTGCAGGGCCTTTGAGGCTTTTTGCAGTTTTCGGGAAGTAAGGGGATGTAGGATTTAGAAGTATAGAGGATCAACCCTATATTGGTGGTGCAGTTTACTCTAGAGGCTCTTAAGACTCAGACTTTGGGGTTTAGGCTTTAAGTGTTTGCGGTGGCTTGGGTTTGTCCGCAGGCTACCATTTCGGGATTGCTCATGAATGCTTTAGGGTCTGGGGTGCTAAGCTTTTGGATTCTAGCGTGTGTTTTTCTGCGTTAGGGAGGGGTGTGCGGGTAATTGTAGTAGGATCCCAAATGCATAGAATTAGGTTTGGGGGTATATTACGAAATCATACTACTAATGCTTCAGGCTTCCACATTTGGTCTTTTACGATCTGCGGGCTTTACTTGGAGGGTCATGGGACTTAGTAAGTAAGGTTATAAGTACCCTAATTGGGGTTATAAGTACAATTACCCGAATAATAACCCTAGTTGCTAAGTCCCATGATACTTTAAGCCCAAAACCCCCACAGATTCCCTTCAAGGAACCCTTTAAGTTACGAAGTCCCATGATCCTTTAAGTAAGGTTCTAGGGTTGCAGAGTTGACATCAGAGCCTGTTAAGTGCGCTCCAAGAGGCATCGCTAAGCTGTGGTAAAAGCGGCTCCTCAGCACCTGCGCAAAAGGGTCGCAAGTACCTTACACAATCCTGTATTCTTCATATATACTACATAGTTACATACTGTATAATATACAATATATGAATATATGAATATATATATATATATATATATATATATACACGTATATATACATATATATATAATAAATAAATGAATAAATAAATAAATAAATGAATAAATAAATAAATAAATGAATGAATGAATGAATAAATAAATAAATAAATCAACAAATAAACAAATAAACAAATAAATAAATGAATAAAAAATAAATAAAAATAAATAAATAAATAAACAAATACATAAATAAATAAACAAATAAATAAATAAGTAAATAATTATATATATATACACCTTAGATATTAAAAAATGTATGTAGTAGCAGGTCATGAGACCTTCACAACAAGCCATACACTCTAGGTATCGAAACCCTAACTCGTAATTTGCACGTGCTGCAGCTGCTGGGTAAAAAAACTGCTTCCATTGGCACGAGGCTTGCTTCTTCTGCTCCGAGAAATCAAAATGGGAGTTCCCGAAACTTGGGGGGGGGGTACCTTATTTTGGGGTCCTTATGATAAGGATCCTACTATTTAGGGGACTATACTAGGGTCCCCTTTAAACGGCCAAATATGGGGTCCTTATGATAAGGATCCTACTATTTAGGGGACCATACTAGGGTCCCCTATTTTCGGAATCGCCAAAATCACTGCAGGGTTCAGATTTGTGAGGCCAGGCAGGTGCTTCGACCTACACAGTTGTCAGAAGGTTAGTAAGTAAGGCTCCTTATAGGGTTCCTTAAAGGGGTGTATAAGGGATCTATAGGGTTTCTAGAAGGAGTTCTACAAGGAGGATCATGGGACTTAGTAAGTAAGCTTATAAGCACCCTAATTGCGGTTATAAGTATAGTTACCCTAATTATAACCCTAGCTACTAAGTCCCATGATCCTTTAAACCCCAAACCCACACAGATTCCCTTCAAGGAACCCTTTAAGTTACGAAGTCCCATGATCCTTTAAGTAGGGGTTCGGATGGCTCCCTCAAATCAGCTCATTCTGCATTCCTTAAGGACGAAATGAACCTTAAAAGGGTTTAGGGTTCATATACCATATAGCGATTCATAGTATATGGGTATAGGGCCCCTACTTTTTAGGGTCATTTGGTCCTTCAGGTTCGCCGACTTCTTTGCCGCAGTGAGACAGATCAATCCACCCTCGGTTGGGGCTTGGGTGTAGGCTATGAGGGGTTCCTTTAAGGGTCCCTTTAAAGGGATCTATAGGGATTCTTTAAGGGGACAGGGTTTAGGGCCTACTTGGAAGTTCATGGGTAGTTGTAAGTAGGGTTATAAGTCCCCTAATACGGGTTATAACTGTAGATATCCTACTTATAACCCCACTTATAACTACCCATGAACCTCCAAGTAGACTTTAGAGGTGTTAGATATTGTCGCTAGGCATAGTCATTGCAAAGACCCGACCCCTCCCTGCTGCTCATCTGGGCGTGGAAGGTGGGACTAAGCCATATGCACGCCTGAATGCCTGAAGTAAAACCTTACATACCCGACCCACCATCTCCCGCATCCTCAACCTTATTTTCTCAAACCCCTGAAACCCTTAAGAATCCAAGTTGCCGTTCTCATAACACTGATTGGGTACCTTCCCCATACAGTGACAGTCCATGATAGGGCTACTATTAAGGTCGTAATATATCTGTACTATGAATATTACTCCACTGTTACTCAGTGGGGGCAGTACCCAAAAATAATTACTGACTTGGATCCTGCGAAAGTGCGCATCCCATAGCGGCTGCATTGGAGACTTGGGGCCTTCAAACGGCAAAAAAAAACAACCTGTAGTCTCCATTGTAGCTCGTTTTTGGGGTTACCTTATAGGATCCTTACTATGTAACTGGTTAAACTTAAAGGAACTACAATGGAGACTACAGGAAAGGGCGAAAAAAGGATGCAAAGCAGACAACCCTTGAAACGCGAAAAGGGCCAAACCCTTACGCTAAAGCATTATGCCTACAGCCGGAAATCTTGGGAATCGTCAGCAGCAAACGTTCGACTCAAGGAAGATATCACGGGAATCGTCAGTACCAAAGGTTCGACTCAAGGAAGATATCATAATTAGGGGCCTTCATGATTGGAACAGGACTGCGAAATATGTATAAACAACACGTACCACGAAGGGTTCCCGTGAGGTATACATATGAGGGTTCTGGAAGAGTTTTGGCCCTAAGCCCTACCTACTTGTCGGGTATCATGGGGAACTAAAGCTTAACCTTTTTGGGTATATAGGGATCATATAGGGACTATACTACCCAGAAAAGGTTAAAGGTTACCTATTCGACTACTAGGCCTAAACCCTCAAGATTTTGGGCTTCAGGTTTAGGTTTTAGGGTCGAAGCTAAGGCCGCAGGAGCTCATAGTTGAAGGGCTTTGGGTCAAAAGACTATACCCGAAGGGTCCTAATGCCTTTTTGTTTTCGTACTTCCTATGGTGGATTTACTACAGAAGCCCTACTCTCTGCTATGTAGGTACTTGAAATCCTTGAAGCCTTGAGGATAGTTCCATGGATGGCTTGGAAGCTTCCTAGCTTCCATCATCTGCTGCAGCATCCAGATAGCAAGATTCTATCAGGGCTGTACATGGCTTCTGTACAGGTTCACACAAGGGGGAGTAGGGTCCAAGCATTTTAGCAAGTTGTCGAGTTTGGCTATCAACAAAAGATTCAGAGCATGGGCACCTAAACATTGCAGTTTAGGTTTGATTATCTGAACTCCCGCATTGGTTTAGGCGCTGTTAAGGCTTACGGCTCCAGGGCTATCCGGCGAAGATCTTAGAGTTTACAGGTCAGTGAGACGACGAACCACAACAACCCTAAACCCTAAACCCTGAACCCTGAACCCTGAATTCTAAACCCTAAACCCTGAACCCTAAACCCTAAACCGCAACGCTTTTTGAGACGCTGGCAGGAAAGTCCTGTGGGCAACGAGGTCTCGGCTCACTTCTCCCAATGGGAGGAAGTCCGAACCCTAAGGGTCCATGTATCCATATAGTTAAGGGATCCTTTAAGGGTACCATACGGGATCGTTTAAGGGATCTATAAGGGTTCGATGAGGGTTTAGGGTATAAGGGTCCATGTACCCATATAGAGATGCATGGGCCCCAAAGTACCTATATAGGGACCACATTAAGGCCAATGTATATACTATATGAATACATGGACCCTTAGGGGAACATAAACACTTCAGGTTTGCGGATGTCGGGTCTAACCTACGGTTCCACGAGGCTCCATGCAGAGAAATGGAAGGGCTTTATAAAGGTAACTTTCTGATGTAGGATAAGAATGGGGCGCACTAATCGGATCCTGTTAGTGGATACATGTGTAGTAGGAACCCAGATCTCTCTCTTTATATATATATATATATGTATGTATGTATGTATGTATATCTGTTTTTTGTCTATAAGGCTTGGGGCTCAGGGCTTTGATTGCCGAGGGAGCTTCACGGATGGAAGAGACCCGGAGACTCCAAAGCCTATCCTAAAAGGCAGGGGCTTTCTTAAAGCGGTCTGTAAGGAATCGATAGTAGGGTTCTATAGCAAACTCATGCTCGATCTAGGTTAAGGGCTTTGGAGTCAGTGGGGCTATGGTCCGCTCAGCGGCGATCCATCTGCAAGAGCTCCGTCCCTGAGCAGGTAATTACACACACCCCTTACAACCATAATGAAAACTATATACTTAATCTTCTCTTGGGTTATATATGAACGAAAATACAAAATAATTCCTAAGGAGACTATAGGTATAGGTATACGGAGGTAAAGGCATACGGAACAAAAGGCTAACCTTTGGGAGTATATTGGGCCTATTTTTGGACTACAGTACCCCCCAAAAGGTTAAAGGTTACCAACTCTACTACTAGGGACTTAAGGGTTGTTGATGCTCTTCTCAACCGGAGTTTTACGGTTTTGAAGTAACTTATGATTTTTTGCGTGCTCCTAGAAGGTTTATGAAGTGTTCCTATGACTTTTGCTGAGAAGAATGAATTTCATGTTGCGATCTGATTACGATTGAAAACTGCAAACAGGTATCCCGAAGATTCCAAGTATACAAACAGCACCTTCTTTGGGGGTCTAGGTGGGCAAACGGCATTAGAAATCCTCTGAAACCGACCCAACACGGCCGAACCCGAACCCTAAAACCACCACCCCTAAACCCCTAAATCACCAACCCTGAAGGGGCCACTTGGGAAACTAGCTATCAGGATTCCTTTTAGGGTGCTGTTCAAGAGATTGCAGTTCATGAATCTGGGCGCTTAAGCCTTTCTGGGTTTACAGTAGAAGAACAAAAAACATGTTTCAAAAGTTGGAAACCCCATAGCCTCAATCCTTAAGAGTAATGTATAGGGAATCCCGGCACTATTCGGCCTTGGTCCGGTTTCCAACTTTAGGGGGTCTGCTATAAACCCCCTAAGCCCCTAAACCACCAACCCTAAGCCCCTGAACCCCAAATTAAACCCCTAGACCCTAAACCCCTAAACCACCAACCCTAAGGACCCCCAAAACGGTACCCCTAATTTTCAAAAACTCCCATATCGCTGGCAATCACTTGCCGTATCAGCCTTCTTCACGCTTTCTGTTGGGATGAGCTTCATCGGTCCTGAAACAATCCTCGTCGATCCACTTCAGCCCGAGTGGATCAACGCTGCAAGCCAGGGTGCCACAGTCGTGGCAAAATACACGGTTGTCCTGCGGCGAGGAAACAATGAACTTAGATCTGTCGGCGAGGTCCTGTTCCAGCTCTTCTTTCTCAATCATCAGCTGCTCTTTCTCTCCCTGCATCTCCAGCCTGTGGTTCACACTCTGGAGCGTCTCTTCCGTGTATAACAAGATGGCCCTGAAGCCCTAAACCCAAAACGAGCGTGAGACGGAACCGCAATAGAAGGACAGCCCAGTATGTTAATATAGGGGCTTTAATTCCTTTAGGATTTTGGGGCCATTATACTATAGTTATACTAATAAGGAACCCCCGCAACAGTACTGGTAATTATTAAGGCCCAGCACCCTAAACCCTAAACCCTCTCTAAAGCCTAAACCCTAAACCCTTCCTAAAGCCTAAACCCTAAACCCTAAACCCTCCCTAATAAACCCTAAACCCTAAACGGAAGGATCCCCAGTATAGTAAGGACACTTAACTATGGTAACACGAAGCTTGCGGAGCTTTGCCCTTCTGATGTATCACGAAAATCCATAACATGGGGCTCGGGGTTTAGGTTTCGGGGTTTAGGGGGTTCAGGGGTTACCTTAACCTACCAAAACTACAAAAAAGTAGGGTCCCTATAAAAACCATATTAGGGTTTATAATAAGAACCTACAAAAAAGTAGGGTTTGGTAGGTTCAGGTAGGTAGGGGTTAGGGTTTAATTAGGGTTTAGGGTTCAGTGCGGGGCCCGCACCACCCTTACCCCTTGCCGCGGCCTAGGCAGGAAAGAACCATCAGCCCAGCATCCACTGCAGGGCCAACCCTGGCGAATGGCTTCCCTAGTACCCAATTTTCAGAGTTCTTTTCCCGCTCAATACTTTAATCTGAACCGGTTGTGATGGTATTCGGGTCCTTCATCATTAGAATGTTGATTCTTGTCATCCTTTCTGGTGGCTTATCGATTCTTCGCGCCCCTTTAAGAAGCCAAACTGCAATCTACGTGGATCCTGATGACAAGGCCCTTCACGAAAGGGGGGATTGCAAAAAAACGAATCCCTAGTAACAGGTGGAGTTTGAGTTTGGTCATGTTTGTTGACATGTTTTTGTTGGGCTGGTTTTGCTTCTTCTTTTCCTGCCTATGTAGCTCCCTGCGTCCTATTTTTCGCTGCAGATGGTGCAAATCTGCTCCAGCATCCTATTATTCAGAATTTGCTCCCCGCATCCTAGCATTTACACAGGCTCTACTACTACGTGAAAAACCAAGCCAGATGAGGGTTCAGTTCCTTGCAGGGTTAGGTTGGGTACTGCCCCCCCCCCCTACAGTAACAGTCTATAAGAGGGCTTCAGGGACCTTCATATCTCTACCATGAATATTAGTTCAAGTGTTACTGAGTGGCCGCAGTATCCAAGGTTAAGGGGGGTGTTTAGGGTTACAGTAGAAGCCAGAAAGTTGGAATATCATTATCGTAACCCCTTTAAGGTAAACTATAGGGGATCCTACCATTAATCCATATTCCAACTTTCTGGAGTTCCCTTTAAGGCTTCAGGGTCTGGAGTTTGGGAGTTTTAAGGGTTCAGGGCTACTTTTGCAGGGGGGCCTTGATATCGGAAACGGTTTAGGGTTTAGGGTTTAGGGTTTATGCGGTTCGGGGTCTGGGGCAGAGGGTTATGGGCTGAGGATTCGGGATGTCACGGGTCAGTTGTTTCTGGTTTAACGGTTTAGGGGTTTCAAGGCTTAAATTTCGGAAAGCCGAATCCGAAAGAAATCTCAACACCCCTGAGCACCAACCGAAAACAAACTGCAACACCTCGAAAACGACGCGAAAGGTAAAAACCCTAAACTTAAGCCTAAACCCGAAAGTTTAATACTAAGCCCTAAACCCCAAACCCTAAACTTAAGCCTAAACCCGAAAGTTTAATACTAAGCCCTAAACCCCAAACCCTAAGCCGTCGCTCCTAAACCCACGAAGCCACGACCTGACTTTCCGTTGCTTGCTTGCGGCAGAACTCCAACCTCCTCCGCCGCATTGCAGGAATTCCGATTCTTCCACGGTTTTAGGGTTTAGGGGTTGTAGGGGTTTAGGGGTTTAGGGTTTTAGGGGTTTAGGGGTTTAGGGTTTAGGGTTTAGGGTTTAGGGTTTAGGGTTTAGGGCTTAGGGTTTAGGGTTTAGGGGGTTTAGAGTTAAGCCCCAAGCCCTCAATCTCGGCTTGAATGACGTCGGGAATATGCAGACTGTGCTGAAGGTGGAAGTTCATGGGTCCTAGCCGCAAGCCTAACAAGACCACAAGGCCCAATACTTATGGACTCCCCTGTCCCCTCAACCCTTAACTAAACCCTGAACCCTGAACCCTCAACCCTGAACCCGTAACCCTTGACCCTAAACCCCAAACCCCAAAACGCTCCATTAAATTGCCATTGGGGGGTCCTGGAAAGTAGCCCTAAAGATCCCTTAACGAAACTCTTGGAGGATCCCTCAAAGGAAACCAGATCCCTGAAAGGAACCTGACAGGCACCCTACGTAGTAAGCCTTCTAAGACCCGGCTTCGGCTTTTGGTGTCCTGACGAGCCTAAACCCTACACCCTGAACCTTAAACCCTAAACCCTGAACCCTGGACCCTGAACCCTAAACCCTGAACCCTGAACCCTAAACCCTAAACCCTAGACCCTAAACCCTAGACCCTGAACCCTAGACCCTACATAAACCCTAAACCCTAGTCCTGACGACACCAGCTCTGACATAGCCATGAGCCGCGTGTCTTCATCGACCACCTAAGCCATGTCGGTGGAGTTCGGGGGTCCGTAAAGGGGTCCCTTTAAGGGCTCCTTATAACGATTTAGGGGTTGAGGGTTTTAGGGTTGAAAGGTGAAGGGTCGTCGGAATGAAGCTCGACCAACCAAGCATGGTTTGGGTACTGCCCCTTATACAGTAATTAGTACTTAGTCTGTGATAATGGTGCTCTTAAGCGCCTTTAAGATTCATTTTTGTGGATATCATTCAGCCGTCGATGACTGGGGGCAGTATCCAAGCCATGGTGGTCGTAGGGGTGTAGTGGGAAGGCTACATTGGGATCTAGCATTCAGGATTTGGGGTTTGGATGCGTTTGGGTTTAGGAGTTGGGAGGGGTTCATATGGAGTCTAAACGAGTAACAATTCCACCATTGAGTCCTTGCTCAACCCATAGGCCGCGGACACCTTCTGTCGGAGAGTCCTGTGACACTGAAGTTTCGATTCACCACCCGCAAGTCCTGATATCCACACCGCTAATGTAAATATTTCGAGTAGGGTTCCATCGAGGGTTCCTGAAGGGATTCTTTGAGCATTTTGGAAGGGTTTCACAAAGGTTTTAGGGTTTAGGGGTTTAGGGTTTTGGGTAGTATATTGAGGCCCCAGTAGTTGGAAGAAGATTGATGGGTGTGCCATCAAACTACGCTTGGAAGATCATGGAACCTAGTAAGTAAGGTTGCGCGTACCTTAATTCAGGTTTTAAGTAACCATAAGTATAGTAGCGCCATGTAACCCCATAATAATCCTAGATACTAGTGGTACTTATTCAGGCCGTTACTGACCCTAAACATGGCTCAAGATGATATCTCATTGCTGGGGCTCTATCTTGAAATTTTTGGAGGGGGTTCAAAAATGACAAATGTTCTGTCGGGGCTTGGGCGAAACCTGACAGGACGCTTTTCCAAGCACGCAAAGTTTTAGGATCGTGGCGCCAGGAGAACTTGGAAACCCAAGTTCGTACCATAACTGCACTCTATAACCTGGAGCCCCTTAGCAAGCCCCTCCCCCCCACTCCAAAGATGGACACGGATCCAATGATGCACTCCGTAACCGTGCGGTAGTTATGCAGACCCCTACATGATGGGACCCTGTACTCACTGACGAACGCCCAAGTGCTAGAAAAGTTGTACTCTGAACCCGTGCTGTGGCTTCCGGCGTTGATGCGCTCTCCAGCCCCTTGTGGAGTTGGGCTTTGAGGTGAGGGTGTTAATTTGGGATCTGGGGTTTAGGGGGCATACGACTTGGGGTTGAGGGCTTTGAAGATAATCACGTGCGATGGTGGCCGAAACCGTCGTTTATCAGAGCAAGCGGCATGACTGAACAACTGCTACTGGCATCACCTTCCGATTCCCAACATGCCCCCAACCTACATTCTGTTTCTGAGAGCTCTGTATTTGGGTTATTCTCGATCGGACTAAGACCAAAAAGAGCTGGGATTCCCTATACAATACTCTTAATGATTGGGGCTATGGGGTTTCCAACTTTTCGGCTTTTGCGGTACGGAACAATCCGGCGGCCTTTCTGCATCGTGACGGTGCGGCCGGCGGCAGATACCTCGCGACTTGGAGGGGAGGCTCGGCCCCTGACCCTAAGAGTGAGAGTACCCATATGTGGGGACCCTAATATCGGTTAAGGGTTGGGGGTTTAGGGGGGTTCCGAAAATAGGGGAAATGTACCTTAAATTAGATGGGACTTCATATTATATTTTAAGCTATATTCCTTGATTAAGGGGTATTGGTCGAGATCGCTAAGGGTCCAAGTAGTCCTTGTTTATGATACCTGAAAAGGCCCTAAAGTCCCATAATAGGGAATACTTGGACCCTCAAGGGATGGCAACAGACTATCAGCATCCGCGAAATGGACATGCTGAAGTCTTTGTCAAGAATATACCTGTTGGCATTGAGCTGCAGCCGGTACTGCATGCCGGCACAGTCATCTAAATGATTCAAAGGCGGCCGCATTATACTGGGCGAGCGGTATTTACACCGCAGTTTTGCGCTTCTCTTCCAGACGGCAAGGAGAAAAGTTCCGTCCGGAAGGTTACAAGAGGAGACCAATTAGGGTCTAGAAGTTTAGGCTTTGGGGTTTTAGGGTCCGGGTACAAGTGCAAACGACAGATCAGCAGTGAAGGTCGCAACTCTCACGTTTCGGCAGCTGTATATGAGAGGCCGTCGAGCTGAGGGCACAATTGCACTCGGTGCAAATCGAAACGTTGTCGTCCACGATGAGGAAAGCAGGATATCGAAACAATCGCCTGCAAATATCCAATTTGCCTACTCGGCCTGTCCTTTCCCTGGTTATCACAGCCAGGTCTGCCTGTCGCTGTCCCACGGCCTGGATAAACGTGTTGCGCGCAAAGTATCAAGCCTCGTCAGTGAGGCCTGCCCTACCTCCCGCAGCAGACGAAGAAGGTGGCGGTCCAGGTGGCTCAACAGGTATTATTAGGGGCCTAAATAATGACCAATACTATTTCGGGGGTTCCTTATTATATTTACAATTTTCTGGGCCCCAAAACCCTATTCCGGGGTGCTTCTTCTGCGCAGCCTTAGGCCCTTTTCGAGCTGAGGACTTCACCTTCACCGTAGCCTTACCCGGGTCCAAAGTACCGATATAGTAGAATGTACGGTTTCTATATTAGGAATTACTATTATGATTTGGGGAAGTGTTCCCCATAACAGTACATAGGACCCTTTGGGTTAGGCTGCTGACCTCACCTTTGGCGTAGCCTTGCAAAAGTGCCGATCGCCATGCAGTTGCTGCTTTGCTTGCTGTTAGCCTTCGCAGTTGATGATAATTGGATTTTCCACCCTAGCTAAGGCCCAGGTGACTAAATGGTAAGATTTTCGGCGCAAACGAATACCGAAAGCATTTGGGAGAACTCTACTGCCTGGATCCTTAGGGAAACTTAAGTAGGGGTTAAGTTAGATAAGGGTTGCATTGATAAGCCTCAAGAGTAGTGACGCCAGATTAAAATCAAGATTTCGATGCCCGAATCAATCCTAAGATTTTGCCTGGCCCATGGCTCTTGCCTGAGCCCTGAGCTTGAAGTGCTGCAATGCACATAAGTAAGCAATATATGGGCCTTGATAATAAGAACAGGGTTTGGGGGTTATATATAAATTAGAATAAGAAACCCTTACAAGAGTATAGGTAACTATTAAGGCATGCTTGTGCAGGCAGGAGGGTCTGTTTCTCAAGGGTCTATGCTGCCCGAAAAGCTCTTCTGAAAACCTTACACTTTCAGCCAGAACTTTGTCCGTTAAACCCTATCCCAGCCCCTGGCCCAACCCAAATCCACAGACACGTGTCACCTCTTATCCAAGCATAGCCTCATCCCGAAACCTGCACCCTAAAAACCGAGACCGTGTATCTAATCTAGACCTAAGAGTCACCTAGGAACAAAAAAGGGTGCCCTTTCTGGCTTAAAGGGTGCTATAAGGGAACCTCAACCTTAAAAAAACAGGGAATGAGGGCCTACTCTGCGTCCTAGTCAGTACTTCACATCCTAAACTCGAGCCCGAACCCTGAACCCGAAACCCTAAACCCCACGCACACAGACTAGGTTCTTGAGTAGCCCCATTATAATAAGGGTACCCCTACCTGGACCTACCAAAACCTACTTTTTTGTAGGGTCCCTATAAATTCCATATTAGGGTTTACCATAAGAACCTACAAAAAAGTGGGGTTTGGTAGTTTAAGGTATATCCTACTATTAGGCAACACTAAGGGCACCCAAAAATAGAAAGAGCAAAAGGGTACCACTCAGTAACCTAGCAGATCCCCCTCTAGTCCCACTCTGAGGCCTCGAAGGACCCGCTGGAACCTTGTCGGAGCACACCTGGGCCCGTCGATTGGAAGGGTCTAGGGTCTAGGGTGTGAAGTGTAGGGTTTAGGCATTAGGGTTTAGGGTTTGAAGTGAAGGGTTTAGGGTTTAGAGTGAAGGGTTTAGGGTTTAGGGTTCAGGGTGTTGGGTTTAGGGGTTTAGGGTTTAGAGTGTGGGTTTTGGGTTAGCTGGACCTACCGCTGCTTCTCTTTTATAGGGACGGGAAAAATCCATAGTAGGCTTCATACTGAGAATACAAATGAGAAGAACACAATATAAGACTTGTCATCATAGCAAGAACATAATCACAACAATAAACATGACAACCAGAACAACAATGGACGAAACACACAGCACAACAACAGCAAAAGTCTAATCAAAAAACTAACAAAAATGCTAACAATGACAACACAAATAACAATAATGCTAGCAGCAATAATAATGAGAAGCACATACCAAAACGACCAGGTTATTGTAGTTGAACCCTAAACCCTAAACCCAAAACTAGTTGAACTAAGATTTCGAGTTTTTAGGCATTCGGGGTCCGGGAGTTGGAGGGTTTAAGGGAGTCGAGGGTTTAGGCCCGTTCAGGGGTGGAGGGTTTCTGGCTTTAGGGTCTCTACTTGGAGGGTCTTTAGGGGACTTAGTAAGTAGGTAGTAAGTAGACTTATAAGTACCCTAAAAGGGACCCTAATTGGGGCTATGGTACTTATAAGTCCCTAAAATAACCAGTTACTAAGTCCCCCGACCCTCCAAGTAGACTCTAGGGGTTTGGGAGATCGTGGTTGTGATGGCATTCCTGTTGATAATCCTACTACTTAGGGTACTATATTTGGGTCCCCTATTTCCCATATGAGCCCTTACAACAGAGCCCTTTAAAGGAACCCTTATAGTACCCTGACATAAGAGGGTTTTGGGTTGAGGGCTTAGGGACCGCAGGCTTAATTTCATACAGATAATGCGCAGGCACCCTTGCATGTTCTCCGACAACATCACGAAGGTCCATGCACTCATCCTGAACTTTGAACCTGCATCTCCAAACCTGCAGGAAAGGTGGACTACGACTCCATATTGACAGGGTATAACCCCTACCCAGACCCCAGGGAGGATCCAAAAAGTAGATCCCTTAATGGGGGGGGGGTCCTATGAAGTAGTATAGGGCCCCAAATTAGGGGATCTACTTTCTAGATCCTCCCGATATTCTGGGTACAAACCCTAAACCCTTGAAACAGCAGGTTGTCGGATACACGAGACCCTAAACCCTAAACCCTAAACCCTAAACCCTAAACCCTAAACCCTAAACCCTAAACCCTAAACCCTAAACCCTAAACCCTAAATCCTAAACCCTAAACCCTAAACCCTAAATCCTAAACCCTAAATTCCCAGCCCTTCTGAAACCCAGCCGGACACCAGGTTTCGGGCACCCGAACCCTAAACACTGCACAGACTGTAACTAATGTAAACTCTAACCTTTAATCAGAAACGCCCAAACCCTACCCTAGGGGTCCATGTACCCCAATAATTAGTATATACCTTGGCTTTAATAGGTAGGGTACTTTGGGGCCATAGTATATACGAGTTCATGGGCACGCGACCCTTCGGGTTTGCCTGAATTTCAACACGCGCTTAACATTACAAAGGACCCTAGTTTACAGAACTACCAGTAGGCCCAAAATCCTCTGCTTGGTTTCTTCGAACCGACTTGGCAAGGCTTTGGACACTGCGAATGCCTGAACACAGCTCTATTGGAGCCCTTCACCATCTTTTAGATTCCACGTGGGTGGTTGTCAAAACTATGGTCCCTTTTTGGGTACCCTAAGTATTCGGTGCCGTATTATATTTTTGGGTACCCTAAATATTAAGTGCCGTATTGTGAATAATGACCCCAAAAAAGGACCCTAATTTGGACCACCACCCACGCGGAAGCCGAGTCTTGACAAAAGCTATTGAAACCGTAAACCCCCAATCGCCAACCTCGAGTCCCAAAGCTTAATCATAGGGATCCTTAGGGGTGTAGGGGGAGGGGGGGTAGGGGGCCTTAAGGCCCATAATAAGGACTAATAAGGCCTATTTAAGGAAATATAGTCCCCTACACCCCTCCCCCCTACACCCCTAACGATCCCTATGAGCTTAACGTCGCTGAGGCTAGCCGCGAGATTGAAAGGACTATGTGCCTTAAAGTAGAAGAGAAATGATGCATAATCTTCGTAAGTAGAAAAGGCTTTCGGGGTACGTTGCGGTATTCGGCTAAATATAGAAGCCTAAGCAGTTGCATTCCTGATTTATCGAGCTTCTGATTCTGTACTTGCCTAAAACCACTATTGAACCCAAATGGCCACACTTATCGCACACCTTGATTATATTAGAGCCCTGAAAGAACCACCTTAACCCTAAGCCCTTAAACCCGATAACCATAAAACTCGAAACCCCGAAGCCCTAAAATCCTTTTAAACCCCTGAAACCCTAAGACCCTAACCCTGAACCCCCCAAACCCAAAAACCCTTCACCCCTATAAGCCCTAAACCATCCTAAACCCAATTGCGCCCTGCGAGAAGTTGAGGCAAGCTGCCAAATTGTCGACCTTCCGAGCCAAAAATCGCAAAGCCCTGAGTGGATAGAACGTCTTACGGTATAGGAGTTGAGAATTTGAGGGTTTAGTGTTTAGGGTTTTAGGGTTTATGATGTAAGGTTTTAGGGCTTCAGTGTAGGGTTGAGGGTTTTAAGATTTAGGGTTACTAAAGTTTAGGAGTTTAGGGTTTATCTGCTGCAGGGCTCAGGATTTGGGGTTTGGGTCTAGGATGTAGGGTGTAGGGGATGTTTAAGTTGAGGGCTTAGGTATTGGAACGAGGTGCCCTGACCCATAGGCCCCAAAGGATTACCTAATAGGATTCTGAATATGAGCCCCAAAAAGGAACTACTTTAGGGCCTTAGGGTAAACCGAGGTAAACGGCCAAACGGAGTCAATGCATTGTTTCTTCGTAGCGGGTACTGAAAGTGTCTTAGAGGAACTTTGAAAGGCCACGGCAAGGATGTCGTATATCGGTGATCCGCGAGTGGTTCAGTGGTTCGGTGCTCGTTTTCTTGTATCATCAATGTTGCCGGGGTCCTGATGCACAATCTTTCGGGACATCTGAGGAATCCAAATGATCTAACCCAAATCATAAAGCATAGGCCGTTCGAGTGTGTAGCTCAGACTGGAACTCTAGAAGGGCTTCGACCTTTCACTGTGAAGCTAAGGGCTCTATGAAAGGGATGTGTGGCTATTCCTTTCAACTGAAGCGCAAACCCGAAAGCTCTAGTCAGCAGTGCACCTTGCTGAAAAAAAAGACGTCATCCTAACAAGCATGTATGTTTCCGTGAACGAAGATGTAACCACCGCGCAAACCCTTAAGCCCAAAGCCGCCCCTTCAAACCCGCAACTCAGCCTTCAACCCTAATTACTTCAATCCCAAAGCATCTTAAAACCCAAACCACACAAACACAAAGCCCTGAAGCCTTATAACGGCCTTAAGTGGAGGTTATGACCCTGGTCGCTTCCGAGATCGCGGCGGGCGTTGTCCTGGGCCAGGCGATGTCAGCATGTTTTTTGTGGGGAGGATGGCTCGTGAATGAGGGATGTTGCAAAGGGAACCAAATGAATAAGGGTTTCCAAAGTAAAAAATTGAAATACAGGGTTTCGTATAGGTTTATTGGGATTCAGCAAGGCTTTATGGGCTGCTAAAATGGTCGTAACAGGGCGGGGTGGGGGGGGGCCGGGCACTCCTACAATCCTGAAGTTTAGGGTTTAAGTTTAGGGCTGAGGGCCCAAAACCAAAACCCTGACCTCTCTTCTTCTTCTTCCTAGCAGCCGCTGATCTCTGAGGTCGTATACACTTTGGCCTTGAAGGGGTTCTGTTATCTGGGTGCTTTTCAGGAATGTACCTTAAGCTATGATAATCAATATTCTCCACTATAGATCCCTACTATAAACTGAAATTAGACTTAAATTAAATTCCTTCAGAAGAACCCAGTTAAGTGTACATCGGGTCAATGTATAAACCCTTCCATTACTAGGATACCCAGTAACCTAAGATTAAAAAGGCCTCTCTTTTTGGTATTGGGTAACTTTATAAGGAACCTAGGACTACAAAAAGGGAATACGGGTACTACTGGGCATCCTAGATTATGCACTTTCGGCCACCGGACCAGAACTCGAGTGCTTGGACTTTGTTTAGGGATCCATGCGACGGATACCCTACACTAAACTAAATAAAGTTGGAAACCAGGTTAAGGCCAAATAGTGCTGGGATTCCCTGCACATTACTCTTAAGGATTGGGGCTATGGGGTTTCCAAGTTTTGGGCTTCTACTGCAAACCCTAAAGCCCAACGGCCCTAAACCCCGAAGCCCCGACAGCCCTACAAAATCCTGAAGCCCAAAAGCCGCAACTGCGCATATCCCATCCACTACTGGAGCCCTGCTGTCATTCGGGTGGTCGTCAAAATTATGGTCCTTGTTTGGGTCCCTAATATAGTACGGCACCTATGATTTAGGGTCCCCAAAAAGGGACCCTAATCTTGACAACCACCCATTTTTGGCCGCCTACTTGAGCCTCAAGAGGATCCTTGTTTTCTTGGAGTTTGGGGTCTAGGGACACTCTGCTGTTTCGAGGAAAAGTAGCCTGAAAAGAAGCCCGAGAAGGCATCCTTAGAGGAACCGCCAGCCGAACAACTCCTAAGAACCCTGTTTCAACAACTGAAAATAACGCAAAGACAATTTGCAAAAACTCACACATATATGACCCTAAACCCTAAACCCTAAACTCATATATGTAAACAAATCCAACCCTAAGGCCCCTACTACAGGAAGACGCTTATTGAAACCCTTGAAAAATGAGCCCTGTAAACTAGGATGCCTAGGAACCTAGGAATAAAAAGGGCTCCCCTGTTTGGTATTGGGTAACTTTATAAGGAAGGTAGGACTGCAAAAAAGGAATAAGGGTACTACTGGGCACCCTAGTTTAAAGGATCCCTGAACGCCAAAGCCGCTCCGAGGACGGAACGGCCGCAGAGTTTGACGAAGTGTGCAGAAAACTTCGTCTTGCGGGCCTGGGGTTTAGGGTTTAGGGGTTTAGGGTTTAGGGTTTCTGGTACGGCTGTTGGGCTTTGAAGTATATAGGGTTTAGGTTATTTTGGAGTTTGGGTCCTTTTAAGGTGCGGGCCCCTTCTAGGGGTCAACTTGAAGTCCACAAGGAGTTTTGGGATGTAGAGCTTCTAGATATTTATCGGGTTTGAGATTTGGATTTGATGTGCAAGGGCTTTTGGACTTAGGCTTTGGGGGTGTAGGACCCTAAACCCTAAACCCTAAACCCCACTTTGGGTTGTGAGTTTCGGTTATGAGTACCGGCCACTTGCTGCTCAGGAGTTCGAAGGTTTCAAGCAGATTTTCTGGACGGAGGAGGGCTTTGGGCAAGTAACCAAAACCACGGTTTAGGGTTTAGGGTTTAGGGTTAACCCACCCACTCACCCACCCACCAACCCACCGAGAAAGGGAAGCAAGCAAGCAAGCAAGCAACCTACCAAACCTACCAACTTATCAATCTACCAACCTGCAGACCAAACAACCGAGCAACGAAATCAGCAGAACCAGAAACTCATTGCATGTGATAGCTTACCTTCGGTTAGTAGGGAATGGAGGAATGGGGGTACACTTATAACTACTATTCCTACCATTCTTCCATTCCCTACTAACCAAAGGTGCGATAATTCACCGGGGGTGCAGCGCCCCGATGCGGTCCGGACCATCGGAAACAGTTCGGCAACAGCAGCACTAGATCCGAACCCGACAACACCCAAAAGCCTGATCCCAAAACCCCTAAGCTTACACCCTCTACCTTAACCCTGAAGAACCTACCCTTTTAGGGCTCCTTATTGCGATTTCCTTATATAAGTCCTTAGAACGGTAGGTTATTCCGGGTTAAGGTATGGTTTAGGGTTTACCTGGGGACCCACAAGCCTACCGTTTTTCGGGCTTTCGACCCTCTAATTAAGAAGTCATTTTGTAGGGTTTGGGGTCACAGGTAGGGTTCAAAACCGTAACTATACAAGTATGCAGAATAGCCTCACACCCTCAGGCAAAGCCCCTAGAATTCATCCACGCCGGGCGCCAGGCTCAACAGAGAGAGGCGCACGCTATCCTGACGGCTTGCATAGAGGGTTCTGTATTTTGCAGGGCATGTAATGGAACTCCAGTTTAACCTAAACCCCTTTTAAAAGCCGCTATTGAGCTCTGACGCACCTGGAAGCCGTGTAGAACTGTCAAAGGGGGTTTCTATTGTTCAGTCGGGGACATCCTGGTAGATGCCTTACAAACCCTAAACCCTACACCCTGAACCGAAGCCTTCAAGCCGTTCAACCAAAGCCCGAAACCGTCAAGCCCCACATCATGGACTCTTCGACGGTTGAACGCTGTAGACCCTAACCTCCTAAGCGTTTAGGGTTTAGGGTTTAGGACTCCAAACGCCGGAAAGCCCAAACTGAAATTTCATGACCAGGAGACCAGAATATGCCAGACCCATAACCGCCCCAAACCCTAAAGACCAACTGTGGGGCTACCGTGTGTTTATCCCTCCAAGAGCACAAAACCTTACGGACCAAAACCGAGTAGGTCCCCTTTCCGGCATACTGTGAAACCAAATCTAGTTAGGGTTTAGGGTTTAGGGTATACGGGTAGTTCCCTAAGTTTGGCCTTTTCGGGCCTTTTTCATGGGTGCTGTAGGAGTGTCCAAAAAGGAGCCCTAATTTAGA
Organism: Symbiodinium sp. CCMP2592; assembly: GCA_905221615.1. Lineage (NCBI taxonomy): Eukaryota > Dinophyceae > Suessiales > Symbiodiniaceae > Symbiodinium > Symbiodinium sp. CCMP2592. The sequence goes on from CAJNDT010004569.1 coordinate 482,174, forward strand.
AAACTACTCATCTGGCAACTGAACCTTGAACCAGTTAAGACTACATTTCGTCCACAGGGAACGAGCCCGACCCCCCACGCGCCTGCTTCGGCGTCTTGGTAAAGCGCGCCTCAAAGAAGTAAAAGAATAGGACTTTGACTGGTATATCTGTGTCTCCCGCAGGGTTACGTAGTACCACAGGGTTGGTGCCACCTTTGGCCTCCAAAACCGACCTTTTCCAGCGCTTGAGTTTGGGAGCCCGCACTTGCAGCCGACGGCTTAGCTTGCCCTAAGGGTCCATGTACCCATATAGACATACATGGACCCCAATGTACCTATATAGGGACTACATTAAGGCCAATGTATATACTATACATGGACCCTCAGGCTAGTTGAACCTGTACTTCGGCGTTGAGGATTTAGGCTCGGGTGTGTAACAGTTATAGGGCCCTCAAAGAGCACGTAAGCAAAACTTAGGATAGGGATATCTCATATAACCCCCCTAATAATCAACACCCAATAAGGTAGGGATATCCCGAAAAGGGGGTCCCTAAAGTTACAGTATAGATTGTGTTTAGCTGACCCTCTGTGGGCTGACCTCTGAGCCTGTCCGAAAACTGCAACATTTGGCCTCGGTCGGGCTTTCCTTCAAGAGGAGTTTAGGACCCTTCTTTCAGGGCTCCTTTAAAGATTTTCTAAGGGTTAATAACAGTAATCACTAGACCTTAGACCCTATAACTTATATGCTTGTTCGATTAGCAGTACAGTTTAAAGGTTCAAAACCCTGATAGACACCCGTACAGAGCTCTCACAAGAACAATACCGCCTAACTTCCAACCACAAGAGAGCCAACATAATACAGTGGCTTGGTTGCATTCGACCATAATTTCAACATGGACCAGTCTCGGTTTGTTTCGAGGCACTTGATTGATCAAACACTTCGAGACAAAGCAGGGGACCACAGCATTTCACCAGAGCGTCATGAAGAAATGTGCTTGGATATTAATATCCAACCTTGGGTCACACTGATATGCCGAAGCTTCCTCAATTGAGAGGTTTAGGAGTTTAGGGCTTGGGGCTTAAGGATAATTAGGATGTCCTTAAGGGGGGGTGGTCCAAGGGGGGTAGGTAACCTAGTAATCCCCATTATTCCCCAATACTCCCTAAGCTTCCCTAAGGTTCCCCAAAGCTCCCTAGTACCCTCCCCCCTTGAACCACCCCCCCTTAAGGATCCTATAAGATAAGCCGTATGTTAGACTCTCTCCTTGTAACCTCGAGTCCTGCGGTTCGAACCCTCTCACGCTGCCTTGAAGACGCCGACGCCCCGGTGATCATCCACGGATACCTGTGCCACATGGGGGGCTACCTAGAGACTCCAATACCCCTTAATTGAGGAATATTCCTTAACTTATGGTAGGATCCCTTATATGATTTAAGGTATTTTCCTTAATTAAGAGATATTGGAGTCTCTGGGCACAGGGGTCTGAAGGTCCAGGCTTCCGGCTTTCGTGCAGGAAAGCGGTTTCAACACGACTGCATCCGAAGCCCATGAGATAAACTCTAGACTCTTCTAAAGTGCAGAATCCCGAAGCCTCGAAGCTTGCTACCGATCCCTATGTCGAAAGACAGCCGGAAGATCTGGGACCTTGAACCGCGCCGCCTTATACCCAAAAACACCCACACCACATACCCTAAGCCGTCAGCCCTCAAGCTTGAACCCCTACATCCTTAGAGACTCAGGCTCTAAACCGTTTAGGGTTTAGGCTTTAGGGGCCCTAAACCCTTCATCCCTAAACTCAAAAACCCTAAACCCTAAACCCTAAAACCCTAAACCCTAAACCCTAAACCCTAAACCCTAAACCCTAAAACCCTAAACCCAAAGCCCTCTAGAGCCGGGCCTCTTGGCCCGCGGCATCTGCCAAGTTCGGCAGAAAGAGCACGCACCTCATCGCTTCTTGGGGTGTCGGGTTAGGGTTTAGGGTTTAGGGTATCTGGGGGGGGGGCTAAGCCGCCCTTTGATCCAGAATAGAAGTCGTATTCTTACCAATCCCGTTAAGTTATATAAGAAAACAATACGTAATCCCTAAGAGCAGTAAAGTAGGGGCTAAGCATGTAGGTAAGGCTGGAAGACTTAAGGTTTAAGGGTAAAAAAGGAGCCTTCAATATATAAGACGAGGATTTGGGGCAAGGAGAGTAGGTCATAACCTATCTGCTGTTATATGGGAGTTTCCGACAATAGGGGACCCCAATATAGTACCCTAAATAGCTTAGTAGGACCCTTATTATAAGGACCCCCAAATAAGGTACGCCAGGATGTGCATGCTCAAGCCCGGGATGATTCTTCTCATCTTCCTGGTGATCGCGACCGTCGACGTCCACCAAACGCACGGGTAGATGAGAGCCACCATCTTACACTCCCTCGGCAGGGCCAACGTTGACAACACCAGCCCCGACACTTGTACTTGATCAACCAATCAATCAAGGTACCTAGCAACCTGGGCATTGTCAACCTAGAACAGGCTCCTGTCCAGGATGACACTGATTGCACTCGGGCTGTCCCCGTCCATTGCTCCCTTGGTACCCTTGTGGGGAGGATACACTTTGTAGGACTGGCGGTTGAAGATTTGCTGGCCTCTCAAACCCCAATTACTTACAGCACGTCCAGACCCACAGAAGCCCAGCTAGAATGGTAAATTGCACCCGTAGAGCCGTTACTTAGGTTGATGATAAACATCCTGCATGACCCATAATAAGGAATGTACTATAAATCCCATAGTTTAGGGTCCTTAAGGTAATGCAGGATTTATATCATCTAAACCGTCTAAACCCTAAACCCCAAACCCTAAACCCTAACTCCCAATCTGCCAACCCTCAACACTTAACCATCAAGTTGTCAGACCCAAATGGGAGTTTCCGAAAATTGGGGGTTCCTTATTTTGGGGCCCTTATAATAAGGATCCTACTATTTAGGGTACCATATTGGGGTCCCCTATTTTCGGAAACCCTCAAATGGACCCCGGTAACACCCTAGAGACACCTGACTTTGCACACCCAAAAGCCTCGACCCCCTCAGCCCAAAACCCCAACCGCCCCAAGAACCCTAAAAAAAACCCAAACTCTACAATCTACATCCCTGAGCCCAATAGTATCGGGCTATAGTTGACAAGGGGATGTTGCTTTGAACCTTAACACCAACACACCTCTCGAACCCTGAGAAGCCTCAAGGGCTCCTTCAAGGAACCCTTAAGCCCTAAAGGGATCTTAAGTCATTTAGGGTTTAGGTTTAGGGTTAAGGTTTAGGGTATCTTAAGGGCGCCTTCAAGCGCTCCCTTTTTGGGACAGCAGAAAACCAATTCCCTCCGTGCTGAGACGTCAGCTCAGTACCAACAGGAACTACGAGGTCTTCACACACGGCCAACCTGGCCAAGTCGTGTCTACGGTGTTCTTCAGGGTTCTGCATAAACATATATATATATATATATATCTATATACATATATATATATATATATACCTATTTATTTATACATATGTATACATGTATAGATGTTTATACCTACGTACATCTATATATATATATATATATATAGATCGGTAGATAGGGATTTGTGGTTCTTGGCTCTTCTCGAGCTCCGCTTTACTTCTGCCCAATCGTCTGAGCAACCTGCGGGTTTAGAGTCTAGAGTTATGAGTTTAGGGTTGAGACTTACGGGTTAAGGGTTTAGGGTCAGGGTTTGGAGTTGGTGTACGGTTTGGGAAATAAGGGTTACGGGCTTAGGGCCAAGGGCTTAGGATTGAGGGCCTGGCAAAGTCGCGTAGGTCTTGGGGCTTCGGGCTTGGGGTCTATACAGTGCTTCCAACTAAAATCTCACTTCTTCACTAGCCGGGTCCCCCAAAAAGGACACTTAGGGTTTAGGGTTTAAGCTCAAACTTTGTAACTATGTAATCAAGATAGACCAAAGACGTGCGGACAAGAAGCTTCAAGTTCTGCCGGTGCCTGTCTAAATCTGCATAGCTCGCAACCCTGAAACCCGTAAATGAGGTGGCTTCCATCCAGAAGCCTTAAATCCTAAACCCTGAATCCTAAACCCTAAACCCTGAATCCTAAACCCTAAACCCAGAACCCTAAACCCAGGACCTTAAACCCTACACCCTAAAGCCCAAAGCCTCAACCCTAAACCCTGCCAAGCGTGGCCGGGAAGGCGTTTCTGGCTCCTCCGGGGGGTGTGCGGATATTTAGGGAGGGATCCAACAACCTACTGTAAGGACTCCTATAGTGGATCTATAGGGTTTAGGGAACTTCCTGAGGATCCAAAAACCCTACTGCTTTGGGTGTTAGACCCTTTCATTAGCGGGTCATAACCTACTACGGTTGATGACATAAATCCTGCATGACCCATAATAAGGTATATACCATAATTCCCATAGTTCAGGGTCCTTAAGGTAATGCAGGATTTGTATCATCAACCGTATGTTGCAGGGTTTGGGGATGGAGGTAGCTCTTTGCTTGTGTCAGCACTGGGCAGAGACTCCAATATCCCTTAATTGAAGACGAAACCTTGAATAATTATAGGGGCCCTGCTATGATTTAGGTATATTCCTTAACTAAGAGATATTGGAGTCTCTGGGTGGGCAGAAACAACATGGTATGCGTGTGTTTGGGGCTCTTGGGGTAGAGGCGTCGCTGGCTTAGGCCTTCAACACTTTCTGGTTCATGGCATGGCTAAACGGGTAACTTGTATCCCTGACCACTACAAGATGTCATCTGCTTCGGAAGGACGAGGAATGGCGGGAGGCGATTTCCGGCTTGAATCCTTGAGAGTCTAGAACTATTCCCTCAATTCACGTGGGTGGCCAACTTTCTCTGTGGTCCACATGTTAGGGTCCCTCACTTCCATGTTTCTGGCTTGTCCTGAAACTAGTTCATGGTTGGGATAGGACTAACTATCTAAAGTTGTATTCCTTATTTGGGCTTAAGTACGCATGAAAATGCAAAATGTTACCCAACTATGACAACGGAAAGCGGGCGTCCTCCTAGTTTCTGGGCCACGATTCCAAGAACCATTGTAGTAACCGTATGCAGCAGGATGACCCTCGACAACCTCATTGTCCTCACCCTCATTACCCACACCCCGGGGAAGATCCAAAAAGTAGATCGGGGGTCCCTAGAAAGTACCCTTAGTAGTATAGGGCACCAAATTAGGGGATCTACTTTCTAGACCTTTTGGGGGTCTGGGTATGCTGGCAAATATCACCGCTCCCAGTGAGACGACCGCAAGCTATGATAATCATCGGACATCTGACTCACGATTCGGGAAGTCAGTGTTTTTCCCACAACGCTCCAAACAACCCAAAACCCGACTTTAGACGCCGAAGTAGGTAAAAGTGCTCACTTGCAAACTCCTGCCTGTAGCATCCACAACCTACTTTGCTTCACGAAGCGTGGCAAAAGACCCTATTGCAGGGGCCTTCATAGCCAAAATAACGGATATGTTACTAAGGAATATTACTCATGTTTCTTGGTTATCCCTAAACGTTGCACCCTAAAACCCTACACCGTAACACACAAAACCCTAAACCCTAAACCCCCCAATTCGTATACTCAACCCCAAAACCGAGGGTGGCACCCCAGAGGGAGGTAAAGAGCTCTGCGAACCGAGCTGGCTGCCTAGGCGGCACCCAGGCTCAAGGGCTCTATATGGTTAGTTGTCAAAATTGTGGTCCCTTTTTGGGTACCCTAAATATTAGGTGCCGTACTATATTAGGGACCCAAAAAGGGACCATAATTTTGACAACCACCTATATTGCAGGGTTTAAGATTTTCTCTACCCCGCCCCCGCCCCCCCCCCCCCCCCCCGCAATGGCCCTTTAATGGAGCCCTTTTGGTCCTTGATAGTGGGTAATTATGGTCTGTTAGAGGGTAGTTGGGGGGGTCTAAGGAGGTTTGCTTTGAGGGTGTAAGGCTTTCTTTAGGTTTATGCTTTATGCTTTTGAGCTTCTTATGTTTAAGGCTTGGGGTTTAGAGCTTTAGAGCGTGCTGCTCAAGCAGGCTTGGGGGTCTAGGGCTTCAGCGCTTCGGGCTTAGAGTATACTTGAAGGCTCATGGGACTTAGTAAGTAAGGTTATGAGTAGGTTATAATTAGGATAACCCCACTTAGGGGACTTATAACCCCAGTTATAACCTACTTACTAAGTCCCATGATCCTCTAAGTATTGAGCAATACTAAGGAAGGCGCCCAACACACCTGCACGGTTTAGGGGTCCAGGGTTTAAACCCTAAACCCCCCGCTACTCAACTATTCATAGGGCCTCTTATCTGTCAACCCTGAAAAATTTTCTGACATCCCAGAGCCTCCAACATCCCCTAAGTAAGGAATATACCATACCTTAAATCATATTTGGGATCCTGCTATAATTTAAGGCATATTCCTTAATTAAGGGATATTGGAGTCTCTGGGATCCTGCCAACAATGCTCGGTACATTTCGAGGATGGCCTTTTGAGAAGCGGAGCTTCCATCCTCCAAGAGCCCAACAAGGGGGGTTTAAGGTTTAGGGGTTTAGGGTTTAGGGGTTTAGGGTTTAGGGTCTTAGGGGTTAGGGGTTTAGGGTTTCGGGGGTTAGGGTTTAGGGCTTGGTTGAAGGTACCAACATCGACTCAAGACTCAAAGCCTCAGAGTCTGATACTTAGGACATGAAATCCTACTTAGAGGATCATGGGACTTAGTAAGTAGGTTGTAACTGGGGTTATAAGTCCCCTAAGTGGGGTTATCCTAATTATAACCTACTTATAACCTTACTTACTAAGTCCCATGAGCCTTCAAGTAGTGTTGGGATCCTCGGACGTAACTGGAAGTCTACGGTACATCAACGACTGATCCACCCAAGTTAGCATTCTTCTAAGATTCTAGTGCCGTGATTGTGGTTGTGGGCAGAATCTCAGTCGTGAAGTGAACATCCCGCCCTCGCCGCCCGAAAGCATCCAATTGCCCAAACAGACAAGAAATACTGCCCTAAACTGCCCTCAACCCTGGAGCCTAAACCCTGAACCCCAACCCTAAACTCAAAACAAGAAATACTAAATACTACCCTAAACTGCCTTCAACCCTAAAAATAAACCCTGAACCCTAAACTCAAAACCTTAAACCCCTAAACCCTAAGCTTTGACTGCAGGGCCCGCACTTGGCCGCGGTGCTCGCGTTGCAGCCTCGGGGCTTTAGGGACTCTCGGAGCATGACGCCCTGAGCCGAACCCTACTAGAGGGGCTCCTTTAAAGGGATCTATAGAGGGTCCTTTAAATAAAGGGATCTACTTGCAAGGTTTAGGGTTTAGGGTCTATAGAATAGGGCTCCTGTAGAGGATTCCTTTAAAGGGGCTCTGTAAGGGATCTATAGTAGGGTTCTATAATATAAGGGCCTTTGTGAGTTAGAATAGGGTTTTGGGTCTATTCTACTCTAACTTACATGATAAGGAATCCCTAAAGTAGTACTAACAGTTATTTGGGCCCCTATATTACAACCTGAAACGCCCTAAGGCTCCATGTAGCTAACATACAGTATATAGTATTGGGAGCTGCCCACATTAAGTAACAGTCTATATTCAAACTGATTAAGATTAAGAGCACTATATATCGATATTGTACATATGTCTGTATACATATACATATACATATACATATATATATATATATATATATATATACGTACCGTACATATATATATATATGTATATATATATATATGTATATATATATATATATATGTATGTATATTCAACTGTCACTGAGGAGGCAGTATCCAAAGTTTGCACGAAGACCTTGCGGTACTTATGCAGGAACCCCCCTTCAGGGCCTACTATATGGGAGTTTCCGAAAATAGGGGGCCCTAATATAATACCACAAATAGTAGGATACTTATTATAAGGAGCCCAAAATAAGGTACCCCTAATTTTCGGAAACTCCCATATACGTACATGGAGCCTTTGGCACCTTGGTTCCTATCCCCCAAACCTTCAACAATCAAAATTGCCTCGGGACCTGCAGGAAAAGGACACCTTAGGGTCCTAAGCCATTATAGAACCCTTGAAGATCCCGTAAAGGAATCCTTATAGTACTCTTAAAGCTCAAGCTGAGGACACCACGACGACGACGACTAAGAACAGCATGAAAAAGTCAGTTGCCACTCTGTTTCCGTGGACCCAAGCTGCCACAACCATAGAGCCGGAATGCAATGAGCGTTGAGAGTACCATAACCCAGAGGGTCCAAGTACCCAAATAGTAGGGCTGAGGTCCCAAAATCCATACTCTGAATGGTTTTTGGACCTTGAAACCCTACTATTTGGGCACTTGGACCCTTAGGGTAAGGGTTCCTCTAAGGGATTTTCCAGGGTTCTATGATGGTTTAGGACCCTAAGCGTCCATGTGCCCAAAGAGCACATACTTTGCCCCCAAAGTAGAATATACATGAAGCCTACTTTGAGGTCGAAGTATATACTATGCAGGTGCATGGATCCTCGCGCAACCCCCCGGAAAGCACCATAAGGTACTGTGATACGCCCCTCAGTATGTCTGGCCTTTAGGCCTCAACCCGAAACACTAAACCCCTAACCCCTGATCCCTAAACCTCTAAACCCGTCATCCCGGAACACCTAAGCCCCAAACCCCTAAACCCTAAACATTTTGATCGCTTCGCTCCGCTTGAAGAGACTGCAAAGTTGGAGATATCCTTAAGTCAGAAAGCTAAGAACAGCTTTCCTGCACTGAGGCGGAGGCCCTTTGTTGGGAGAAGGACCAGGTCTGGGAACGCTTGTTTAGGGTTTAAGGGTTCAGGACTTTTGGGGCTTTTAGGGTTTAGGGTGTGTGGGGGTTTCAGGCTTCGGGGTCTAGGGTTTGGCGTTTACTGTAGGATGTTGCAGGCCCTTGTGGCTACCCACGCCATCGAAAAACCAAATTGGTTTCGCGGTTCTTGGGATTGGGGTTTAGGGTTTAGGGTGGTTCGGGCTCGCGTACTGCATTAGAGCCTTAGCTCTTGATCTAGATTTGTGTTTTGATCAGGCCTTTCCTTACGTTGCAGTTTCGCATATTCTGATATATCATTGTATCCCAGACGCAGCGCTTCAAATCTTGCTTTTGCTCAGCACTAGCATAGTTTTGGGTTTAGGGCTCAAAGATTAGGGCTAGTAGTACCGGTCGCAGTACCACGAGCTGCAGTACGGTAACCGCAGTGCCCACTGACACCATCTTCTGTTTGATACCTGCGGCCCAGACTGATGGACACTGGTGGCGTGCATGTAACGAAGTGATGCAGAATCCTGATGAATATCGCTCTTCACCTAACGAAGCTAATAATATGAAGGCACCCTGTACCATGCCAATGAAGGCTTCTACAACAGAAAGGCGGTGCATTGTTCAAGGGTCTGAATCGACCCCCTTTGAAGCCTGAGCAAAAACATCTAAGACCTGAATGACAGGAGATCCATTGTGAAACAGCTGGGAGGTCTGAACGAAAACTACAAAACAAAGAAATCCCTCCGCACAGGCTTGCACAACCCTTGCTAAACCCTAAGGGTCCAAGTACCCAAATAGTAGGGTTTCAGGGTCCAAAAACCATTCAGGGTATGGATTTTGGGACCTAAAACCCTACTATTTGGGTACTTGGACCCTCTGGGTAACCCTAAACCCTAAACCCCTAAACCCTAAACCCCAAACCCTAAACCCTAAACTCTAAACCCTAAACCCTAAACCCTCTAGCTACAGCGCTCTAGAAGCGATGCGATTGCGGACGGGTGGCATCTCTTTCTACAGGCTGTCCGAAGGCGGGCTTCTGCACCTGCAACAGCACTTTGGCTCGTAGTGCTGATGGACAAAATCCTGCATGACTGTAAGGACTCTAAACTATGGGAGCTATGGTATATTCCTTATAATGGGTCATGCAGGATTTTGTCCATCAACAGTAGTGTGGATGATTTGCGCTTTAGAAATTCTGCCAATGGCTTTCTGAACTTCCAGCAGGGGCCCAAATGTTTAGGCGGTCTCATTGACGCAAGCATGGCAAAGTATTACTAAAAGAAACCCTGTAGATCCTTTAAAGGAGCCCTTACAGGAAACCCCTTAAAGGAACCCTTAATACTGTCATTTCCGGGGAGGACTCAAGTTGTTGCTATGGGAACTAGACAAGCGGGTACTACGGGGTCACTCAAGAAGACGGAGAAACTGCTGATGGACAAAATCCTGCATGACCCTAAGGACTGTAAACTATGGGAACTATGGTATATTCCTTATAATGGGTCATGCAGGATTTTGTCCATCAAGAGAATGTCAAACTCCATGAGCGTTAGAAGGTCGTGCTCTGCTGCCTACTAGCCAATGTCTGCACCGACGTCATGAGCATAAACCCTAATTTCGGAACCTGAGTAAGAAATTTTGGGCCTTTATTACGGTAGGGTTCTAAATATGTATCCTAATATGTATATGTATATATATATATATATATATATTTATTTATTTACTTGTTTTTTTTTTTGGGGGGGGGGGGTTATAGGCCCAGGGTTTCTTAATCAGGTTCCTGCCTGTTTCCGAACCTGGGGTAGACCAGGCCAGCTACAGCTACGCAGACTCCCCTGGGGAAGTCGGGCTCCGAATCCCAAACCGGCCTTGTCCTTTTTAGGGAAATAGACAGGGCCCTTTACCCTAGTCCCTTAATAAGAAGCCCTTAAAGAAGGTACCTTAACCGATCTGTCTATTCTTTATTAGGGGACCATAACAAAGGACAACAGTGGCCCAAACAACAATCTAGCCCCAAGGGTCCATGTACCTACCCTAAGGCCCTAAAGTAGTTCCTTTCTGGGGCTCATATTAAGAATCCTATTAGGTAATCCCAAAAAGGAACTACTTTGGGGCCTATGGGCAATTCAGTTTAGGGTTTAGGGTTTTTTAGGGTTTGGAGTTTAGAGTTGGCGGTTTAGGTTTACGGTAGAAGCCTAAAAATTGGAAACCCAAAAGCCTCTATCCTTAAGAGTGATGTACAGGGAATCCCAGCACTATTTGGCCTTAACCCGGTTTCCAACGTTGTGCGATTTACTGTAAGGGTCCATGTACCTAATTCTCATATACTCTCCAAACTAGTAACCGACATAACTACTATCTTAAACCCAAACACCTAATGATTGGATCCCTTGGGCCCTTGGGGTAGGACACCCAGAGTCCCCTAAACCCTAAACCCTATAGATCCCTTAAAGGAACCCTTTATAGATCCCCTTTACCAAGTACCTAATTATTGCCCTAAGGGTCCAAGCACCCAATTATCATATACTCTCAAAAATAGTAAGCTACATAACTACTATCCCAAACTCGAACACCTAATTATTGGGTCCTTTGGACGCTTGGGGTTGGGTCCTTTGGACCCTTAGGGTTGGTTTCCTTCTCACAAGTTCCTTCTGCGCACGCTTCTGTGAAGTTCTCGAGAGGTTTGAACTCATAATGACCTTAACTAGGATGCCCAGTAGCCTAGGAATAAAAAGGGCTACCTTTTTGGTATTGGGTAGCTCTAACAAGGAACCTAGGACTACAAAAAGGGAATAAGGGTACTAGGGCATCCTAGTTAAGCTCTAAACACTGCGATGGCGACAAAACTCTGGCAAGACAGCGCGCCAGTCGTAATACGCCTAGACCGCAAACAGGTGCTAATGCTGTTGTTTCATTGAAAAGGGTCTATGGCGGCAACAGTTTTCTAGGCTCCTGAGCAGCCCCTGACTGATAAGGGTACCCTTTTTTCCTACTATTCTGTTTTAATAAGAGGATGCCGAAATACAAAATGGCAACAGGGTACTACTGAGGAACCTCGCTTTGCTTTTGCAAGAGTCACGGACGTGGAAGGACTTCCTTGTCGACACCTTGACGATGTGTGGGTACCCAGAGACTCCTATATCCCTTAATTAAGGAATATACCTTAAGTCATACATGGGGATCGTACAGTTCAGGGATATTGGGGACTCTGGGTACCTACAATAATTACCAAGCTAGTCTCCTGTACTGCAGTCTTAACCACGCACCTAATTCAGAAGTCGAAGACCATCGAATACTTGGACCATCGTGATAAACACTAAACCCCTAAAACCTAAACCCGCGCTTCAGGCATTCTCAAAGGACGCCATGCTACAGCCCTGGGTTCCTGTCCTGCTAATCCTAAATCGCCTGAACCCTAAACCAAAATCCTTAAATCCAAGCCTTGAACCCTAAACCCTATAGATCCCTTTAAAGGATCCCTTATAGATCCCCTTAAAGAAACTGCAGCACAATAAGCCCAGGCTTGAAGAAGTCCGAGCTGCTCGAGCAAGCACATAGAAGCCACCGACGAATAACACCAGTACCATCGCAGCCTCAGGACTCAGGAGAAGGGGACGCTTCCGGCTTCGGGGACCTGCAAAGCTCCTAGCACAATCCCAAAGGTTCCTAGGTACTACTATGGAGGATACGGGGACCCTACTTGTCGGGTAATTATCATGGGGAACTAAAGGTTAACCTGTTTGGTTACATAGGGATTATATAGGGACTATACTACCCCAAAAAGGTTAAAGGAAACTTACTCTACTACTAGGGGACGCTTTCGGCTTCGGGGACCTACACAACTATTGGCATAATAATTAGGATACCCTGGGAATAAAAAAAAAAAGTCTCCCTTTTCGGTATTGGGTAGCCTTGCAAGGAACCTAGGACTACAAAAAAGGGAATAAGGGCAGTACTGGGCATCCTAGACTATTAGCATAATCACAAGTATCTAGTTATCAGATCTTTTGGACCCTTAGGGTAACCCTGAAACCCTACACCCAAAAGAACTTCAACGATGCGCTGACTGTCTGATGGAGGGTAGGTCCATATTTTACCATTGCTGACCTAAGAACCGAAATCCATCTTTGGCGGGTTGAATACACTAATCGTCGTATGTGAGGCACGCTTCGTTCTCAACATCCGAAGCACATGCTAGGTTTTTCGGGTTTCATACGGATCCAGAAGTCCATTCTGCAATCCCATTATGTGCAGGCGCGCTTTGCTTTGAACATCCTACGCTCCGATAATTAAAGTTTTCGGGCTTGATAAGGATGAACTAGGTCCAACCCCAAACAAGCCAGCACAACTTTCTATACATATATATATATATATGCATATGTACACACATATACATATACACACACTACAGCACAATACATTCCATTGCATGACAGTATGTTACATTCACAGTTCATTACAATATTGTACATTTCATTCCCTGCCGGAGCTCTTTCATCCAGTTCCGAGCGTGGTGAAGTTCTACCTCCTCCGATCCTTTCCTGGCAGCCCAGCTCTTCACCCCGTCGTCCAGCCATCGTTACTCCAGAAACCTTTGACTCCAATATCCCTTAATTCAGGAATGTGCCGTCAGGCATATAATAGGGATCCTACCACAATCTAAGTATATCCCAGAGGGTCCAAGTACTCCCAATTACAGGACTTTGGGGCCTATTTAGGTATCAAAAACCATAAATAAGGACTACCTGGACCCTTAGGGTATTCCTTACCCAGAGGGTCCATATGCCATATACACTACTATTATGGAATTAGGTCCCCAAAACCATAATGGGGATGGTCTTTTAGGGCCTACTTCCATGATAGTAGTGTATATGGACCCTCTGGGTTAATCATAAGGGACATTGGGGTCTCTGGGCCGTATGCTCTGAAGCCGCCACTCCGTGCACGAAAAAGGACCGGAAGGTTGAGGCAATCCAAGCTGCCTCCGATTGCAACGCCTCGCAAACGGCTGATGATATAAATCCTACATTACCTTAAGGACCCTAAACTATAGGCATTATGGTATATTCCTTATTATGGGTCATGCAGGATTTATACCATCAACCGAGAACACCCTCTTTAGCTCAGGCTTTAGCACGGTCGTTCCTAGAGACTCCAAGATCCCTGAATTAAGGAATATACCTTAGAATATAGTAGGACCCCAACTATGAGTTAAGGTATTTTCCTTAATTAAGGGATATTGGAGTCTCTGGGTTCTTAACAAACCCTCCAGACCTTCAAACGCAATTTGGGGTTTTCCCCCTTCATGTCCTTGTGCTCGATGAGCTAGTGCACGGTTGTTGGCCCATCATGGGGCCAGTCACTGAACTGGAACTCCTGGCATGCCTGAGCGATCTTCCTCCATGGTGTGTGCTTTACTGGGCAGCTGTCGGTGATAAAGCCGCATGGTGACAAACTCTCGTGCCATCTGGGTCTTCAGACACCAGCTGTACCTTGCGTCGTGTTCCGTATACTGAGAGAGAATTCGGGATCCTCTTCCTAAACCCTGAACCGTTACTGTCCAAGGTCGACATTAACGGCCCCCGAAGGCCGTTCATTGGAGCATGACTAATTAACCGCATCACCCCAGTGCAACTGAAGCGGAGGGAACCTGCATGATTCATGATTACCCCATGTTCTTTGCGGGATTCAAACGGCACGAAGCCCCCCAGACACACAATTGCTGAACGACCCGAACCTGGACACGAAAATGAAAACCTTACCTGCCCTAGTACTAGTCTACGCGGCCTAGAGCCACAAACCTCAAGAAATAGTCTATTATGAGTTATGACCTTAGGGCCTAGTCTACCCTACCTGTGGCCCAAAAACACCGAAAATAGTAGGTCATGAGTTGTGACCTTTGCTGTAGAGTACAGCCCCTAACTGATCTTGGATCCAACCGGTAGACCCCAAACCTACGCCGCTCTGCGTAGGGCCGGAGCAGTCAGGAGTATCGACAGCCAGCTGCTGGCCGCGGCCTGTCTGAAGCCTGTCATGGTGCTAAACCCGAAACCCTAAACCAGAAACCCTACAACCTATAAACCCGAGAGCCTAAACAGTAAACCCTACGCCTGAAACCCGAAACCGTAAACAGAAAGCCCGAAACCCCAAGACCTAACAATTTAGCCGTGGCTTCACAGCTCTTGCAACTTAGGGGAACTTTCGGGCCAAGAGCTTAGGACATTTTGGGTCTTGATATTACGGCTTGTTAGTCGGGCGTGAGGTTCCAGGGCTTAGCGATTACGAATTATGGTTCACCAACTTCCTCGTAGGCTACACTTTTTGCATATTCTTAGAGGTTATGACTTGCTATTCTGTAGGGTTTGGCTTACAGGTAAGGGACCTACATTGACAACCGAAAAGTCCTGCCCCGAGAACCGAAGCATCCCTGCTTGGTTGCAGCTCAGCATTCACACGAGCCTCCAACCTTTCCGCTTCCCCTCCTAATTTCATTTTCTTCGTGTTTCCCATACAGGGCGTCTAGGGTTTAGGATTAAGTTATAGTTGGGGGCGTGTAGGGTTTATGTTTAGCGTTTTGGGGTTTGTGGGTCCAGGGTATAGGGTTCACTTTCTTAGCTCGATGGATTATAACTTTCGCTGCCCTACCTTAAACTACCAAACCCTACTTTTTTGTAGGTTATTATTATAAACCCTAATAGAGAATTTATAGGGACCCTACAAACACGTAGGTTTTGGTAGGTTAAGGTACTTATAGCTACCCAGCAGTGCTTCAAGATCCATGCCTTCAAATGGCTGTGCGTAACCAGACTTCACCACGATTACCCTTTAAAGGGACATCGACAGGGTCCTCACAAAGAGGCCTGAAATTCGGATAGGGTTTGGGGCATATTATGCCCTAACAGATAGACCCTCAGATCATGATACTGCAAGTTTCCCCAAGGATCCATGTGTATACCTTGGCCGGAAAGTAATCCCTCAAAGGTACTCAGGGGCCCCAAAGTAGAAACAGTTTGGGCACGTGGGTCTTAGGGTTATATTAAACCCTCCTACCTCAGACACCGGCCCCTCATTAGTCCTTTAATCGCAGCGGAGAGTTCCTTCTACCGACTTTTCGGTTGCTAGACCTAAGAGTAACCTAGGAAAAAAAGGGTGCCCTTTTTGGGTTAAAGTGGTTTATAAGGGAACCTCAGCCTCAAAAAAGGGAATAAGGGCCTACTCTGGGTCCTAGAATATACCTCATTACGAAATAGACCTTAAGTTATATAGTTGGGGGTCTATTCCTTAATTGAGGGCCATTGGAGTCTTTGGGTTTGGAATTCTGTAAGCCTCTCAGCTGGCAGGCAAGGATTTGTTCACTTCTGCTTCACGTTAACAAGGGGGTCTTGTGATAACCGTGGTCGCTGGGTTGAGGGGGCTTTGGGTATCGTAGGCAACCTCGAACCCTCAGTGCATGTTCTGCCCGTTGTTTTTTACCCCACAGCGGCCCCACAGCTCTAAAGCCACGGTGTGAAACTTGTCACAGACCCCGAAGACGAAGCTCTGAAACCCAGCGATTTACTATAGATTATATAGATTATAGAGGTTATGAAGGCTTGGGTCTGGGCATAAAGCTCGAGCCGTAGGGGAAGGTTCCATCGTAAAGGCGATCTAGCGATACTCTACAGTAGAAGCCCAAAAGTTGGAAACCCCATAGCCTCAATCCTTAAGAGTAAGGTATAAGGAATCCCAGCACTATTTGGCCTTAATCCGGTTTCCAACTTTATGGGACTTACTGTAAACTGAAACGCTCACCGGCCGCTGTGCAGCAAGGATTGTCCGGGTAAGCAGCCTCGCAGCATCCAGCGCTCGCACACAGCGTTCGGGAGTTCAGCACATGTCTTGTTTGTCGGCTTGGGTTTGGGGTTTAGGGTGTAGGATTACTCATTAGATAGAAGGTTTTAAGTGTAAGGCCCTAGACTCTTGAAAAATAAAGTATCCTGGTTAGAGAACAGAAACAATTGGCATTGCAGGGTTGAGGGGCTGGGTAAGGGCTTTATTTGTGGATGTTCTCAGGTGCCACACCTCTTATTATACGGCTTTTATAAGGTTTCATATGGGTTCACGAGTCTTTAAATCTTCAGGTGTCAGGGGTAGTTCCCTGTGAGAAACATAACAGAAACAACCGTGTTTTCAGCTCAGGAAGGAATGACCTTGTGATCATTTTAACATCCCCTCCCTTAAACATGCGGTTTAATTATAGTAAGAAGGGATCCTAATGCTGGGCTTCTGCCAACCACCGCAAAGTTGATAAATCCTAAATGGCTCGGATTCAATAAATCCCAAGCCCTACTTACCTACGTACGATAAACCCGAAACCCAACCATCTAAGGCGCGAAACCGCAAGAAGCAAATGTCACTCAGCACTGACCAGAACGCCACTCAGAAACCTAAACCCTAAACCCTAAACCCTCCCCGGATGTCAGACAAGAACACCTGACTAAAGTCTGAGCCCCAAACAGTGAACCCGAAACCCGTACCCGACTACATAAAGCAACACTAAATGATAAAAACTAAACAAACCTGGAAGGTCTGAACCCAAGTTCCTGCAGTCATAAGCCCGAATCTAAACCATACATCTTCCAGGACCCTCCTTGTACCCTCAAACAGGGGTATATGGTCCCAAATAAGGGGCATTTAGGGTCTAATAGAGGGTAGATGGAGAGTCCAGGTTTGTGGATAGCCATACCACCTTCTGTATGCCAGCTGTGCAATGTTCACACAGTCGGCTGTCGTCTTGGGCCTAGCAAAGAATGAAGCACGAGCTGCCGACGTCTCGATCTTGCAAGCGTCATGCGTTGCGACCACCATAGTTCCCTGTGGCAGCGGTAGCGCTGTTGACATGACATGGATCTCTGGGTCATGTTCCATCAGCTTGTCCCTCCTCGGGTTGGCTTCTCGAAGATGCTTATGAAGTTTCGCATGATTTTCAGTCTCGCCTGGCTCACGCAAGTCGTCTTCGAAGAGGGGGGCTTTTCTCTAGAGAGCTCAATCACTGATCTTGGAATGTAACTGATAGTACGGGGCTCAGCTTTGGGGTTTAGGGTTTCGGGTTTGGGGTTTGGGAATGCTCTAGTATAGCGGTAGCAGCCTTAACAGTTGGAAGAGATTTCGGGTTTGTTGTGGTATACTATAGTATAACTACACATAACTACTTTACAGAATCCCAAGGAGTATGTCACAGAACACGGTTGGTAATTGTTCAGACCCGTACATTGCCCTCCAAAATGACCGTTGGTTGGCTAATTCGGTTTTCGGGTCCAACCCCCGGCAAAGGGAACAACAGGGTAACCCCGACCCATGTCTAAAGCCGCAAACCGAAAAAATTAGAAAAGCTCCCAAATCATGGACCCTGACCTAAAAATTCAAAATCTCCGGAAAAAACTTAAACTTCCCGTAACAAAGCCTCAACCCGAAAGCCAAAACCCCACATAAGCCTTAAGCCCTAAACCCTAAGCCCTACCTTACCACCAATAACCTACCTGTTTAGGTTCCGTACTATGATTTCCTTATATAAGTCCTTAAAAAGGTAGTAGTTATTATGGGATAAGGTAAGCATATAAGCCCTAAGCCCCAAACCCTAAACCCTAGGCGTACTAAGCCCTAAACCGACCACCCGAGGCACCTGAGAAGCACCCCAAGAGCTGCCGCCGGCGCGCTGCAGCCTCGCTTTGCCCTCGCTTGTCCTGGCCGGTTTGGACAAACGACAAGACTATTAGGGTTTTAAGGTTTAGGGGTTAGGGTTTAGGGTTTAGGGGTTTAGGGTTTAGGGTTTAGGGTTTAGGGGTTTAGGGGTTTAGGGTTTTAAGGTTTAGGGAATAGGGTATAGGGTTCAGGGATCAGGGTTTAGGGTTTGAGGGTCTTAGGGTTGACGGCTTTGGGTTTTAGGGTTTTAGGGTTTAGGGTTTACGGCCCTCACTCAGTACAATAGACATATTAAGGACCTGAATAGTAGACCTATTATAGACTCTTACTGTATGGAGGCAGTACCTGAACTATTGGGTTTAGGGATTAGGGTTTAGGTTCTACTACGGTTTAGGGTTATCAGTAAAAATACACCCTCATTGTCCTTTTAACTATTTGGTATGATGTACTCCAAAAACCTAGTGCCTGAATTATCAACCCTAAATTCCTAAACAGTAAGTCCTAAGCCCTAAACCACTAAATCCTATGCCCTTAAACCTTAAAACCCTGAAACTCTAAACCCCGAAACCCCTAAAGCCTGAACCTTCGTCAACATCGCAGAAGGGCTTAGGCCATATTATACTATAACGATAATAAGGAACCCCCCGAAACTCCATTCAAATGATTAAGGCCCCTGTAGAACCTACTATAGATCCCTTATAGAAAACGCTCTGGCGAGGCTTCATATGCAAGGCTCCTCGCCCCTTTGTGGGACTACTGTAGGGGCCTTCATAATTTGACTGGGGTTCCCTTTGAAGGGTTCCTTAAAGTGCTCTATGAGGGATCTATAGTAGGTTCTATAAGACAGGGGCCTTAATCGTTAGAATGGGGTTTCGGGGGGTTCCTTATTCTCGTTATAGTATAATATTAAGCCCTATTGAAATATTTAAGACCTGTATATTAGCGTCGGCAAGGGAGTTGCAATCCCAAACCCTTCCACAACGCGCACCTGCGTGCATCTTTGTTTCCATTCCTATCTACCGTAAAACTCTCGTTGATTCTGCTATGTCCTTATTTGATCACCTTTTCCAGCTCCATACGCTTGTTTGCAGTGTATAAGGTTTAGGCATCTGTGGCGTATATGTGTATATAACAGGTGTTGCATAGATACACATTCTATATATCTGCTCTTTCAATGCATGGGGTGAGCTAAATCAGCCTGCCTCCAGTTTCGCAGAGCTCTTCCTCTCGCGGATGGCAGAAGGCTCCTCTTGGCTAGCCGGCTTCGAGAAAATTTCGGCTGCCGGATTGGTTCCAACTCTTGTATGTATCTCAAGACGCAAAACCAAATCAAGGAATGATGGGACACTAGAAACTGAGTACAGGACCCTGAAAATACAGTACAATGAGGTGGCTTCATGCAGAGTCGTATAGGGGCTTAGTGTTTTTGGGCCTCACCTGGCTCTGTTTATCGCTTCAGTTCTTGAAGCGGACGTGACCTTAATCTCTAGGTAGATGATAGCTCGTACATACCTAGTACTAGAATACCTCTTCAAGAAAGGACATAGGGTCAGAATTTTCCGTGATTCTGATATTTCCAACTTCTCGTTGCTGCAGCTCTTTGAAGCATGGACTTGACGTAGCGGGTTCCGGGTTTGCAGCATAGGGCAGCGCGAATATTCTGCGGGGTACCCCTGAACTTTGAAGCACCAAACCGTCCAGCCCTAAGGAAGCCCCTCGTTCAAGCTCCAAGCAGAGAAATGCTTTATATGGGAGTTTCCGAACATTAGGGGTGCCTTGTTTTGGGGTCCTTACAAGGAGGAGCCTACTATTTAGGGCACTAAATTAGGGTCCCCCTATTTTCGGAAACTCCCATAAGCATGTTGTAGCCTCTAGAGCCTACAGCCCAAACCTCACCCTGAACTTGATACCTGAAACGATACCGGGACCCTAAGAATACCGTGTCACGAAGCCCTTATGGCGTTAACTTTACCCAGCGGGTCCAAGCAATCCTCATAATAGGACTTTGGGGCCTTTGTTTTAAATATCAAAAACCAAAAACAAGGACTAGTTGAACCCTTATAAGGTTAGGCTTGAGCTGAAAGGCTCGGCCGCGGCAGCAGCGGCAGAAGACATTTTCGAAACAATAAGCCAACAGCGCCGCCTGGGTAGTCAGGGGAACGCAGAGCTCTCTTCTGATTCTGGGCCTGGGGTTGAATACTGTTGATGATATAAATCATGCATTACCTTAAGGGCCCTAAACTATGGGAATTATGGTATATTCCTTATAATGGGTCATGCAGGATTTATATCATCAACCGTGTGATTCCTTCAGAGTCCATGCTCACCTAAAGGCTCCATGTAGCTTTGTTATAGTAGATACTTCAGCCTTAAAGGGATCCCTTTCTGGCTACTTTAAGGCCTAAGTCTTTACTATATGGGTACATGG
The DNA here is from genome assembly GCA_905221615.1 of Symbiodinium sp. CCMP2592. NCBI lineage: Eukaryota > Dinophyceae > Suessiales > Symbiodiniaceae > Symbiodinium > Symbiodinium sp. CCMP2592. The sequence continues at coordinate 503,040 of CAJNDT010004569.1, forward strand.
AGCCTTAGGGTCATATATAGTGTATACTTAGGCTTTCACTAAGGGGTTCGTACAGAAGTACTTCCAGGCCTAAATATGTCCGCTATTGCTGTTTACACGGAGCTTCCGGGTTAGGGTCTCCACAGTAGGGGTCCTACTGTTGATGATACATATCCTGCATTACCCATAACATACCAGAATTCCCACAGTTTAGGGTCCTTAAGGTAATGCAGGATTTATATCATCTGGATGTTTGTCCTATTATGGTATATTCCTTATTATGGGTCATGCAGGGTTTATATCATCAAATAGGTTGACGTTTTAGTTGTTGCTGTTTCGGAGTTCGGGCTCAAAGCAGCTCCGTTTCTACGGAGGATCCAGGCTTAGTGATCGCTTATACCCTAAGTCCGAAGTGCCAAACCCGAAACTTGGAGGTTCATGGGTAGTTACAATATAAGTGGGGTTATAAGTAGGATAACTATAGCTATAACCGATATTAGGGGACTTATAACCCTACTTATAACTACCTATGAACCTCCAAGAAGAGGTTCGATTGTAGTTCTTTCTCCTCAAGGCAAAACGGTGCTGCGGCTTGGGGCCTTACAGCTGAAACCGCGGAGACAGAGGCTCCCATTATGGTTGAGGATTTCCTGAGAGGTTTGGGCTTTAGGGTTTAGGGGTTTAGGGGTTTAGGAATAATGGGGTTATAGGGTTTAGGTTTTAGGATGAGTTTTGCTCTGTAGTACTCGTGTCGTGACCACAAGCCGAAAAAAGAAAGCGATCCCATGCCAGAAGCGGCACCATGCACGCGAATATGGGGTTCCAACAAATAACAGCCACTAGTCCGTGGGTTCCTCCTACTCTAATTACAGTGTAACATACCACTATACAACAAGTTCTGTTCAACATATGGGTGGTTGTCAATATCAGGGTCCCTTTTCGGGTCCTTACAATAATAATAATAATAATAAGAATAATAATAATAGTAATAAAATAATAAGGCACCTAATATTTAGGGCACCCACAAGGAACTTTAATTTTGACCACCGTATTAAGGCCTCCGCCAGAAGAACCTACACACTGAAAGCCTGAATGGTTAGTTTAAACTTATAATAATGAAGCAGCAAGATTTCTGCGCCAAACTGCAGAAAGCGGGGAACATCGCTTGCAATTGGGACGTCCTGATGGCCAATGAGTCGACAGAGTCGACACCGATATCAGGGAGTTGAGAGTCTGAGTTCGTGCCGTCGTTGAGAACCCTCGATGGCAGCATTCAGTACCGATTACCCTTGTGGCCGGCATTAGTCGAGGATGATGCCCTCCTCCTCCAGGACTTTGAAGTAGAGCTGTTTTTCCAACAACCTAACCCTAAGCCATAAACCCTACTGCTCTTCTTCTTTCTTTTGGCGGCCTGGGCCCTGGCCCTGGCAAGGGCAAGGTAAGAGCCTCTGATCACTTCGGGCTGCTGTGGCGGTCCGATGGCGACCATCCCCCGGCGCAGTCGGGCGAAAGAACAGAGAGCCCCGGCACCGCCAATACCAAAAGCATTTGGGACTACAGCAGGTACTACTGCGGATACTTGGACCTTCCGGGGCAGATGACGGAATCCTTCTTTTTGGATTGCTCGCAACATGGTTGGCGTTTCGGCATTAAGGCTTCAAATGAATTCGGGTCTGCGGGCACTTGGGCCCAAAATAATGATAGAGACACCGCCATCATTCATAGCTCCTTGGGGTTATACTATACGAGTGTACAAGAATTTCTAAACCCTAAACCCCTAAACCGCGAGATTTAAGGATCCTCCGAAACCCCAAACCCTAAACCACGAGATTTAAGGAGTTAGGGTTCGAGCTTCGAGGATCCTCCGAAACCCAAAGTTATGATTGGCCGAGAGGCTAAGTGGTAGATCGCGTCCGTGGCCAATCTGGCCTGAGCTCAAGGGATCTACAAGGGTTCCTTTAAGGGTTCCTTTAAGGGGATCTACAAGGGTTCCTTTAACGGGTTCCTTTCAAGGAATCTATAAGGGCTCGTTTAAGGATTCGTCCTATAAGGGTTGTTTTAAGGGCTCCTTTAAAGGGATCTATGGGGCTTAGGGTTTGGGGGACTGTGTAAGTTTGAATCCAGAACCCTGAACCCTCGGATGTTAAGTGACCCTAAATCCGCGAGTCCTACAAACATCTACAAACGAAACCCTCCGCCCCGATTCCTGGAAACCCCTCAACCCAAACGTGACGCCCAAACCAGCACGGATCCTTACTTGCTTAGTTGCAGACCTGGGAGTACTACCTTAAAGACGACATGAGCTCCGAAATGGTTTAAGGTTCAAATATCACATCGGGATTCATGGTTTATATGGCTGTAGAGCCTGAACTGTTCCTCAAAAAGGGTCATTTGGTCCTTTACGGTACTCGCCTAGACCAAAGCACGAAATTGCTGAGCACTTGCAAAACCCAGAGGGAAAAAAGTAAACCGTACTGAACCGAAAGTCCTGCTTCAGCACCCCTTATGCAAACGTACATAAATAGCATGCGCATGTGGGATGTACACTACGTCTATCGAGTCCTGAACTCTAACACCTAGTAGAACCCATGTGCAAGTTGAAACGGTTGGGACCTAAGGATCTGACTATGCTAAACCCTAAACCCCTAAACCCGAAACCCTAAACCCCTAAACCCTTAAACCAATAGACCCTAAACCCCAAACCCTAGGCCAAAGGAGGCTAATTAACCTACTCAGCTACTACTCGGTATTAAAGTCTTATGGAACCCTTCTTGTAACCCCTCTAGTATTTCGAGTATAGAACCCTTCAAGAAACCCTCCCTAAACCCTTAAGCCTAAACCCTGAACCCTAAACCATAAACCTGAAACCCACCCTATACCATAAACGCCCCTAAACCTTCAACCCTAACTGTTAGGATCCTTGAATTCCCAGCCGCCACACCAGAAGTCGCAGACAAGATCGCCTGCGTGGCTTGCCTCCGCAAGCTGCGGTTTAGGGTTTAGGGTTTAGGGTTAAGGCAACAATTCCCAGAGGGTGCATTACACTACCTAGAAAGGTTCTGTAAGGGTTCTTATTAGGGTTTTATTCTATAGGTTTGGGGATTACCAAGAGGGTCCATCATATACACTACCATCATGGAATTAGGCCCCAAATCCATAACAAGATGGTCTTTCGAGACCTAAGTCCATAGTCGTAGTGCACATGGACCCTCTGTGAGCATGCAACATGCGGAGTCATTGCACCTTCAGAGGAACCCGACCCCGAAACCCTCAAACCACGTTTCTCACATGCCATACCCACAAAGCCAAAATTACCTTGACTGGGTGATATCCTCTGCAAACCATATGGGGCTTCCTTAAACTCTAAGCTTTGCACCTATAAACCCTGGCACTAAACCCTCCGCCGAATTTAATCGCGGTCCACTCCACATTTCCGGAGCCTACACGGCTCTGCAACAGGACCGATGCGACTGAGAGGGTATCAAGATGCATGCAAGATGCAATGCAAAGTGCGTTCATACTGGAAATGCTGCTTTGCGAGGGTATGCCAGCAGAACAAGCGGACTACAAGGAAATACTAGGCCTGAATATGCCAAGTCTTCCGGCCCTGAAATTATCAGCCTTGTGTGAACTTTTCTTGGGTCTCGGCTTACAAGGCTTCGGCCTTCTAGACTTCAATGATTTTCAGAAACTGCAAATCTCTGAGAGAGACTCGCTGCCAGGGCTTGGCATCCTGCAACAAACCCATGTACAGGGCCTCAATATTTGGAAATAGGGTTGGGGGGATAGATTATACTATTTTGCAGTTATAATAAGGATAGTAGTGGTCATACGGGCTGAGCTGCTCCCCGATAATATCCTCTCGCCAGGACAAGCACTCAGGTGCTTGCACCTTTGCACACAGAAACGGGCAAAGTCCCGTCGCTTCCTTTACGGCACCATCTTCGCCGCAAGGCTGCTCTGCCGGCGAACTATCAGCTATCTGTTCTTGCAAACAATCTCTGCCATGTCATTGGCTCAGCTATCATGCTGGAGAGCAATCTCCGTCCGGACATGGAGGATCTTGCCGTTTTGGAGTTCAAGCTTCATTAATGCATGCATCACGGCTTGCACCTCAAACACAACCGACTCTTGCACGGGCCCTTGAGTTTCTTGGGGAGGTAGTCGAGTCTGTGAAGTGTCAGATCTGCTAATCCCAAACGACCAGCGTGTATCCGTGAAAATCAAAGCACAACCACAGGGTCACAGAACACTAATTATCATTATGTCATTGGATGTGTGTGGAGATTTACGTAAGGTCCGCGGTGGAAGAGCTTGGGGTTTAGGATTAAGGATTCAATGGGTGCGTAAGCATCATCAGAGCTACCACTAAATTTATTAGCAAGCTCTTAAAGAGCCCTTACTTATGCGACTAAAGCCTAATTAGACCCTAAACCGAAACCCCAGCCACTCCGTTCGAGGGAGCAATAAGCGGTTGACTAAGGAGGCTGCTGCAGTATCTACACATACATTTCAACAGGGCTTTGCAGTGCGTTATGCTCTTACTTAGCATAATAAGGAACCCCAGAAATGGCTGCTAATTTGCCGATACATACTGCAATTGCCACAGGGTTTTGAGGTAGACTACACTCTTACTATAAGACGGACCCGTTGCACTATCGCTGCTAACTTGCTATTAATTAGGCATCCCTCCTTCTTTCTGAACCCCACCCCTTCTTCCGATAAGCCGGGGCTAAAACGCCCTTCAGCAACCCGCAACCCCAAGCCCCTAAGTCCTTTTGGATCCCTTGTGCAAATTGAAAGGAACCCTTAGCATAAACCCTAAGAGGAAGTCTCAACCTTCGTTGAACCCAACTCTACTCCCCTTGGAAGGTAAGCAAAAAACTACTTTTTCGGAGACCCCTATAAAAGAAGACCGGAACCAAAAAAGGAACAAAGTAACAAAGTCTCCAAGAGCCTTAGAGATATTCTCTCCCAAATAGTAACCCTAAACACTAAACCCTAAACCCTAAACCCTAAGAGGAAGTCTCAACCTTCGTTGAACCCAAACCCTCCTCCTGAACCTGCCTCCCCAGCAGACTTGCAAGCACGCTCTCCACTAAGGTCAGGATGAGCCTGGGGCTTCGACCCCACCCGCCCTGTATTTCCTCTTAAGGATGTTGTGCCTAGAAAATCAGCTGTAATACTGGTTCCTTGAGAATTGGAATAGTAGTGTTTGGGGGGTGTAGTGTCAGTTTACAACGCAGGGGCAAGAGTACGTCTAGGCATCCAACTCCATTTTTCGCTACTTGGTTGGCCCTTTAAAGCCTCTGAAAGATATTCGTAAATAGGGTCCTATTAAGACCAATAAGCGAAAACAAAAAATGTCCCAAAGGCCTACCTGGATTACTCAAACTGTATCAGCTCAATTCTTGGAGGCCTTGCTTGCTGCAGGATCCTTACCATCAGCTCGGTCGACCAAGACAGCAACTAAATTGGAGAGCTTTGGCAAACCCCAGATGGCTACACCAGGGACCCTGGATCCTATACCCTTACATAAGCACAAAACCCCTGAAGCCCTGGGTCCATGCATCCTAGGCCGAACTTATCGTTCGTTAGAGGTGTCTTCGCTCAGGCTCAAATTGTTGGCTTAGGGAATAGGGATGTGGGATCGAGGGTTTAGAGCTGTCTGGGTTCTGGTTCATGACGTTACTTTCAGTTAATAAGAGCCCTGTTAGTGTAACTTGGAACTAGACCTAAGAGTAACCTAGGAAAAAAAGGGTGCCCTTTTTGGGTTAAAGGGGTTTATAAGGGAACCTAAGCCTCAAAAAAGGGAATAAGGGCCTACTCTGGGTCCTAGAAGCCCTGGGATTTACGGGCTTAGGGTTTGAGGATGTTGGAGGCATGTGCCCCACTCTCTAGCTATTCAAGCCCGTATAGGAATCAATCGGGTGTGCTTCACAAGCCGAAATCGGTCACTACTCGGACGCGCTTTCGACTCGCTAATCAGGAAAACAAATTGCTTGTACTAAGTCAAAAACCGTTGCAAGTACTTCATGGGTAGTTGTCAAAATTAGGACCCAAAAAGGGACCATAATTTTGACACCCACCCACATGTTGTAGTATACCACCGACAGCAGAGGTGACCCGTATCCTAAGGCTCTGAGGGATGATAGTTGAAGCGTGTGGAGCCAAGACCACACTCCACCAAAAGCTGTTGGGCTGTCGCTTGGGTGGTTGTCAAAATTAGGGTCCCTTTTGCGGTACCCCAAATAATGGGTGCCGTAGTATAATAGGGACCCAAAAGGGACCCTAATTTTGACAACCACCCGCTTGAGGCTTAGCGGATGACCACTGAACTGCAAAGAACAGAGTTCGCAATCAAGCGACATTGGAATCAACGACGAGGTCGTAGCTGATGCCTCCATCGCTTCCTTTGGTCTTACAGTTTGTAATGTGCGACACCAACCCCCTGAATTCAGGAGCAGAACTTACATTAAAAAAGGGCGCTCGGGATTTAGGCATATATAGAACCTTAATCAAGAACATCATCCTGAGATTATCGCGGCGATGCTCTGTTAAAGCCTGAAGCCCTGCTTGTTAAGACGGACACCTGTCGTCCAGGGGCATTGGAAAGATAGGAACCCTTAAGCCGCCACAGGGAACTAGAAATCCCTTGAAGGAACCCTGTGGATTCCTTATAGGAACCCCTATAGGAACTCTTAAACGAAGCTAAACCTTGAAGAAAAGGCATAAACGCCTACTCCGGGTGCAACGCAAAACATCATCGAATCATAGGAAGAACCCGTATATACACCCATATGAACCATCATAGAACCACAGTAGAGCCCTTATAAACCCACTGGCCCAAAACCCAAGGGAACAAAAGTTGAGACTTTCAGAATCGACTTCCGTATAAGAACCACAAAAGTTGAACATTTGATTTTACAGCCAATAACTAGACCTAAGAGTAACCTAGGAATAAAAAGGGTGCCCTTTTTGGTTTAAAGGTGGTTTATAAGGGAACCTAGGCCTCAAAAAAGGGAATAAGGGCCTACTCTGGGTCCTAGATAAGTAAAAGCCCACCGGAGTTTTAGGGTCCTCGAAGTTGTCGTAATGGATGTCTGGAGCCATAGCACGCGGCCCGCAGCCCGCGAGCAGGTACGAGGCAAACCTGGATTCAACACTCTACCTGGAGGTAGGGTTACATGTCCCATAATTTGGGCAAAACTATTAAACATATCTTACTTATAACCCCACTTATAACTACCCATGAGCCTCCAAGTAGGCCCGAAGCTCGCCCCCCTAAACTCGACCCTCACCTCGGTTGGGTTCAGGGTTTGGGGCTACCCCACTAGAAGCCCCTTGTAGCTCTTCTTACAGCATGCATCTGAAGTCCCCCAACCTTCAAAGCAAGCCTCAATAACTTGAATACGTAGGGTTTGGGGCATTTCACAGTATAGCTACATGCATGTATATACAATTAGTATACAAATACATATGTGTATATATATATATATATACACATGTGGGAGCTTTCCGGGGGGAGACTGGTAGGAATCATTCCGGCCCACAAGATTGGAGCTTCAGACAACACAGGGCGCTGGTACAGAGCGCCCTCCTGGCATCTTTTCAACAAGGGCCTCATATTTACGGTTTAGGGTTTAGGATCCTGAAATGAGGCACCCTGGTTTTCTGAAACTCCAATATTAGGTTGACTTCTACAGTAAGCCAAGTGCCCAAACAGGTAACACAAAGACAATAACTAACCTTGATGGGCTCGGTATGGGAATGCAGAGGCCCGAACATCATCCCATCTAGGGCACATGGGGCTTTCTCTGGAAAACGCTACAGCGGAACCCCTAAACCCTAACCCCCTGAACCCCAAAGCCTGAACCCGAAACCCTGCACTCTAAGAGGTCCCGTTGATCCGGAAGGCAGCTTGAACTGAGAAAAGTAGCTTCCTGAATAAACCCTAAAATAAAAGCCAGAAAGTTGGAATATGATTCTAAGCCCTTTATGGTAAATTATAAGGTATCCTACCCTGAAACCATATTCCAACTTTCTGGAGTTCCCTTGAAACCCCTAAACCCCTTGAGGAAAGCAGCTTCAAGGTGATGTCTTCAACCTCCACATTCCGCAGTGTTGTCGTCACTCCGGAGTCCTCACCAGCAACAACTAATATAGAGGCCTCACTACTAGAACGCGGTTTGGGGTAAGTTTCAAACAAGCATCCCAACATTGTGTTCGCAGCTATTTCGACCCCATGCTCGTGAGATGTAGGGTTTTGGGCTCCTGCGGTTCCTTGTGACAACCTGTAGAATGGAAGAATGGTGGTAATAGTAGCTATAGTTGCACCCCATTCCTTCTAACCAAAGGTAAGATAAGCCCCGATATCATACCCTAAACATCCCTAAACCCTAACCCCCAAACCCTAAACCCTAAACCCAAAACGCCTAAACCCTAAACCCGTTGAAGACTTTCGGGTTTCGGGTTGTTGCTTTTCTCAAGACGCTTGGGCCTTAAAAGCCCCGGAGCTGCCCCAAGCAGAGCAATCGAAGTTAGCATAGCCACGAAGTTCCCACCCTGCAAGTGTAACAGCAGTCACAACACCTAAGCAACATAAACATACATACATATACATATACATATACATATACATATACATATACATATACATATACATATACATATACATATACATATACATATATATATATAGAGAGAGAGAGAGTTCGAATAAAGAATGTATGTATGAATCAGAACCTGAATAGTACTACAACTAAGACGATGAGAAAATACATAGTCATAAGTATAAAAGGTTTCGCAATAAAACAAACATGATAGTTTGTAGTAAGAACAACAGTAGTAACAACAGCAACACTAACAACAATAGTAGCAATACGGGTGGAAACCATAACCATAATATCTATTCCCAATTTGAATGACAGAACAAGAATTGCATGAATGATATGAACAAAACAACAAGAAGAAATGCAATACTAAGGGAGCGCTGTTGTCGATTTTTCAATCACGTCATTCACTTATTTCTTATTCGTATGGCAGCTTGAGGCTACATACACGCGCTTCTGACTGCTGGCAGGTTGATTCACGGACCAAAGCAACGCCATGTTTTGAACACATATAGATGCGAATCCCATCCGGGGACTGTTTGGGAGGGTTGTATACGGTGCAGGTGTGTTAAAACACCATGGCATCGGATGAGCGCTGACATTCTCCCTCGAGTGGAACCGGTTGATGATATAAATCCTGCATTACCCATAATAAGGAATATACGATAATTAACATAGTTTAGGGTCCTTAAGGTAATGCAGGATTAATATCATCAACAGAACACAAAATCAACAAGAGAAGACTGAAGAAGCAAAGAGACACCATCCCAGAGGGTCCAAGCCATATGTAGGACCATAGGCCCTTTTAAGGTACCAAAACCCACAAGAAGAAGGGACTATTTGGTCCCTGGGGTATAGCTTCAGAGCACTAAAGATCAAGCACGGCAGATAAGGACTCTGAGTTGGTTGTTGCTCCCTTGCAATGATGGCTCTGCTACCGTTTGCATATGTCTGCTGATTTGGTGCGAGTGCGTGTGTGTTCGCGCTTGCTGACATGGTACTACTGTTTGTGAAATCCCTAAGGGTCCATGTACTCATATAGTGTATACATTGGCCTTAATGTAGTCACTATATAGGTACATTGGGGCCGTCTATATGCGTACATGGACCCTTAGGGAATGTTTATTGTGTTGGTATCGGCTTCGTCCTGGCTGAAGCTGCGCATGACCTTGGATTTCCATGTCGGGCCGTGCAACGACATCGCAGTGAAGACGCGTAGACATGAACCCGCCCATCCCCTTACCCGAAGGCTCCAAACCGCACAAAAGTCCTGACGGCCCAAGTTTGACAGATGGTCTTGACACCTGAATTCCTGAAAAATCCGGGTTCTTCGAGCCTTACAGTTAGAACAACCACGCACCCCTCAACCCTGAACGCCGAAAGTCCTACACCCTAAAGCCCTAAACCAAAAAAATACAAAACCAAACAACACTAATCTCTAAATCCTAAACCCGAAACCCTACAACCCTAAAACCCTAAAGCCACCCTAAACCCGAAAAGCCCGAAACTCTGAACACCCCAAACCCTAAACCTGAAGATCCCAAACCAAGAAGCTGTGAAGCCTACGCACACTAACAACGCTCAAACATGGTTTGGGGTTTAGAGCAAATCCCAACCCCAAACTTAAACTCAAGACCCTAAACCCTAAAACCTTAAGCCCTAAACCCCTCACCCCGAAGCCCCTAAACCCCTCAACCCCTGAGCCCTCAACTCTAGGCTCTAAATTGTATAGACCTTCAGAAAAAGACAACATCCAGAGCTCAAGGTCTGGTCCTCTGCACCGTCGGCTGCAGGGCTGCTGGCACCGGTGCCCTTCAAAGGGTGAAGCATGGAGAGCTTAGGTTCGAGGGCTTAGGTTTAGGGTTTAAGGCTTAGGTTTAGGGTCTGGTGTCTAGCGTTTAAGGCTTAGGTTCGAGGGCTTAGGTTTAGGGTCTGGTGTCTAGCGTTTAAGGCTTAGGTTCGAGGGCTTAGGTTTAGGGTTTGGGGTTTAGGGCCCACGTTTTAGGCAGTCGTTTCGAAGGTGATCGTTCGGGGTTCAGGGTTTGGGGTTTATGGGGTTTTGCTGGTGGTTTTGTGGCTCCTCAGGTTTCCATTTTCGATCCCGAAATCCTTGTCCCTCACGGTTTAGGGTTTGGGTGTTTTAGGGTTTAGGGGTTAGGGTCTGGGCTTTTAGGGTTTAGGGTTAGGGTTTGAACTTTTTAGGGTTTAGGGTTTTGCATGAGGGGCCTGACTGGCGAGTCCCCGAGAAAGAATCCTACAAACGCTTACTACGGTTACTGAAAGAAATTCTTGGTTTCCCATAATAAGGAATCTACCATAATTCCCATAGTTTAGGGCCTTTAAGGTAATGCAGGATTTATATCATCACCCAAAACCCAAAACCCTATAGATCCCTTAAAGGGAACCCCTTAAAGGTACCCCTATAGATCCCTTTAAAGGAACCCCTAGGAATTTATATCATCAACAGTACGACAGACCACTTGACTGCAAGCTCCCCCTTCCGCTGAGTGGGCTTCGAGATTCGAACGAAGCACCCTACCATTCTGGGGCGTAACGAGGGATGTCTACTCAAAGGGGGAAAGGAGGGACCCTTAATGGGGACCCCTGCCCTATAATAGGCTATATAATGGGTATATAATAGCTATATTGAGGGTATATACCCAGGGGTCCTTATTACGGGTCCCTCCTTTTACCCTTGGAGCTACTAGACATCACCAGGGGTCTCTGTAAACCCTGAAATCCTGAACCCTCGACCCGAAACCGTCAACCCAATCAAAAGGGAAACTCTGAACTGGGAAACACACATGGGGCTTTCAGAGCATAACCTTGTGGGTTTAGGGTTTTAAGGTTTTCGGGTTTAGGGCCTTTAGGGTTTTTAGGGCTTAGGGTTTTAGGGCTTTAGGGCTTAGGGCCTAGGGTCTTAGGGTTTAGGACAGGGGCTCCAAGGGACATCACCACAATTATATGCGCGGTTGTCAAAATTAAGGTCCCTTTTTTGGGTACACTAACGAATAGGTGCCGTATTATTACAAGGGCCCAAAAAGGGACCTTAATTTTGACAACCACCCATATGAAGGCCCCAACAAGACTCCATTCGCTGGAAGGAACCCTGGCAAAATCCTTACATGATCGATACAGGCCTTCCGACAAGGAACCGTCCGTTCTCGGGGCCCTGCACCCTAAACTCCAAACCCCAAATCCTGAACCCTAAACCCTGAACCCCCAACCCTAAAGCCTGAACCCGAAACCCTGAACCCTGAAGCCTAATTAGACCCTAAATCTTATGTTGTGAAGGATCCCCTGGGCTCCGTATATAAACACCCCGAGGAGGGTCCTGGTCGCTACTCAGGTTCTGCAGATCCAGGAGATTGGAGGCAAAGAAGCCGCGCTCCTGAAGCAAGGGCTTACTTTGATGGACAAAAACCTGCATTACCCATTGCAAGGAATACGCCATAGTTCCCATACTTTAGAGTCCTTAGGGTCATGCAGGATTTTGTCTGATTTTGTCCATCAGCAGTATGATTTACGGTTAAGAAACTAGGCTTAGGGATTTAGGGGCTTAGGGGCTTAGGGTTTGAGAGCTCAGGGCTTAGGCTTTAGGGTTCAGGCATTAGGGCTAAGGCTTACACATGCCGAACAACCGTAAGCCCTTGACCCGTAAGCCCTAAACCTCAAAGCACTCGGGGCCCTGCAGCGTTCCAGGACCCTCCCGAAACTTTACCAAGTTCTTGTTAACTCAGGAAATAACCATAATAAGGGAGCCCTAGTATTTACTAAGACCTTTAATTATTAATTATGGTAGCTCTGATCAATTACAGTAAGTTAACAAGACACCAGATTTTGTGATCCAAGCTTCCCAAATGACGTCGACATCCTGCAGCTGCACCTGTTTGCTTAGTGCATGGGGTCTTCATGAGTAGAATAAGGTGTTTGGGGTACTTATCTTATGTTAAGGAACTTTAGGGATCTAGGGACGAGTGTTGGCAACTTTTGCAGCTTTCATCTCATGTGTCTTGTGTGTTTGTAGGCTTCGTATTGACCAGGCGTGAGGGCTCCTGTGGTTGATAAGTGGCGAGCGGACTCGTAATGTAGGAACCTGATTAAGAAACCTTGGACCTTTATTAGGTTCCTTAGATGAGTCCTATATTGGGGTTATAATATAGGCCCAGGGTTTCTGAATCAGGTTCCTATAGTAGGCTGCATCGGGTGGATGTTGAGGGCTTTTGGACTGTATCAGTTTGGCCTTTCGGCAATGGGTTTCGGGTGCATCTTCCTGCAACTGCACCTGGAGCTTGGGTGTTTATTGAGAAGGAAAGACAGTTCGAGTACCCAAAGCCTTCATTGATTTGCTGTGTTGCTCTGTTGCTTCCTTTCTTGCTTGCTTACAGACCGAGAAGTTCGCCAGTCTTGGGTATTGGAAACGGAATATGGGCAGTTGTCACAAGGCTCCTAACATGGGAGGGCTCACGGGCCACACCCTAGGGATCTAAGGACTAATGTGTTACGGCCTTTGGGCCCCAAGCCCATACTATGTAAGGCTTTTGGACTATTTTGATGCCCAGTGATGAAGTTTCAGAGGCTGAATTCTTTAGGAACTTGGGGTCTGGCGACTTCAGGTCGAAGGCGTTGGATGCTTCTAAGGTTTATCGTAGAGTCCAGAAAGTTGGAACATCATTATCCTCATGCCCTTAAGGTAAAGTATAGGGAATCCCAGCACTGATCATCCTTAAACCATGTTCCAACTTTCTTGGCTTCACTGTAGGGTGTTTAGGGTGTGCGAGTCTTGGGACTAGGGTTTGCTGCTTAGGGTTTTAAGGGTTTGGTTGCATCCCCACCTTCTCAATGACCACATGCTTGCCGAAGGATGCAATGTAGGTGGCCATGTCCTGATGATGGTTTGTCTACTTGCCATGGATGACCCAGGCACTTCGCAAGTATTATTCCCACTACCCAAAACCCTGAATCCTGTTCGAGAACTTAAACGCCCCAAACCCTGAACCCACCACTCTGAACGCAAAGCTTGGGAGCTTGCTGACAGCGCCGAATGCTGCGAAAGAGTAGGTTATGGCTTACGACACCTCAACTAAAGACCAGGGATTAAACAAACCCAAGTAGCAATATATAATACGTGGCGCCAGGAATCCATTGTTTAGGTAACTGGAGCGCCAGCTGGGGTTGAGGTTCACAGGCCTTCCGAGATTCCTTAATGAAGGAATACATCTTAAAACAAAGTAGGATCCCTAATACCCTGGGCATCAAAATAGCCCAAAATCCTTATATAGTATGGCTTTGGGCCCAAAAGCCTTAAGATATGAGTCCTTAGATGCCTATGCATGGATTGATTCTAGTTGCCACCACTCGTGCTCGCAGACGCAAAGAACTTCAAGTTCGGTTAAAAACCCGAAACCCGTCCAGGATTGGTTCCAATGCCCGAGTGTTGTTGATGCAATGTGGAAGGTGCTCATCTCCAGTGCCAGCCAGAAGCCATCGGACGTAGCTCAGCCTGAGACCTTTTCTATGCAGAGAAGTCCGCTTCAACCGGTGCAATGCCCCACTTGGAATCCTGGTTGTTTTATAAGTGGTTAACATAGTTATGTGGAGTTGTACCCTAGTTATTAAACTGTTATAAGTGAGTGTTAACCGTCTATTAAGTGATTACATGTTCCTATAATACTTATATCTTTTATGTTATGTTACTAAAGTTAATATTTTGTTAGCTAAGTAACATAATTAACTTAACCTTTTATAAAAGTTAGGGTGAGTTACATGGAGTTATGGATGTTGAAATATAGGCTTTAAGAATACGAAATTCATACATGGAGATGTAATATTTCAATGACATGTATTCTGATTTGTGGTGCATAATTCGTCGAGTGCACTGAAGGTATAAGATAAGAAATCATGGGTTTTAGAATGGAATCGAAGTTTTTGCTGAATGTTATCATTGATTTTGAAGATTATAGTATGGACTGCCAGAGATATATGTTGTTTGCTTTTAGCAAATAATTTATCAGAGTTGTTGTTCGATTTTTTGTATTTGGCATTGCATGTGTGTGATCATGGGAGCCAGACGGCCATAGCAGTGTGCTCATGTCTTTGTATTGCATGGTATGTTTGCTGCAGCCACCCGGCCATAGCGAGTGCCAGCTACAGCTTTCCACGTCCACCATAGCTTCCAAGCATGGTGGAAATTCGTGCGGCCATCCAGATAAAGTACGAGTCGGAGAGGCCAATCCTCATCCCCAAGGATCTGGTGAAGCTGTCCAAGGACAAGCAGTGGCTCCAACTTCGGCCCACTTCCCAACCCATAATTGAGTTGCTCACAGGCCAGAGACCCGACAAGAATGCCAGTCTGTCGGGTTCTACGGCCATGGCCAATCTCATCAAGAAGAGGAACCAGAGCTTCGACCAACCAGCAACACCAGCAGAGCAACTTTTCGATGCTCCAGAGCCAGGCTCAGGAAAGAAGTCGACCAGAAAGAGGTCTCTTCCAGACAACCAAGAAGAAGAAGTTACCATGGACATCAATGGTTCCAAAGTCACCTGCTTGATGAGTGGCAAGAGGCCAAGGAGGTGCGATCTCACCATCCAACTCGAACAGCACCAGACCGAGACCATCATCAAGACCATTCGCAATGATGAGGATACGGCCCAAGTCCTCGGCCAGGCCAAAAGAAGCTACAAGAAGAAAGCCAGGTAGTAGCCACGACCAGTCCAGGAGTGACTCTTCCAGACTCTGCCAGGCCTTCGCAGGAAAAGGCTTGCTGCAGAACAGTTTTGCAAGTGTCAAGTGTTGAAGGGATGCATACAGTTTTGTTTGCTTTATCGTCTGCCTGCAGCCAGTATAGGCCATCCATGCATATCCATGGTCGCAGAACCATGCCACTGTTGAACCCGACAGATATATATGCAGGTGGTTAGAATCCAGCAGTTCCAGACGAGCAGAAAGAAGTTGCCCGGCACAGCCACACTTGAATTCCAGATAGGATATACCAGACAAGGCCACAGCCGCACAGAAGCCAGAAGCCATGGCTGTCCCTCCAGCTGTGGTCCAAGAGGTGGAGGCCATTGTGAATGGCCGCGAGCCAGTGAACACCAGAGTCACCAAGGTCTTGCAGGTGCTGGAGCACCATGGCCTCTGCCAGCAGCAGACCTTGGTTCCAAGCCAAGTTCTTTGCCACCCCTCCAACCGGGGAGGGCAGATGGTGTCCCACTTTGACGTTTGGGCCAAGGGACACCAACTCTTGGCAGTTGGCCTGCAAGTGCATCTGCTCCAAGGGTCCATTTGTCTCCAGATGTCCACGGACCCCCAAAAGCGCCAGCAGCAGGTTTGGAGGAACCAGCAGCTGGTCCAGGAGAGCAAGGGCTCCCTGGCCCCAGTCAGTGGAGCAGAGGGCCACTCAGATGACACATAGAATTGGTTTCCTTTTCTCTATATATCCAATCCATTTACAATTTGCGGATAAATGTATATTGTAGACATACATTGGCCACTGAGGATACCTATCCCTTGCCAGCAGCCACACCACGGCATTCTTGAGATGCCTGGAGCATGGGACCACGGATCCCAGTGGCAAAGCCATCTCCGTGCCCAAGACAGACCCAGTCTGGTCCGCCATCCAGACCGGGTGGCGGTGGCATGTGGTGGCCTCCAGTGTGGAAGAAGCCATGCCAAGCCTTCCACAGTTCTTCCAAGTCGGAGCCAACTCTGGCAATGCCATTGGCAGAGCCACCAGCGAGTTGGAAGCAGCCTGCCAAATAGCCATTCAAGTGCAAATGGGAGCCAGTCTGGAGTCGGCAATCCAGTCCGTTGCCAGCGGCGAAGTTGCCTGCAGGCAGAGCCTCCCAGCCATAGGGCATTATGTCTCGAGATACTCTGGAGGCACAAGCTTTCCATTGCTGAAATTCCTTTCCCACTTCTCCTCCACCTACGGCACCACGTGCATGATGGGCCAGGATTTCATGGAGGCGTTGTCGCACACCACCTTCCCAGACCCTGGCAACCTTTACCCATTGCTCCGCACAGCTCTATGGGCAACCCAGCGCACATCCACCAAACAGCAAGACGGCTTCGCACGACTCCTCACCAGAGCCGACGTCCAGAGACTGTCGTCGCCACAGAACATGGAGTCCGTCAGGACGGCGGAGTCCATGCTTTCGGATTCCTGGAAACTGGTCCAGAGCCAGCTTCCAGAAGGCACCAGCACCAATGCCGGCAGCAACCATCTCTACAAGTGTTTCGGCAAGTTTTGCGTCAGAGCCATCTTGTTTCTGACCAAAAAGGAAAAGCTTGGCCCTGATGCCCAGCAGAAGCTGGAGTCCCTGGCCCAGATTCTCGACCTTTTCACCCAGGACGTTTCCAAGGTCAAGCAGGCCACCCCAGCTGCAGAGGCAAAGACCATCAAGGATGCAGTCTCTGCCCAGCCATGGGAAGCCACCTTGCTCCAGAACACCCACATCAAGGTGGGCGACCAGTGCCCATGATTGCACATAGGAGTTTTGCTGTTTTAATGTCTGTTCCCTCATAAGATTCTGCTGTAGATACATTCCATACACAAACCAAGGTACACCTTGCCAAAGGAGCACGGAGCCAAGGTCTACCAGCTCCTGCAAATCAGCAACGAGGGTGGGACCATGGAGCACAGGCCAGTGCTCCAGGCACCGGAGACAGTTTTTGTGCCGCTGGCGGGGCTGGGGAAGTGGCGGGTCTCCCGCCACTCCATGCCAGCCATCGGCCCAGCCGACATCATAACCAGGGGACTCCCATCCAGCCATGCCATGGCCCAGGAGGACTTCCAAAAGGCAGCTGTGGTCACGGCACTCCACCAATGCTACCAGGAGCAGTCGGTCGAGGACTTGGAACTCCTTTGCATGGCTTCCAGTCCCCAGGCACTGTATGCCAAGAAAGCCATTGCCAGCAAAAAGCTCAAGCTGGTTCCATTGGGTTCCATCAGCAAAGTGAAGACAGGCCAGAAGCCGCCCAAGCTGGCCATTCAGGCCTTCGGCCATGACTGGGCCATTGGAAGCTGGAAGCAGGACCTCCAGTTCCAGGCAGAGGGCACCATCGTGCCATTTTTCTGGTGCAGGACAGCAGAGGGCGAGGATGAGGGCAGCATGGTCTTGACTACGATCAAGCAGGGGCCATGCACCGTGCCCATCCTCCATAACCCTGCGAAGATCCAAGCCAATGAGCAAATCTTGCAGAAGGTCGAGGAGGAAGCAGCCACGTCGGCTTCAGCCAAGAAAAAGCCCAGGAAGGGCTGACCCAGCCTCTATGGGCCATGCACATGGGATCCATCCTTGCACCATGCAGAGCTGCAGGAGTTTTGAGGGTTCCAAGTTTTGCAGAGCTGCAGGGACCAGGCTGTTGCGGCAAAAAGAAGCACCTTCTTGGATCCAGGTGACTTGAGCAAGCCTCCTGTGGCTGTCCCAGCACCGATTCTGCTTTCTAGCCTGCCACCATGGCTATACCATGTCTGTAATTGTCTGCTTGATCCAGCCACTTCTTCCCAAGAGCTTCCTCCGCCTGCACCATGCCCAAAGCCATGGTCTTCAAGAAGCCTGCTGCCCCCATGAAAGCCATGAAGGTGGTCCACAAGGCAGCTGCCCAGAGCAGGAAGGCGAAGGCCAAGAAGAAGCCAGCACCTGTGTGCAAGGCGAAAGCCCAGAAGAAGCCAGCAGCCAACTCCAAGACGACCGAGAAGCCAGATCTTCCGCCTCTAGAACCCTGGGAGTACGGTGGTGGGTGGGAGGAGTGGGAGATGATGTCGGCGGACCCCAACTACGAGCCATGGGGGGGCCAATGTGCTCTGCCCAAGGATTTCCATAGAAGGTACCGCACCAGTTGATGCAGACTTCCATGCACTCTGCTTGTTTGCGAGGAAAAGTACATGTAGCAGGACTCTCCTGGAGCAAGTGAGCCTTCAGGGGCCATGTCATGCTTGCTTTGTTATACTTCATGCCAAGTTCGACGAGTGCATGCACATCCCAGCCTGCATGGCCATGCCAGGGATTTGTCGTGATTGCTAAAGCCAAACATGGCCATCACAGGCCCAGGCTCTTCAAGACGGACCGCATATGTGAGGTCAATGCAGGCCACATGAACTCGCTGCACAGCAGCCAGAGTTGCAGGCCCAGAGCAGAAAATCCAGAGCTTTGTCCTGTTTCTATATACGAGGGACATGTAGCCACTGTGGCCATGCCAGGCAAGTTGCTGTGTTGTGCGAAAGCCAAGTGTACATAGGACCATGCCATGCCGTCACGTCTCAGCATTTTGGGTTTAGGGTCGGAAATAGAAGTGGAAATGCATAGTGCAGTTTGACCTTAAGAGACTCTAAACCCTGGACCCTAAACCCACAAGAATATACCCTTACATCCCAAAGCATAACCTCCCAAACCCGAGAGCTCGAAGCGCCATTTCTAAGCCAGGCCCTGAAGCAAAGCCAACACCATCCAAGTCCTCCAACCGCCAACTTTCTTCTAGAACCCCCAAGCTTCGTAGGGTGAAGCCAAGCCTTTGCAGGGAGCCAAGTGGCCATGCCAGACTGTTTGCACTTCCATTCTAGGGAGCCAAATGGCCATACCAGACTGTGTGCAGAGCCATGCAAGGCAGGTCCATGCTGCAGGAGCACAGCTTTTGCCAAAACACAGACCATTCGCAGCAACAGCAGCTGCCAAGCCACCAGGTATCTCCACGGCAGCATTGCTGAGGGTGCCATCAAGACCAAGAAGACCAAGAAGACCACGAAGGCTGCCGGAAACCCAAGCACAGCAGCTGTGCACCAGCGGCCAAAAAAAACGCCTCCAGTTTCGATTGCCTGAGCCGTTGTGGCCATGCCAGGCCATTGAGTTTGTTGTTTGAAAGCCAAGTGGCCAGGCATGCCATGGCACACATGTTCGTCTCTCTTTTTCGTTCCGCTGCAGCCTCTTTTGGCCATATAGCGAGCTGCCCACAGCTAGCCAAAGCCTCCACTCCAGTGCCGCCATGGTCAAAGGAGTCAAAAAGCCAGCGGCTGCCAAGGAGGCCACGACCAGGACCAAGCCCAGGGCCAAGAAGCCGGCAGCAAAGCACGACTCCACGGACTCCACGGCCGTCTCTTCCAAGCCCGTCCAGCCTCCACCACAGGGGACAGTGACGGCCCTCCCAAGCAGTGCCATGGTTCCACCAGAGGAGCCCATCGGGCCGCACGTAATGCTGCGGTGTGTGGTATGCCACCGCTCCACTATCTTTCTGTGGAAGCTGTATCACAATGCCAACTGCACCCAGTGTGATTCCCCATGGATCACCAGCTTGGCGGGAGGAGCAGGCCTCGTCTACAGGTGGTGAGGGGCCACCCACCACCAGAAACCAGGCACCATGGGCCACTTTCTTCCATGCCACCAGGGCCTCTCTCCAGACGGACCAGGTCGGCCATGGCTGCAAAGGTATGGAGGCCAGTGGTTTTTTTGAAGGACCCAGCCTGCACCATGCAGGCCAGCAGCAGCATCTCCAAGCCGTGCCAAAAAAAGGGTGCTTGAACTCCAGAAGCCTTCCATGGCCATACCAGCAGCAGGTTGTCACATGCCAAGCCACAAAGGCCATCACATGTGTTATTTTTTTTGTCGGTTATATATTTATATCTGCACAGATGTATGCTTTTTTCTATATGTTCAGAAGACCATTTGGGTGAACATCCATGGAAGGACACATACATGTTTTGTACAGATATAGAGACATATATAGAAATGATTTGTCTGGAGTAACTTGTTTGTATATTAGATTCTGATTGTAATGAAGATATCTTTGTAAGCCATGTATCATATACTCAGCACCAACAGAAACAGGCAGAAGAAGAACAGCAGCATGAGCAGTCACAACCAGAGCAAGCAGCAGCTGCACACTGGAAGACCAAGAAGGACAGCTGGCCACGGCCACAGCAGCAGCAACAGGGGCACCAAGCTTGAGACCAGCATCCATTCCGATAGGGGTCTATAAGCTTCATGGTTTAGGGTCTGAAATAGAAGTGGAGATCCATAGTGCCGGTTCACTTCAGTAGACCCCAAACCCCAGACCCCATATAAACCCAGAACGATGTACCCATGAACCCCAAAGCCGAAACCTGCGAAACCCGAGAGCTCCAAGCGCCATTCCTATGCCAGGCCCTGAAGCAAAAGCCACCAAATCCAACTCCTGAAACAGCCAACTTTCTGCAAGAACACCCAAGCTTCGTAGCAGCAAGCCAAGCCATTGTAGGGAGCCATGTGGCCATGCCAGACTGTTTGCACCACCATTGTAGGGAGCCAATTGGCCATACCACACCGTCCCTTTTGTCAGCCCAGGTAGGTACGTGACCACAGTTGTTGCCAGAATCTTTGCTCTTCGGAGCAGCCCAGAGTGCTCGAACCTTTGTAGGAAGCCACAGACAGAAGTTTTGTATGTCACCATACTGCCAAAGTAAGAAATACAGTAGAATCAGAATCTGAATCTAATTCACAGATTCTGGCAGTTAGATTCAAATTTTGAATTTAAGATTTTCCAAGATTCAGAATCTGAATCTTACTACCAGATATCCGCATTTAGATTCAAATTCTGAATCTAGCCATTTTACATACATAACAGCCACCATATAAACATCATCAAATATTTCCACATAAACTCAGTCGTCCTCCAGAGTGCCAGCCATGGCCACGTCGCCGACGGAGGTGCCAACGAGCCCCAGCGAGCACCCCACCGAGGTGCCCACAGAGGAGCTGGCCGACCCAACCTTGCCAGAAGAAGGCCCACCAGGGCAACCAACGGTCCAGATCCCCCTGCGATGCCCATCCCCGGAGGCTGCCACCGAAGCCAGCCCCACACCGCCAGGAGCCCCGCCATCACCCGTCACACCTTTCGACGAGCAGACCACAGCCCAACCTCCGCCCAAACTCAAACCCCCCATGGCCCAACCCGTCCCCCCAATGCCATGGCCCTTCCACGTCCCAATCCCCAACCCATGCCCAATCCCCAACCCATGCACTGGCTATGCTCGGCCCAGGCCACTTGTGCCAGCACTGGCACAGCCATCCTTTCAGGCCACCGCCACACTGCCCATGGCATCCACAGCACCCATAGCACCATGCACCTGGCCAACACCAGCTCCCATGTGCATGCCTCTTCCCCCCACCACCAATCCACTCCTACCAAGGATCCCCTTCCACCCCCCCGCCACTTCGCCCGCAACATGGCCAATCCCCGCTTGCCATGCTGCCACCGCACCCACAGCACCCAAACCACCAGTCCAGTGTCCCGCCAGCAGTGGCCTCCCAGTGTCCTTTGCCCCACAGCAGCTTCAACCAACCGCCCAATACATCCCACCATCCAGCCCAAAGCCCCTGTCAGTGGCCCAGACATGGGCCCCAAGCTGCCGTCCAAAGCGCCACCCACACACCAGCAGAGCCCCTCCCACACACTCCACCGCACCACAGCCATCACACCGCCACCACCCAGCACCACACCCAACACACCGGCACCAGACGGCACCACACCCGGCACACCGCCGCCAGACGGCACCACACCCATCACACCGCCAGCAGGCAGCACCTTCATGCCACCCAAACCCAAGCTCAAATACCCACCCACCCGAAGGCCACAGACAGTGCATGAGGAGGTTCCAATAACACCACCCCCAGCCAAGTCCACCATTTCCACCCCTTTCAGCACCCCTCCAACCCCAATCCCACAACCCAAGACACCACCCACACCACCGCCGCCAACAACCCCACCAGTGGGAGGGATCAACCTGCTCCAACGAGCCCAAACCCCACCAAGATCACCGCCACAATCAGAGGCCAGGTCCAGCTCCAGTGCACCAAAAGCCAAACCTCTCATGCTGACACCAAAGTGGGCCATCCCACAACCCAAGACACCACCAGCAGAGCCAGTTCCGTGGAGCCAAGGCATTTCAGGAACCAGCCACAGCAAGACCAAGAGCACGGGCTGGAAACATAAGGTTGGCTGGCTAGCCATCTTGCTCCACAACCAGAGATGGACCAGGGCCCAAGAGCTGGCCAGTGTTTTCATCCAAGAGGCCAACGAGCAAGTCGCCACCGGGGCAACCCAACTGGAGGCTGCCAGTGGTTCGCCAACATGGTGCCAGAAGTGCCTTTGGCTTTCCAGAGCCATTACCAGGGACGACCATGGACGAGCCCAGAGACAAATCCAGTGGCAGCTCGACCAGATATAGATTCCATAGTTTTCATTCTACAATAACAATAACAGCATGCAGCATAGGCTTGATCCGGAAACCTCCCAATCTTTTTTGTTGCAATTTAAGCCATTCAGTGGTAAAGCCTGCCAACCACTTGGCCCAAGGTACATGGGGGAGCCCAAGTTCGGGGCCTGGGTCCAGGACCAACTGGACCAGATGGAGAGATCTGGGGCCACCACTCCAACGGCCATGCCAGATCGCTACAGAAGTCTCCAGTGAACACAAGGCCAGTGTGTCCATTCACAAAGATGACCCATGCAGTTTGCTCCTGCCAGGACCAAGGACGACCATGGCTTCTTCCAGACAAACCACGTGAAACCACAGCTGCCACAGTGGTCGCTGCCAAAAAGAAAGCTTTCAGTGCTCTGCCATGATCTGCATGCAAGCCAATCGGCCATACCATGCTTTGCGAGCCATGTGGCCAGCACCCTATTTTTCGAAGCAGCCAACTGGCCATGAACACATATTTATACTATATATATATATATATATATCTCTCTCTGAACTTCATTTCAAGTCGCATTCCTTTGTGTTTGTTTCCCATGCTTTCTTCATTGCAGCCTTTTAGGCCATTCAGCCCGACCAGGCCAGTGTGAGCAGCCAGTGCTTCTCAGGGCCATGCAGCGGTACGGGTGCCAAGACTTCGTCGAGGAGATTGCTCATCTCCAGAAGCTGGCCGAGATGCTGCCAGACTCACCAGTCACCGAGAGCATGGCCAACACCTTCATGGCTAAGATCCAGGGATTCCAGTCCTGGTCCTCGGAGAGCATCTGCCAAATGCTTGCCAAGGCCGGCGAAGCTTCCAAACTGCCAGAGGCCATGAAAGCAAAGATTCTGGACACCATCCAGAATTTGTCCATGAACACCGGCTCCCAGCTCAAGTTGGTGAACACTGGCCAGTCCGTCCAGCGGCTGTGTCCATACTTGACCAGGCCAGACTGGGTCGCTTTGGCTGTGTCCATACTTGACCAGGCCAGACTGGGTCGCTTTGTCCACCCTCACGAGCCAAACGGACCAGCTGGAGCTCTTAGCAAAAAGACTCCGAGCCATGGGACTGCATTCTTTAAAAGAATGCACCAAGGGCCAAGCGGTCGCCATTGTCTTGATGGTGCAAGCTTCGCAAGGCAAGCCAAGCCTTTCGGCCGCTGCCATCAACTCGGCAGTCCAGGACTTCGGAATCATCTTCCAGTCCCTGCCAAGCAGCAATTGCCCCGGCGCCAGCAGATATCCAGACCATCCATCAGAGATGGGCCAGCTTTGGCTCTCCAAGGCCTATGGTCCAGGCGACCAGCCAGATCTGCAGGACCCATGCCTGGCTCCATTTTTGAAGAAAGCCCCTTGGTTGCATAACTTGGATCTGTTCCGTGTTGCATTTGTTTCTTGCATGCATGTAGACATTTCTACGTCTTCGTCCCCGAGGTGCCTCTTCGAAGCACCCATGCTTCATTGACCGGCGGCACCAGGTGCAGGTCCAAGCGGCCTCCAGCGACACCTCAGGGCTCCACCTTAAGCTTCGACCAGGAGCTGGAAATGCTGAAGCTGCGGCATGGCATCCAAGCCCAAGCAGCCACACAAGGCACAGCCACTCTGCAGGGAAGCCAAGGGCCCATGTGCACCGCCGCAGCAACAGCAGTGTTGCCTTGGCTGTCGCCGCGAAGCATGGTCCAGTCCCACAGCCAGAGTGCTGCCAGCACAACTGCCCCTGGCCAGGTCTTTGGCCAGAGCACAGCATCTGCCGCTGCTTTGTCACTTCCTCCGGCAAGCCCGCCTCCTGAAGCCACGACCAGAGTCGAAGCAGCTCCCACGGAGACGACTGCCAAGGAAGACAGTGCCAAGCAGGACACGTGTATATTTTTGTTTAGTTTCCTTCCATACTGCTTATTCGGGGTTGTTCTGCAGCATTTCACCCTGCAAGGACGCCAAGACATTGCAGGAGTACGAGCAGGAGCAGTTCCAGAAGCTGATGGATGCCAAGGCCGACAAGAAGAAGAAGGCCAAGGAGGACGGCCAGGCCGACCAGAAGCCCAAGAAACAGCATATGAAGCGGCCAGCAGCAGCCATGTCTACCCGACAAAGCTCGGCGAACCAGGGCACCACCTGCAACGGCCATGAGGCTGGCAAAGGTGCCACCGCCGCCAAAGGCGGCAGCACAAAGATCCTCTACGGATGTATCCGCTGTCGTGGTAATGTTAAGGGATGCTCCAGTTGTTGGGACCCAAACTTTCGGGGCACCCGTCTCCACGGCCGCCAAGCTTGGAGGGAGTACATCGAGGCCCACAAAGCCAACAAGGCCATGAAGAAGGCTCCCAAGAAGTAGTGCCAGGCATGGTTCCAGGCAGTTTGTTTTCTTGCAGGGCAGCACCAAGGGGCCCAGGTGCAGGGTAGCAAGAAGCCACAACAGCCCAGGCAGGCTGCACCGTGCCGACACGAGCAAAAAGACCGCCTGCATGTCTTTGGACAAAGTGATTCTTTGAAGCCATGCCGTGGCCATCCTGCAGCATGCTGTTTCTGTGTATATATGCACTTCCGAGGTCTTTGTTGACGCACTGTGCCCGCCATCGCTTCAGCAACGAAGGTTCCAGACTTCTCCCACGAAGAGGTCCATGCATGTGAGTCTGACATCCACAGCCTATATAGACAGGGATGCAGCCTTCATCCATATAGCACACATACCATTGATTCCCATGTGAAGCAAAGCACATTGCCACTGCCCTTGCCCCCAAACCCACTCTCAGCCATTTTTGGCCATGGAACCTCCACAGAAGAAGAGCAAACTGCAGCAGCTGCTGACCTTCAAAGCTGCTTTGCCAGGTCACTCCCAAAGTGCACTGGCTGCTTTTGTGGAAGTCGCCAAGGAACAAGGCCTCCCAGAGAAGAGCTCTTCCAATGACCAGCGGAAAGCCAGGGAGGAGCTTCTACAGAGCTGCCATGGTGGGCTACTGGGTCCTTTGATCAAAGAAGCAGAGGTCACCACCGATGATGGTGCCAAAGTCACCATGTACTTTGCCAACCTCTTGGTTTACCTGGCCAGTCTTTTCCAGATGGGTGGAAGCTTCCATGATCTGATCCAAAGGAAGCACCGAGCCAACCCATCATCCGTCTCCAAGCCATGGCAACTTATACTTTATGCAGATGAGGTGATACCAGGAAACGTCTTAGGACCTGCCCAACGTAAATTTTGGGCCATTTATGCCAGCTTCAGGGAGATGGACCAATTCCTCCACCACGAGGACCTCTGGCTGACCATCTCTCTTGAAAGGTCCAACTTCGTGAGCCATGTCCAGGGCGGCATCTGCCAGATCATGTCCAAGATCTTGGAAACCATTTTCGCCAATGCCCACGTGGAACCATTGGCAGGGTTTGTGTTGAAATCCCCACATGGCCCAGGTTCCGATGTCCGGCTCCATTTCCGGTGGGCCATATGTCTGGCAGACGGCGGTGCCCATAAGCAGATTTGGTCTTCCAAAGGTGATTCTGGTACCAAATTTTGCATATTATGCGCCAACATCCACTCAGGACCACCCACAGGCGACAACCACGACATCGTGACCACCGCACGACCAAATACAGCCAATTGGTTTTGACCACTGATGAAGACGTCATCCAGTCCTACCGCAGATTAGACGAAAGGCGAGCCACGTGCAGGACCAAAGCAGAATTCTCGCAATGGCAACAAGCCACCGGTTGGACCTGGAATCCCCAGGCCTTGCTCCTGAACCAGACTTTGTTGGCGAAGAACCAAGTGAAGCCAGTCAGCCAGTTCTGCCATGACTGGATGCACGGCATTCTGCAAGGAACGGCCCCAGTCGTGCTGTTCCAGAGCTTCCAAGCCATCTCCGCGCACTACAACATTTGGGAGGCCATGGGCCCATACATAAGGAT
>CAJNDT010004569.1:529837-537337 GCA_905221615.1 Symbiodinium sp. CCMP2592
CCAAGCCGTGCCAAAAAAAGGGTGCTTGAACTCAAGAAGCCTTCCATGGCCATACCAGCAGCAGGTTGTCACATGCCAAGCCACAAAGGCCATCACATGTGTTATTTTTTTTGTCGGTTATATATTTATATCTGCACAGATGTATGCTTTTTCTATATGTTCAGAAGACCATTTGGGTGAACATCCATGGAAGGACACATACATGTTTTGTACAGATATAGAGACATATATAGAAATGATTTGTCTGGAGTAACTTGTTTGTATATTAGATTCTGATTGTAATGAAGATATCTTTGTAAGCCATGTATCATATACTCAGCACCAACAGAAACAGGCAGAAGAAGAACAGCAGCATGAGCAGTCACAACCAGAGCAAGCAGCAGCTGCACACTGGAAGACCAAGAAGGACAGCTGGCCACGGCCACAGCAGCAGCAACAGGGGCACCAAGCTTGAGACCAGCATCCATTCCGATAGGGGTCTATAAGCTTCATGGTTTAGGGTCTGAAATAGAAGTGGAGATCCATAGTGCCGGTTCACTTCAGTAGACCCAAAACCCCAGACCCCATATAAACCCAGAACGATGTACCCATGAACCCCAAAGCCGAAACCTGCGAAACCCGAGAGCTCCAAGCGCCATTCCTATGCCAGGCCCTGAAGCAAAAGCCACCAAATCCAACTCCTGAAACAGCCAACTTTCTGCAAGAACACCCAAGCTTCGTAGCAGCAAGCCAAGCCATTGTAGGGAGCCATGTGGCCATGCCAGACTGTTTGCACCACCATTGTAGGGAGCCAATTGGCCATACCACACCGTCCCTTTTGTCAGCCCAGGTAGGTATGTGACCACAGTTGTTGCCAGAATCTTTGCTCTTCGGAGCAGCCCAGAGTGCTCGAACCAGTGTAGGAAGCCACAGACAGAAGTTTTGTATGTCACCATACTGCCAAAGTAACAAATACAGTAGAATCAGAATCTGAATCTAATTCACAGATTCTGGCAGTTAGATTCAAATTTTGAATCTAAGATTTTCCAAGATTCAGAAGTTGAATCTTACTACCAGATATCCGCATTTAGATTCAAATTCTGAATCTAGGTATTTTACATACATAACAGCCACCATATAAACATCATCAAATATTTCCACATAAACTCAGTCGTCATCCAGAGTGCCAGCCATGGCCACGTCGCCGACGGAGGTGCCAACGAGCCCCAGCGACCACCCCACCGAGGTGCCCACAGTGGAGCTGGCCGACCCAACCTTGCCAGAACACCAGGGCAACCAACGGTCCAGATCCCCCTGCGAAGCCCATCCCCGGAGGCTGCCACCGAAGCCAGCCCCACACCGCCAGGAGCCCCGCCATCACCCGTCACACCTTTCGACGAGCAGACCACAGCCCAACCTCCGCCCAAACTCAAACCCCCCATGGCCCAACCCGTCCCCCCAATGCCATGGCCCTTCCACGTCCCAATCCCCAACCCATGCCCAATCCCCAACCCATGCACTGGCTATGCTCCGCCCAGGCCACTTGTGCCAGCACTGGCACAGCCATCCTTTCAGGCCACCGCCACACTGCCCATGGCATCCACAGCACCCATAGCACCATGCACCTGGCCAACACCAGCTCCCATGTGCATGCCTCTTCTCCCCACCACCAATCCACTCCTACCAAGGATCCCCTTCCCCCCCCCCGCCACTTCGCCCGCAACATGGCCAATCCCCGCTTGCCATGCTGCCACCGCACCCACAGCACCCAAACCACCAGTCCAGTGTCCCGCCAGCAGTGGCCTCCCAGTGTCCTTTGCCCCACAGCAGCTTCAACCAACCGCCCAATACATCCAAACCATCCAGCCCAAAGCCCCTGTCAGTGCCCAGACATGGGCCCCAAGCTGCCGTCCAAAGCGCCACCCACACACCAGCAGAGCCCCTCCCACACACTCCACCGCACCACAGCCATCACACCGCCACCACCCAGCACCACACCCAACACACCGGCACCAGACGGCACCACACCCGGCACACCGCCGCCAGACGGCACCACACCCATCACACCGCCAGCAGGCAGCACCTTCATGCCACCCAAACCCAAGCTCAAATACCCACCCACCCGAAGGCCACAGACAGTGCATGAGGAGGTTCCAATAACACCACCCCCAGCCAAGTCCACCATTTCCACCCCTTTCAGCACCCCCCCAACCCCAATCCCACAACCCAAGACACCACCCACACCACCGCCGCCAACAACCCCACCAGTGGGAGGGATCAACCTGCTCCAACGAGCCCAAACCCCACCAAGATCACCGCCACAATCAGAGGCCAGGTCCAGCTCCAGTGCACCAAAAGCCAAACCTCTCATGCTGCGACCAAAGTGGGCCATCCCACAACCCAAGACACCACCAGCAGAGCCAGTTCCGTGGAGCCAAGGCATTTCAGGAACCAGCCACAGCAAGACCAAGAGCACGGGCTGGAAACATAAGGTTGGCTGGCTAGCCATCTTGCTCCACAACCAGAGATGGACCAGGGCCCAAGAGCTGGCCAGTGTTTTCATCCAAGAGGCCAACGAGCAAGTCGCCACCGGGGCAACCCAACTGGAGGCTGCCAGTGGTTCGCCAACATGGTGCCAGAAGTGCCTTTGGCTTTCCAGAGCCATTGCCAAGGACGACCATGGACGAGCCCAGAGACAAATCCAGTGGCAGCTCGACCAGATATAGATTCCATAGTTTTCATTCTACAATAACAATAACAGCATGCAGCATAGGCTTGATCCGGAAACCTCCCAATCTTTTTTGTTGCCATTTAAGCCATTCAGTGGTAAAGCCTGCCACCCACTTGGCCCAAGGTACATGGGGGAGCCCAAGTTCGGGGCCTGGGTCCAGGACCAACTGGACCAGATGGAGAGATCTGGGGCCACCACTCCAACGGCCATGCCAGATCGCTACAGAAGTCTCCAGTGAACACAAGGCCAGTGTGTCCATTCACAAAGATGACCCATGCAGTTTGCTCCTGCCAGGACCAAGGACGACCATGGCTTCTTCCAGACAAACCACGTGAAACCACAGCTGCCACAGTGGTCGCTGCCAAAAAGAAAGCTTTCAGTGCTCTGCCATGATCTGCATGCAAGCCAATCGGCCATACCATGCTTTGCGAGCCATGTGGCCAGCACCCTATTTTTCGAAGCAGCCAACTGGCCATGAACACATATTTATACTATATATATATATATCTCTCTCTGAACTTCATTTCAAGTCGCATTCCTTTGTGTTTGTTTCCCATGCTTTCTTCATTGCAGCCTTTTAGGCCATTCAGCCCGACCAGGCCAGTGTGAGCAGCCAGTGCTTCTCAGGGCCATGCAGCGGTACGGGTGCCAAGACTTCGTCGAGGAGATTGCTCATCTCCAGAAGCTGGCCGAGATGCTGCCAGACTCACCAGTCACCGAGAGCATGGCCAACACCTTCATGGCTAAGATCCAGGGATTCCAGTCCTGGTCCTCGGAGAGCATCTGCCAAATGCTTGCCAAGGCCGACGAAGCTTCCAAACTGCCAGAGGCCATGAAAGCAAAGATTCTGGACACCATCCAGAATTTGTCCATGAACACCGGCTCCCAGCTCAAGTTGGTGAACACTGGCCAGTCCGTCCAGCGGCTGTGTCCATACTTGACCAGGCCAGACTGGGTCGCTTTGTCCCCCCTCACGAGCCAAACGGACCAGCTGGAGCTCTTAGCCAAAAGACTCCGAGCCATGGGACTGCATTCTTTAAAAGAATGCACCAAGGGCCAAGCGGTCGCCATTGTCTTGATGGTGCAAGCTTCGCAAGGCAAGCCAAGCCTTTCGGCAGCTGCCATCAACTCGGCAGTCCAGGACTTCGGAATCATCTTCCAGTCCCTGCCAAGCAGCAATTGCCCCGGCGCCAGCAGATATCCAGACCATCCATCAGAGATGGGCCAGCTTTGGCTCTCCAAGGCCTATGGTCCAGGCGACCAGCCAGATCTGCAGGACCCATGCCTGGCTCCATTTTTGAAGAAAGCCCCTTGGTTGCATAACTTGGATCTGTTCCGTGTTGCATTTGTTTCTTGCATGCATGTAGACATTTCTACGTCTTCGTCCCCGAGGTGCCTCTTCGAAGCACCCATGCTTCATTGGCCGGCGGCACCAGGTGCAGGTCCAAGCGGCCTCCAGCGACACCTCAGGGCTCCACCTTACTTCGACCAGGAGCTGGAAATGCTGAAGCTGCGGCATGGCATCCAAGCCCAAGCAGCCACACAAGGCACAGCCACTCTGCAGGGAAGCCAAGGGCCCATGTGCACCGCCGCAGCAACAGCAGTGTTTCCTTGGCTGTCGCCGCGAAGCATGGTCCAGTCCCACAGCCAGAGTGCTGCCAGCACAACTGCCCCTGGCCAGGTCTTTGGCCAGAGCACAGCATCTGCCGCTGCTTTGCCACTCCCTCCGGCAAGCCCGCCTCCTGAAGCCACGACCAGAGTCGAAGCAGCTCCCACGGAGACGACTGCCAAGGAAGACAGTGCCAAGCAGGACACGTGTATATTTTTGTTTAGTTTCCTTCCATACTGCTTATTCGGGGTTGTTCTGCAGCATGTCACCCTGCAAGGACGCCAAGACATTGCAGGAGTACGAGCAGGAGCAGTTCCAGAAGCTGCTGGATGCCAAGGCCGACAAGAAGAAGAAGGCCAAGGAGGACGGCCAGGCCGACCAGAAGCCCAAGAAACAGCATATGAAGCGGCCACCAGGGCACCACCTGCAACGGCCATGAGGCTGGCAAAGGTGCCACCGCCGCCAAAGGCGGCAGCACAAAGATCCTCTACGGATGTATCCGCTGTCGTGGTAATGTTAAGGGATGCTCCAGTTGTTGGGACCCAAACTTTCGGGGCACCCGTCTCCACGGCCGCCAAGCTTGGAGGGAGTACATCGAGGCCCACAAAGCCAACAAGGCCATGAAGAAGGCTCCCAAGAAGTAGTGCCAGGCATGGTTCCAGGCAGTTTGTTTTCTTGCAGGGCAGCACCAAGGGGCCCAGGTGCAGGGTAGCAAGAAGCCACAACAGCCCAGGCAGGCTGCACCGTGCCGACACGAGCAAAAAGACCGCCTGCATGTCTTTGGACAAAGTGATTCTTTGAAGCCATGCCGTGGCCATCCTGCAGCATGCTGTTTCTGTGTATATATGCACTTCCGAGGTCTTTGTTGACGCACTGTGCCCGCCATCGCTTCAGCAACGAAGGTTCCAGACTTCTCCCACGAAGAGGTCCATGCATGTGAGTCTGACATCCACAGCCTATATAGACAGGGATGCAGCCTTCATCCATATAGCACACATACCATTGATTCCCATGTGAAGCAAAGCACATTGCCACTGCCCTTGCCCCCAAACCCACTCTCAGCCATTTTTGGCCATGGAACCTCCACAGAAGAAGAGCAAACTGCAGCAGCTGCTGACCTTCAAAGCTGCTTTGCCAGGTCACTCCCAAAGTGCACTGGCTGCTTTTGTGGAAGTCGCCAAGGAACAAGGCCTCCCAGAGAAGAGCTCTTCCAATGACCAGCGGAAAGCCAGGGAGGAGCTTCTACAGAGCTGCCATGGTGGGCTACTGGGTCCTTTGATCCAAGAAGCAGAGGTCACCACCGATGATGGTGCCAAAGTCACCATGTACTTTGCCAACCTCTTGGTTTACCTGGCCAGTCTTTTCCAGATGGGTGGAAGCTTCCCTGATCTGATCCAAAGGAAGCACCGAGCCAACCCATCATCCGTCTCCAAGCCATGGCAACTTATACTTTATGCAGATGAGGTGATACCAGGAAACGTCTTAGGACCTGCCCAACGTAAATTTTGGGCCATTTATGCCAGCTTCAGGGAGATGGACCAATTCCTCCACCACGAGGACCTCTGGCTGACCATCTCTCTTGAAAGGTCCAACTTCGTGATCCATGTCCAGGGCGGCATCTGCCAGATCATGTCCAAGATCTTGGAAACCATTTTCGCCAATGCCCACGTGGAACCATTGGCATGGTTTGTGTTGAAATCCCCACATGGCCCAGGTTCCGATGTCCGGCTCCATTTCCGGTGGGCCATATGTCTGGCAGACGGCGGTGCCCATAAGCAGATTTGGTCTTCCAAAGGTGATTCTGGTACCAAATTTTGCATATTATGCGCCAACATCCACTCAGGACCACCCACAGGCGACAACCACGACATCATGGACCACCGCACGACCAAATACAGCCAATTGGTTTTGACCACTGATGAAGACGTCATCCAGTCCTACCGCAGATTAGACGAAAGGCGAGCCACGTGCAGGACCAAAGCAGAATTCTCGCAATGGCAACAAGCCACCGGTTGGACCTGGAATCCCCAGGCCTTGCTCCTGAACCAGACTTTGTTGGCGAAGAACCAAGTGAAGCCAGTCAGCCAGTTCTGCCATGACTGGATGCACGGCATTCTGCAAGGAACGGCCCCAGTCGTGCTGTTCCAGAGCTTCCAAGCCATCTCCGAGCACTACAACATTTGGGAGGCCATGGGCCCATACATAAGGATTTGGAACTTTCCAGGTGCTTCCAAGGCCGGTCACTTGGCTGGTTTGTTCGACACAAGCAAGGTCGCCAAGTACAAGAGCAGCCAGAAGTTCAGTTGCCAAGCTTCGGACCTCCTAGGGCTTTATCCAATCATTCGCCATTTTTTGCATTCTGTTGTTGTGTCAAGCGGAATCTGCCCAGAGGCTTGCCAAGCTTTTTTGAGCCAGGCCTGCTTGATCGACCAGGTTCACAAGGGGTCATGTATGGAGCCACCACCAGAGCCAGCCTTCTCAGGGCTGCGGAAGAATCCATCGAGACCTTCCAACAGGCCAACTTCGACGTGCCACTGATGCGGAAGTGGCACTGGCTGCTCCACTTGCCTGATATTCTCCAACGGCATGGGTGCCTGCCATCGACATTTACGAGCGAACGAAAGCACAAAACCATATCTGCTTTCGCCACAAGGCTCCAGAAAACAGCCGCCTTCGAGATCCACTTGCTCAACCAGGTGCTCGCCACCGAGATCACCACTTTGACACAGGCCGGGCTGTTTCCAGACTCCTGCCAGTTGGTGAAGCCAAAGAAGCCCAACAAGCACCAGCTGCAATTCCTCAACCAGTTTGTGGATTGCTCAGCAACTGAAGCCATGGTTGCCTCTATCGCGAGGCTCGCAAGGGGTGGTGCCATCCATGCCAACGACGTCGTGGTGTTCCACCAGGAAGACGGAAGATGGGACATGGGCCAAGTGCTTTTCCATTTGGAGCTTGGAGGCGACAAAGCCACACTCGTCCAACGTTGGAGGCCAACAGAGACACAGAAGACAAAGCAGTTCGCCAAGTGCTCCATCACCAACGAGCAAGGCTTCGTGTCCATGGACTCCTTGCTGTACCCAATGGTGTACAGCAAGACCACAGAGAGGGAGGCCACTGTGCTGCTACCGTACCAGCTGTACCACAGGCTTTGAAAAACAGTGCTTCTCAATCCGCCACAAGG
>CAJNDT010004569.1:539837-618088 GCA_905221615.1 Symbiodinium sp. CCMP2592
TGTTGCTGGTGGTGGTGCTGTTTCTGTGGCCGCTGCTGTTTCTGCTGTTGCGGCTGCTTCGTCTGCTTCGGTGGTTGTCTTTTGCTTTTTGTTGGTTTCATGCTATTTCCCTGGCAGCTGTTCTGATTTTCAAGTTAGTGGTTTTGTTTTGTGGTTACCCATGGATTTGGGAAAAGAACTGCAAGACTTTTTCCGGACTTGCAGAAGCCACGCCCAGAATGCCAGAGTTGCCAGACTGCATAGCAGAGTGACTCTGATACAGAGGGCAGTATGGACAAATCTGCGCGACAAGATGGGCACCCTTTTGAGCAACTTTCACTTGCAAAGCAACAGATACTCCCCCTGGATGATCTCTCTGCAAGAGGGGTTGCGTGTGGCAGCTCGTGTTGCGACCTGGGTTCTTGACACTGTCGTGCCCGGTTCATCCGAATCTGCTACGAACAGTGTGCCAGAGCCTGTACTGCGTCTTGGGCTTGCAAATCCTGGCGTCCAAGGCTGCTCGGACATTGCTGGTTTACGGGTACGTTGGGATCCATTGATAAATGATGAGTGGGGTTTGAAGTTGGCAGTCAGTGCCTTGGCCCTTGATGCTGTCGGCCTGTCTGCGCCTCGATTGCCTGATGCAGTCGCCGCTCCCCGGAAGCTTGGTATGCATATTTTCAGCAAGGGAGGTCGCAGCTATGCGAGCACTGCTGTTCTCAGGAGCGAACGTGTGATGTTCACATCTACCGTTCGCAGCGACATTGGCAGTGACAGACGGATTTGGGTTGATTTTCAACTTCACAATGATTCGGTGTTGCACTGGGTAGTTCTCACCATGCCGACCTCTGCCAACGATAGAGATTCTGATTGGGTTGCGGAGCTGCAAGGTCTGTCAGATGACATTTCTTTCCTTTTTGAACAAACTGATTCTTCGAGCTCACTCCTGGTTTTGGGCACAGGTGACATGAATATTCAGCCTGACGAGCTAGGTGGCGGCAGGGAGCCTTCCAGAAAGCGGCAAGTGGCATGGGAGAGGTTTTGTCGTCTTCATGGTTTGCTTCTTCAAAACCCTACCCTCGCCAACCAAACTGTTTGTCCTGTTGATCTCCCACTACGTGGAAGAAGAGTTCACATTCGTGAGGCTTCCACGCGTCACGGGATTGGAGTAGGGCGTGCAATTGACCTCGTTTTCTGCTCCCCGAGCCTAGTTGTTGATGTCTCAATTCACAACGGGCTTCATTGCGCCAACTGGTGTCCCCTAGAACATTGCCAGGAAACATGCAGGGGAGATCACTTTCTCATTCAAGTTGATGTTCATGTGCAGCCTGGTAGGTCCTTAGGACCAGCTGGGCCAGCTTTCCCAGGGAAGTGGCATGACGCAACCAAGTGGGCTGCAGCTCTTAGGCCGGCAGAAACCATCCTACAGAGTCTCAGCGGCACTGTTCATCTGGCAGCAGACGAGCTTTGTCTTCAGGCTTGCTCGCTGGCTACTCGCAAGAAGCACTTATGGGGCATTGAGGCTGCCGCTGCATTAACGAACACAGTTGGCGGGCTTGTTCGGGATGTTTGGTTAAGAGCGGGGCCTGGTGCTTCATCCCGTGAGATAGTAGCACGTCCCAATCTAGCAGAAGCTGTTCTACACGAGCTCTCTGACGACACCGGTTCTTTGATAGAACAGGTTTCCAGAGAAACTGACTGTGCTGCGTTGCTTAATACCTGTTTTAAACTTCTTCGTGACCCTGTTCCTCAACCTCTCCCTCGGCTTCACAGTGGTCCACATATCCTTTCTGAAGCAGAATCTAACCAAGAGTGGGTTAAAGCTCTTCGCTCTCAGTGCTCCTGGCCAGAAGCATTTGATGAACAACTTCACTTTCAAACAGTGGCTCGCTGCCAACAACTTTGCGCAGCTGCTTTGCGACAGCCTTCTGGAGACTCCAAAGACTATGCGGTAACTGAGCGCGAAGTGGTTGACATCAGAAATTCTTGGTCAGCATCCAAGGGCATGCCTCCAGACCTCCTCCCCCGCGCCCTTTTCATGGCCAACTCCGAAGGTTGGAACTCTGTGGTGTGGGCCTTACAGCGTTGGACGGGACCGGGAGGTGCAGCGTTCCGCCCCTCACTGTGGCGCCAAGCAGCACTTTGCCCTGTTCACAAAGCTGGGCCCGCATGCCTTGCTTCTAGCTTCAGACTTATTTTTGTTAAGGCTCAGCTAGGGTTGATGCAGGAGGCTCTCCTTACACAACGCTGGTTGTCTGCAACTCGTCGGTTCATCCAACCCTGCCAAAGCGGGTACATCCGTGGAGTTGATGATGCACATCTCCTTCTACACGAAGTAAGTGCTGAAGCCATCCTTCAACACCGGCCTCTTTGGTTTGTTATGGGGGATTTTCAAAAGGCCTTCCCTCGAGTCTGCCGCCATGACTTGCTTTGTGCATTGGCAGATGGGCCTCACGTGAATGGCCACTGCTTGGGCCTCTTAGGTGACATCTTAAAGGAGGACCACGTTGTTGTTTGGTATAGCGGTTTCAGCGACACTGTCGTTACCAGCGGTATTCCTGAAGGAGGCTGCATCGGGCCCTTTGGCTATCCAGTCCTTTTGGACTCTCTGGTTCGCGAAATCCTTGCTGTTGGTGGTGGTCTCGGTGTTGGTTGGCGCATACCGCAGTTGTGGCAGGGTCGTGTATGGTCTGGTCATGGTAACAGTAACCCTGCACTGGTTTCCATGCTCAAGGGTATCCTTCAGCATGATGACAACAGTGTCCTTCTGCCATCAAATGACCTCCTTGACAACAACCCGGATCTCGAGGCCTCTGCTCTTCAGGCTTTGAACGATTGTGCCACTTTCAAAATCGCTGCAATTTTGCATGCAGACGATCCGGTGCTCCTTGGTTGCAGCAGGGGGGCCCTTCAACAAAGTCTTAACCTGCTTGCGCGCTGGGCTTTCCGCCACAAAGCTGCCTTCCACGTCGGCGAAAAGAAAACTGTAACCATGGTTACAGGGAAAAGTGCGGCGGAACTCCAGGCTGCTGAACCTTTAGTGCTCCCTGGACTAGGATTGCAGCCTGATCGGTCCTTGGGCTTCAAAACCAGCCACAAGTGGCTCGGCATCCTGTGGCCTTCGAACCTCCTGCTTGACTCGGCATTGACAGTACGGGTTGCCATTGCTCAGAAATCCTTTGCCATCTTGGTCGGGTTGGCTCAGCGTGATATTCTTCCCTTGCATCTCATCTGCTCCATCTTCTGGGCCAAGGTTTTCGCTTCTCTTTCTGTTGGCCTCTGGCTCAATGGAACAGCAGATTCGGCAAAGGAAGTGCTGGACGGCCTTCTTGTCTCTTGGGCAAGACAGCTGTTGGGTGCCTCTTGTTGGCATAATGCCTCGCTCCTCCTTTCCGAATTAGGCTGGGATATCTCCGGCCACCTTCTTGCTGTGATGGCCATGGCCATGCGAAGAGCCCGGCTGTGGACGCTGCCTTCCGAGGACCTTTACGCTCAAGTTTTTCGGCTCGCTCATGCATGGCCAAACTCTTGGGCCTCTCGCAGCTCTGCAATTTTAGCAAAGCTTCTTATTCTTGATTTCCCGGCTTGGCAGCATCAGGGTGGTAACCTTCAGCAGTATCGTTTGTACGTTCGGCAACGCTGTCGTGACTTGGGGCTGCCTAGCTGGAGAGAAGTGGCGCAGCGCCACGCCAGGCTGCCGATGTACTTGGAGGTGCAGCCTCAGCATAGTGACCTTCTGCATCTTATTCCCGCCCTAGCGCTGGGATGGGAGGACAGACAGGCTGTTCGGTCATTTTGCAGATTGCGTGCCGGCATCATTCGCCTCACGCATGTGGATGGCCGCCTGAGCCGTGCTAGTATTCAGAACTGCATTTTTTGCAGCAAACGAATAAGGACGGGCCTCCCGCACGTCCTCTGCCGATGTCCCACCTTCCAAGGCTGGTGGCAGCAGTTGGCTACACTTCGGCGTCAAGAAGATCGGGAGCTTGTGTCCGAAGAAGCGAAGGCAATACTGGTTTGCCCTCCTTCTTCCTGCTTTTTCGTCTTGGTTCTAAGGTTTGCCAAGGACATCGACATCCGAGCCCGCTTGTTCTGGAATGGTGATGGATCATAGTCGTCCGCTGCTGTCTCCGCTCTGCATACCGAGATTCCGCAACAGTCAACCAAGAAAGTGCGTCTTGGTGCTCGCCGTAGCCCTTGCGCCCTCTTGTGTTGAGGGGCCGTTGCGATGTCTTGCTCTTTAGTATAAGTCGGCTGACTTGCCCCGAGTCGCCTGCCTGCAGAGCCTCCAGTGCTACTGCGGATGAGTTTACACACACACACACCCTAAACCCTATATTCCTTAACTAAGGGATATTGGAGTGCCTGGAGACCTGCAGCCCGTCGGCCCCCACGGGTAGTTATGAGTAGGGTTATAGGGTTGCTTGAAGGATTCTATAGGGTTTAGGGATGAGGGGTAGTTCTACGCAGGCTTTCGGGTTTATAGGGTTTAGGGGTTTGGGGTTTAGGGCTTAGGGTAGTTGTAAGCGGGCTTATGAGTAGGACAAGTATAGTTAGAACCCACATTAGGGGGCTTATAACCCTATTTATAACTACCCATGAAAATCCAAGCAAGAACCTGCAGAACTCCACAACAACCCGAGTTTAGGGTTTATGGATTAGGGTGTTGGGTGGTGTAGCACGCTTAGGATGCTTTTTGGGATTTGGGGTTTGGAGTTTACGGTTTTTTGGAATTATACCTGCAAGGTCCTAGCACCAGAATAAAACGAGCGGCGATGTCGACCAAGGTGCGGCCGATGTGCCTGTTGCAGCTAGGGGCTTGAATTCCTGATTTGGTTCTTGGGTCTAGTGATACTTCTTACAATATGAAGTTTAAGATTATTTGGCAGAAATTAAAGACCAGGTTTTTTAAAGTTTGGAGTTTTAGGAACGTCAGACTTACTGTAAGACTTAAGAGGGCGGTCATCTCAGTACTAGACGGACATTTCCATGTTCATTCAAGGCTTTTTCGAGGCTCTTCTGGGGGTTTCTGTAAGGGTCGTAGAGGGTCCAATGATTAGGTCCGATAGGTCCTGGGTTATGGTAAGGGTAGTTGTAGCTCGAAAGATGGGGAGTGCAGTATGATTCTGTGTGGTGATACTTGTTCGAGCTGTAGGTTTTAAGGTTTTGGTGTTCAGAGGGGTTACATGGGGCTCCCAGGCTAGTTACTCCTAATATAGTACCCTTATTATAAGGACCCCAAAATAAAGGAACTCTAATTTTCGGAAACTCCCATATGCCAGTTTTGTTGATTTTTTGGGCTTGAAGGAGAGCACACTCGACAGGGATCGCACTACGAAACCATTCAAACTATATCGGCGCTTATCTGAAGACCCTACATGAAAGTCGTCTCTGGTAGCTTGGGGTAGGAAGCGTGTGGTATTCTGTAAATGAGGATTCTGTCTCTCGTCCACAGAAGAGTACTGTACTTCGCCACTCTTCAAACCGAGGACAGCTACAATCCAGACAACTGCCCGTCTGCAAGCGGAACACCTTCCGGCCCCGCATCCACACTGATAAAGGGGGGAGCTTGGGGTGATGCTCAGCTTAGGGTAAGGTTTACTATACGGGTTACTGTGGGGCTTAACACAGGGGCCGTAAGCAGCAGTATAGGATTTTGGGCTGCGTACGGTGGTGTAGCATATAGGAGACGTAAGGGGGCCCTGTAGCTGACTACTGAGACCTCTAATCAAACAATCCAAGGGTAAAAAGGAGGGACCCTTCATAAGGGTACCCTTAATAGCCATGAGATACCCATTATAGGGTAGGGGTCCTTATTAAGGGTCCCTCCTTTTGCCATCGGAAACAATGAAAACTGAAGCCCAAACCAACACAAGGCCTAAGCCCGAAGACTTGATTGGGGCGAGCAGCAGAAAGTAGTCCGACCAGTAGCCGGGAGGATTGTAGATCCTGGTGTCCACGGTTTAGGGTTTAAGGTTTAGGGTTAGGGCAAGTGCTCGGGTTTGGGCTTTTGCGAGTTGAGCGCTGCCAGGCTTTGGCTACAACAACAGCCCCTCAGACTGCGTGATTCACCCTGCCTGTAACCCCACAGATATCTATCCTTTTAAAGGCACTGGGATAAGGATTTTTGATAAGAACACTTCAGAACGCACATTTTGGTGCTTCAAGTAGCCAGAGCCTCCCAAACTCCTTCATTAAGGAATAAACGTATAATTTAAATTACAATAGGATCCCTACTATGATTGAAGGTCTGTTCCCCCAGAGAGCCCAATATCCCTTAATTAAGGAATATTGCTTAAATTATAGGGGCCTTGATATTATGATTTAAGGTCTGTTCCTTAATAAAGGGGTATTGGGCTCTCTGAGTAAGGCTAGCCCTAAACCCTAAACCCCCTTTGGGCTTTAGGGATTCCGCTTCAGGGTTTGCGGCTTTACGATTACATGGGAGCGCAGGCTCTGGGTAGGCCTTGAGTTGAAGCGCGTCAGGTATCGTGCTTTGGACCCTCGGAGGCGGCTGGTGCCAAGATCCTCTCCAGCTCGTCAGCCCCCAACTTGTACTAGGGTTTAGGGTTTAGGGGTTTAGGGTTTAGGGGCTTAGGGTTTTGGGGCTATTTTGGACTAGTATCTTGATTGATGACCTTCTGGGCCTCTACACTGTCACTAAATAAAGATCAAGAACTGACACTTCCTGTACTTGAGCCCTGAAGCTACACACCATTGTGCCAGCCAGGGGGCGTCAGGTCGTGAACTTCGATGACGCCCTCATGGACGATCACCTGCGCTTGTAATGGTAGTAGTACTCATGACCATAATGTTACAAAAAGTCATAACATATGTCTAATCATAATCATGATAGCTTGTCTGCAGAGGAAGCACGTCCTGGGAAGTGCTGAATCCTAGGCCCGAAATCAGCGGCAGAACCCGCTATTCAATGCAAAACCCTCTTCATATTCTCAACAGCACCGGCTCGTTGTTACGACCACAGCCGAATTGATTCTCAACATA
The DNA here is from genome assembly GCA_905221615.1 of Symbiodinium sp. CCMP2592. Classification (NCBI taxonomy): domain Eukaryota; class Dinophyceae; order Suessiales; family Symbiodiniaceae; genus Symbiodinium; species Symbiodinium sp. CCMP2592. The sequence goes on from CAJNDT010004569.1 coordinate 546,822, forward strand.
ACTGCCTTGATTGTGATAAACCTGCGTAACCTATCGTTCGCCTACACATATACAAACATGCATGGGGACATTATGACATATATATATATATATATATATGTATCTCACGATCTACCTATCTATCCATATACATGTATATATACATAACGTCTTCAAAACCGACTTGCATGCCACCGAGGTGCCTTGACGGCGCCGAAATCGGTTTCCACGCCGAGAAAGCCTGCGCGGAGCGAAGTCGTCCCTTCGCGTAGGGTCCAAAAGTGACTTCCCCTAAAGGGAGGAAGTCCGAACCCTAAGGGTCCATGTATCCATATAGTTAAGGGATCCTTTAAGGGTACCATAAGGGATCCTTTAAGGGATCTATAAGGGTTCGATGAGGGTTTAGGGTATAAGGGTCCATGTACCCATGTAGAGATACACGGGCCCTACTGTACCTATATAGGGACTACATTCAGGCCAATGTATATACTGTATGAGTACATGGACCCTTAGGGTTCAGCAGTGACTGTAGCGGAAATATATAGTATAGGGGCCTTTGAAGGGATCTGTCAGGGGTTCTTTGAAGGGATCTATAGAGTTTAGGGTTTGGGGTAGTATTTGGGCGCCTTAACTACTAGAATAGGGTTGCGTTGAAGGGGGTTCCTTAAAGGGCTCTTTAAGGGATCTATAAAGGTACTATGATATAGGGTCCTTAATGACTTGAATAGGGGTTCCTTTAAAGGGTCCTTTTACTATAGTAAGGTTCTATGATGTGGGGGCCTTAATAATTAGAATGGGGTTTGGGGGTACATCGCACTATAACCATATTAAGGAACCCCCACAACAGCGATAGGGGTTTAACCATAACAGAATTAACAATGGGCTTTAACCAAAAAGAACAAACAATAAAAGGAGTATGGGGCAGAGGTGTTAGGGTTCAGGGGTACAGGGTATGTATGGCGAACTGTGGGTGGTCCAGCAGTTTAGAACGTACAGGCGGGGGGGAGGTGGGTGGCACTTCAGAACTGATAGGGTCTTGGGCAGAGGTACAGGGACTGTACGGGATACTGGCCGTATGGCAGTATATATTTACATATATATATATATATATATGTATATACATACATATACATATATACACGCACATATATATGTTATATCATATATATATATATATATATGATATAGACATATGTACGGACGCTCTGGGATATACCATCATGTGATATACTTCCTTGTCCAAATACTCCAACAGTATGCACGTTGGAGGAACATGGGCCCGTTGCACCAGTCCTTGAACAAAAAACCCTTTCAATCAGAAAACGTGATCGTGAACGGTTCGTCTTGCTTTCATTCGGGGACCTCGTAAAAGCGATTATGAACGGAAGCCGTGACTCCACAGCGCTAGCGCAACTTTGAACCTAAACAAGCACAACACCACATGCAGCGCTTGTAAAATCCTGAGTAGGACTGATCCCAATACACAAATACAGAACAAAACACCAAAACATATTATTCTAAAGCCGCTTTCTAGACTTGTCCAAAGCCTCTTCTACAACCCTGCACCAAAAAACAAACTCCAAATCTAACCCTCAAAGAGACTCCAAATCTAAAACCAGCGGCTCTGGTCGAACTTCTCCACGAAACTCTCCACGAGGCCTCCTAGCCTAGCGCTGGGGGAAGGGCGAGGATCGCATGTGTTCCTTCCCAGAGGGTAGAAGTACATACCGGTTTAAGGTTTAGGGTTTAGGGACCTACCTGTTGAAGGACTGATATTGTATAAAGAAATCATGACAAGGAACTCTAAAAAGGGTAGGTTCTTTGGGCCAGGCAATCCCTTCTTGAAGGCTCATGGGACTTAGTAAGTAAGGTTCTAAGTAGGTTATAATTAGGATAACCCCACTTAGGGGACTTATAACCCCAGTTATAGCCTACTTACTAGGTCCCATGATCCTCTAAGTTGCTGTAGGACTTTAGGGCCTTTTGAGGCAGCAAAAATCATAAAACAAGACTACTTGGACCCTTGGGACTTGAATGTAAGAGAAATCACAACATCCTCGTCGTAGCATAAAGGGCTTTCAGGGTAATATAGGCTTCTAGGGTTTAGGGTTCCCTAAGGGTCCATGTACTCATATAGTATATACATTGGCCTTAAAAAAGTCCTTATATAGGTACTTTGGGGCCCATGTATCTCTATATGGGTACATGGACCCTTAGGGGTTGTGTGGAGTCGACCCCAAACCCTAAACCTTGTACACGGTAGAAAACCCTTACCGGGAAGGTCAATTGAGATGAACTCTCAAGCGTAACCCTTAAACTCTTGAACTAACGAACCCTTATGAAGTTTGGAGTTTTGGGGCTTAGGGATGAGGGTTCAGGGTTCAGCACAAAATGATGAACCCTAAACCTCAAAGCCCTGAACTTAGACCCCTATATACCCTGGCCCTGAACCCCAATCCCAAGCCCTCAACCGTTAATCCTATCAAATCCCTAAAGCCTTAAACCCTTAAATTTAAGGAACGCCTAAAGGAACCCTTAAAAGCAGCAGCAAAGGGTGAGATTTCCGGTGACTTGCGTTTGCTGCCGAAGCGCAAGTTCCCATGCTCAGAAAGCTCCTCCGGTGCTGTTAGGGCTCGTGGTTACGGTTTAGGGTTTAGGGTTTAGGGTTTAGGGTTTCGGGTTTCGGGTTTCGGGTTTAGGGTTTAGGGTTTAGGGTATAGGGTTTAGGGTTTGCGGGTACCTTTGAAAAAGGATTAAGGAGTTTTGAGAGTTCAGCTTAGAGGTTCCTGTAAGGATTCCTTTTCATTTTTGAAGCGATAGATTTTGATGATCAGGATTCAGGGGTGTGGGCTTACGGCTCCGATTTTTGGCGTATCTTGTGAGGGTTCCCGAAGTTGTGGGTTCCCTGCATTTTACAGAACATACGGTTGATGATATAAATCCTGCACGACCCATAATAAGGAATATAGCATAATTCCCATAGTTTAGGGGCCTTACGGTCATGCAGGATTTATATCATCAACAGTATGAAGTAAGCCTTAACAGAACTTTCAAAGATCCCTTAGAGAAACCCTTATAGGACCCCTTAAAAGGATCCCTTAGAGATCCCTTCAAGGATCCCTTATGGATTTCCTGAACGGAAGCCTTGAAGATCCCTTCAAGGATCTAGCATCCCCAAAGCCCTGAACCTCTGAACCCTAAACCCTTAAACCCTACAAACCCATGCCCTCAGGGCCCAAGTAAGTAACAATAACTCTACTCCCCTTGGAAGGTAAGCAAAAAACTACTTTTTCGGAGACCCCTATAAAAGAAGACCGGAACCAAAAAAGGAACAAAGTAACAAAGTCTCCAAGAGCCTTAAAGATAATATTCTCCCCCAAATAGTAACCTACACTGACTGCTATCCGAAACCTAAGTACCTAGTTTTTGGGCCCTTGGACCCTGAGGGTTAGAGAGACTCCTGAAAGAAACCCCTAAACCCCTAACCCCTAAACCCCTAAGCCGCTAAACCATGAACCCTTATCGGGACTCCTGCCAGAAAGACCCCAGGGCTCCGAAACCCGTAGCATCTGAACCCTTAAACCCTGAACCTCTAGATCCCTTCAAAGCATCCCTTAGCGGGACTCCTCAAATCCAAGGGTAGAAGGAGGGACCCTTAAGAAGGACCCAGAGGTATATACCCTTAATATAGCTATTAAAGGCCCATTATAGAGCCAATTATGGGGTAGGGGTTCCCATTAAGGGTCCCTCCCTTTCCCCTTTGATCAAGAAAGGACCCAAACCCCTAAGCCCTTAAACCCTGACCCTATAGATCCCTTTAAAGCATACCTTAGAGGGAAGGGTTTTAGGGTTTAGGCCTCAAAGAAGGACCCCCAGGGGCTCCTTCGTAGCCTCGAGGTTGTGAAGGCGCTGCAGGCGCCTTCGGCGACTCCAGAGGTAGAAGTTCACCAAATAGAACCTCTGGGAACTTTGGCCCCTTTGTTGGGGTTTATGGTTTAAGGGTAGAACCAGGTGGGGTTTAGGGTTAAGGGTTTAGGTTGAACCTCTGAAAAATTGGGCGCCCTATTTGGTGGTTTAGGGTTTCATGGTTGGCCCCCTTGAGGGTTTAGGGTTTACGGGTAGAACCTCTGGGAAATTTGGCGCCCTTTTTCGGTTTGGGGTGTGGTTTGGGGTTCGGGGTTTCTGGTTTCGGAAGGGCCTGGGAGATTTGGGCCACTTTTTGGGGGTTTAGGGTTTAAGGGTAGAACCTCTGGGAAATTTGGCCCCATTGGGGTTTAGGGTTTAGGGGTAGAACCTGGGGAATTTGGTGTTTTTGGGTTTGGGGTTTTACCGCGAAGGGTTTAAGGTAGATCCTGGGACTCCTTTAAGGGGTCGGGTTGGAGCACTAAGGGTTCAGGGTAGAACCTGGGGAATTTGGCGCTTTTTATGTCGGGGTTTAGGGTTTAGGCGGGGATGTGGAGCTTTGGATGTTAGGGCTCCTGTCAGGGACATTGTTACAAGTAATAGGGTTTATCCGGGTGGAACCTAGGGCCCGAAGATGAAAAAAGCACATAAGCAAAAATTAGGAGAGGGATATACCACATAAAACCCCCTTATAATGAAACCCAAGGAGGCAGGGATATCCCTATAAAAAGCTGATGCTTATGTGCTTTTTTGGGCCCCTAAGAACCTGGTTGCTTTCGAGCTTTGGGGTTTAGGCCTCCTGTAAGGGGGCCATCGAGTTGCGCAGCATTGGTGTTGTATTGCTAGGGGTTTAGGGTAGTACCTGGGGAATTTGGCCTTTTTAGACGAGGGGCTACCCTAAACCCCCAAATATGATAGGGCTTAGACTCCAAAACGTAGACCGTGGTGATTTTTGAGCGTGTTTCATCGGGTTTAGGGTTTAAGGCTTATAAGGGTTTAATAGGGCTTAGACTTCGGAAGGTGGACACTGGGCTTTGGAGCTTTGGGTTTAGGGTTCCTTCAAAGGGCTCCTGTAATGGATCACGATGGATCTGCAGGGCAGCTTTTTTGCATTGCTTTGTTGGTCCTTATTGGGTGTGTTTATGGCTTTGTTTCTTTGCACTGCTTGAGATGGTTGCAAGCAGGGTTTTGAAACTATTTGCACGGTTCTAGTAAGTCGTCTACACGGCGCCTCACCAGGCAGTGTTTCGTACGGGCTTTAGTGCGGTTTTCAGTGTCAAGACTTTCATCTACCTTTAGGGCTCTGCTCCCAGAACTTTTGGTTTATGGTTTTCGTTTTGGGGCTTGAGGTTTAGTTCATGGTATGGTTTAGACTTTTAGACCTGTGGGGTCATGCCAAGCTGCACTGCAATGACCACAAAGGAGATGCCAGTGATGAGCGCCCAGGTTGGGACACAAAGGCAGCTCTTCGTCCTTGCTGAAGCTCTGGGCATCGTTCACAGGAAGAACTACTAACTAGAGTGGGGTTTTGGAGGGGTGGTATATTATACTATAACCCTAAACCCTAAACCATAAACCTTAAACCCTAAACCCTAAAACCTATAACCATAAGAAGGAGGCCAACAATAATGTCGGCAATTCTTCAGGCTCCTATAATAACCAAAAAACTATATCAACGGTTGAAACCATGGGCCCCTAGTATGGGCCCTTAACCTTGGGATCCTCATATACCTACTATATACCCTATATAGACTCTAAAGGGTCCCTAGGACCCCTCCAAAAGGCCTAAAGGTCCATATTAGGGGCCCATACTTCCAACCTCGGACTATCATCCGAGCCAGGTGGCTTGGGATACTGCGCCGATTGTCTCGCGGTTTAGAACTCTGAAGGCTTGGAGCAATCCAGGCTTCGTGGCATCTGTGACTTGCCTATTGGTTTGAGGTGGTTTAGGGTTTGGGGTTTAAGGCTTTGGGTTTAGGGCTTTAACTTTGGGTTTAGGATTTGGGGGTTAGGGTGTTTGGGCTGGGCTTAGGCCCAGGCTTTGAGTTCAGAGCCCACATTACTTTTGACCGCAAACAAGCTTCGGGCTCCTTGTTAAAAGAGATCCCTACTTGACTCCCTACGGCTGATGGACAAAATCCTGCATTACAAGGAATATACCATAGTTCCCATAGTTTAGAGTTCTCAGGGTCATGCAGGATTTTGTCCATTAGCAGTATGGGCCCAAGTAGTACTTATGGCTCTTGATACCTAAAAAGGCCTTAGTGACAAAGTCCTATAATCAGGGGTACTTGGAGCCTCTGCCGAACATGCAGGCATCAAACTCCATGGGCGTCGCGCAGCAGCGGCTTCAGGCAGGGCATCTCCCAAATCAAGCTCCTGGCAGGGTTTTCGATGCTCCAGCAGATGCCTCGCTGAAACAAAACGTGGCAGCAGGCGGACATAAAGGCCACCAAGCTGTTCGCACTGCGAACTCTCACGGAGTCAGAGCCGCTAAGGCCCTTGAGGCCTGCTGGGCGTTGCGCACTGTGCAGTGGCAGCGGTGCCCCGGGACGTGGGATCTCGCGAGCTCGACTGAAGGTCTTTTTGCTTTTGCTTTGCGAACTCAGACGGTACGACCATCTCGAGTGAAATTGATACTGGAAGACATGTAATATGGGAGTTTCCGAAAATGTGGGACCCTAATATGGCACCCTCACTAGTAGGATCCTTAAACAAGGTACCCTTATTCTCGGAAACGCCGATATCGCTGATAAATCCTATGGGTCCGACCTGTGAGGATCAGACAGAGGACTGTTGACCCTACCGAAACAGCAATACTACAGGGCCTTAATTTTTAGAATAGGGTTTTGAGGCCCATTATACTATATTTATAATATGGACTCCCCACCATAATATTGGAAATTATTTATGCCCCTATATTACACTCGACAAACTAAAGCCCTGAACATCAGAACTAACGACTCGAACCCTCTGTCTGAACAGAAAGGCCCCTAAACCCTTAACTCCTAAACCCTTAAGCCCTAAACCCTAAGCTCAACGGAAAGGTACACAGATCAAACCTGAACCCCAAAACCTTTCTCCGATCTGAAGGCTCTCAGCTGCGAGCCGCAGAAGCCTAAACCCTAAACACGGAAACTCTGTGCGAAAAGCTGCATAGAGCCCATAGGCTACAACGCCTGTGGACTAAACCCTAAACACAATGGACTACTAAACAAGATCGAATAATTGCACATGCTATTCCTCAGGGTTTCCGTTTATAACTACACTCTAATACACCCGACAAAAAAGCTCTAAGGCCCCTATAGAGAACCCTCACATGTCTCTTACGACCCCGACAGGAGACCTATTCCCATAATTTAAGACCAAAACATATACTGTTTGGGTACATGGACCCTCAGGGGTTAGACATAGCAGCAAGACAGGTGTGATCTTTAGTGTGTTGCTGCTCAGGGTTTGGGGTTGAGGGCTTACGCTTTATCAGGGTTTTGCGTAAGTGACCGGTTAACGAGGCCATGACATTGGACCCTACCCTAAGGGTCCATGTACTCATATAGTATATACATTGGCCTTAATGTAGTCCCTATATAGGTACTTTGGGGCCCATGTATCTCTATATGGGTACATGGACCCTTAGGGCTACAGAGAACCTCAGGATTTTTAGAGCAAGCGTCGAGTCTTCGCAGAGTCCTATCCTCTGTTGCATGCGGAGGGCGGCGAGACCTCGCTGGATGTTCCCCCTAAAGCTCCATGTACCCATGCAGTATATACTTAGGCCTTAAAGTACCTATATAGGGAGCCCTTTAAGGCTTAAGGATCTACAAGGTACATGGAGCCTTTGTGCCAACTAGGATACTGGACACGTAAGCTTGGGATACAGACCCATAGGTAGCCACGAAGTCATTCTTCATTTTGGTGGGCAGGGTGAGATCTCAACAAGTGAGCTCCATAAATCCAGACAAGCACACAGACTATATGGGAATCAACACCCCTAACAGGCATTGGTTCCGGGGCATGTCAGCGTGCCTTGCTATCGGGACAACCATGCGAGATATTGCTTGAAACGAAATGTTCAAACCTCTGCAGTCAGCTGGCAGCCCTACACCACAGATTACTCTTGATCTGATGCCCTATGAACCCTAATTCGACCCGATACCCTTAATATCCCTCATTCCTAGACCAGGTTCCTTCGAGATGCAACCGGCTGGTTTGCTTGCCTACAATGGGCTCGAAAGACACCAAACAAAATCTGTACAACCGTCAAAGCCCTCCAGCCTCTGTTCAAGCCCTCTCTGGCCTTTCATATCCGTTTTCGCACCACGAATTTACAGGAGCTAAATCCTGACAACTTTAAGAAAACGTTCTATGTCTCCCTGATTAAAACAACAACTTGTGCTTGAGCCTGGAGATACTTCGAAGCTCTAGCCTTAATTTCCCGATTTGGACCTTTAAAGATAATGACCTTCCCTAAACCTAAGGGTTTAGAGTTTAGGGTTTAGGGTTTAGAATTATACGCTAAACTAACCCGAACCCGAACCTTACACTACCCTAATGCCCTTAGCCTGAACCATGGTCCGCCTGCCATCTCAAGCAGACTCGCCGTGTGGTTAGCCTCCGTGTCCGGCCGCCACCTTCTAAGGGCCCCGTCTCCGGGTATTACACTCCTTAGGTCCTGGTTTTGTAGCCCTAAGGGTCCATGTACTCATATAGTATATACATTGGCCTTAATGTAGTCCCTATGTAGGTACATTGGGGCCCATGTATCTCTATATGGGTACATGGACCCTTAGGGTAGGGTTCTACAGGATGTTTGTGAGATGGTATAAGCTTTCCTTCATAGTCTCGCGGGTTGGGGAATCATGCGGTTTAGATTTAACGGTTGAGTGTCTAGGACTTGGCCTAGGCATTGCGAGTTCGGCGTTTGGAAGTTTACAAAGTAAGAGGAGTATACTGAACTTAGAGCCTAGCAAAAATTGTAATTTTAGCCTGTTTGTTAAGGATTATTATAACCAAAAATTGAATAAACAATATTTCTAAGTACCCCTAAGAAGAGTATAGCACCAAAAGCCCCTGTCCTGTTACACCGTACCTATATAATAACCTAAACACTTCCCTACAAACAGAACCCTCATTCAACCCCTTCCAAAAAATCTAAACCCTAAACCCTGTCGAGAAGCTACAGGAAAACTAAACCCGAAGGGTCCAACGGTTGATGATATCAATCCTGCATGACCCATAATAAGGAATATACCATAACTCCCATAGTTTAGGGCCCTTAAGGTAATGCAGGATTAATATTATATCATCAACAGAAGTACCCGAAAAGTAGTGTTCGCGGCCCCAAATACTGTACTCTGAACGGTTTGTTCTCATCAACCCTTTAAACCCTCCCAGAACCCTTACCCTCAGATACCCCTCATAGAAACCTATGAAGCTAATCTGGGCTTCTAAGTAACCAGGGAGGAAAAAGTAAAAACTTGTGTTTCGAAATGGTTCCTTTGAGAAAGAAGTATTAAAGCATGGTACTCCGAAGCCCAGTACTACACCTCTACTCCCCTTGGACGGTAAGCAAAAAACTACTTTTTCGGAGACCCCTATAAAAGAAGACCGGAACCCAAAAAGGAACAAAGTAACAAAGTCTCCAAGAGCCTTAAAGACACCGTAACCCATTCCACTCATTCCAAGACATCTCCAGCAGCCTCATCAGCCCGAGCTCCTTGTGGAAGCCGAGTGGCTCGAACTCCACATGTGCCTCGCGACATGACCGTGCGGTTTAGGGTTTAGGATTGGTACCTAGACCCCCAAAAGGTAGGTAAAATAATGGCCCAAATCCTATGAAAGCCTATTATTCTACAGACTTTTGGGGTCCAGGTAAGAGTCCAGGGGTTTAGGGTTTAGGGCAGGTATAGGGTTTAGGGATTTAGGGTTTTGGGGTTTAAGGGTATAGGGTGTGTTGAACCAGGTAGACGGTTAAGGAGCAGCGGAAACCCAGTTAAACCCAGAGAAAAACGAAGCAAGCCCTAGAATCCTGCAAATCCCCTTCCTTGTAGACAAGAAAGGAAACCTCTTCACCAAAGGCTTGCAAACCCTTGTAGAGAAACCTTTTCGAACCCGGGTAGAACCATACAAACCCCTCGAAAGCATTCATGAAGAACTCTTATAGAGTTCTATGAATGAACATAACATCTTCATGCACCCTAAACCCTAAACCCTCAAACCCTATACCCCAAACCCTCAAACCCTAAACCCTACACCCTAAACCCTCGAACCCTAAACCCTGAACCCGAAACCCTAAACCCCGAACAGCAAGACAATGCCTGGAGCAGCACGGAAGCTTCCGCGATGGCGGAATCGCATGCGTCGAAGCCGGCCTTGGCAGTACCGAGTAGGGTTTAGGGTTTAGGGGTTTAGGGTTTAGGGTTTAAGGAATTAGGGTTTAGGGTTTAGGAGGGTTTAGGTATTTCGGGGTTTAGGGTTTTGGGTTCTTAGTCTCTGAGAACCCTACCCAAAAAAAAGGAAACCTTTCCAATTATGGTAGGGTTATACGAACCCCCCGAAAGGTATAAGGTTACCTACATAACCACTAAGGGTTCACGGCTAAGGATTTCGGGCTTCAAGGGGGGTTCAGAATTTTTGGAGGCTTTGGGTCAGGGGTAGGGTAGGGTTAGGGTTTAGGGACTAGGCTTTAGGGTCTTGGGGGTTTAGGGTTTAGGGCTTCAGGGGGTTCCAGCGGCTTCCGGTTCAGGGCTTTAGGGTCTAGGAGTTTAGGAAGTCTAGGGGCTCAGGGTTTAGGGCTTTAGGGTCTACAAGGGCTTCGGGGTTTGGGGTTTAGGGGTGTAGGGTTCAGGGTTGCGGGCTTCGGGGTTTAGGGGTTTAGGAGCTCAGGGTTTCGAAGTGCAGGGTTTAGAGATTTGGAGTTCGGGCTTTGGCTTAGGGTTTAGAGGTTTGGGGGGTTAGGGTTTCGGGATAGGGCTGGCTTTGGTATCTTAGCATTGGGGGTTACAGGATTTCGGATTTGGGGTCTTCGGGAGCTAAGAGGTATCGAGCTCCCTTAGTACCAATATTCAGCGGCAGAAGTAGCAAAGGTGCTTCAAGATTTAGAATAGGGCTTTCGGGTTTTACTAGTTAGTGTACGTACATGGGTACTTTAAGGGGTGTAGGCGTATGCTTCTGTGACGACGACTATGACGAAAATCCGCACGACAAATTTTCACTACGAGCAACAGGTAACTTCATTGAGTAGCTCGTAATTGAGTTACGTTGAACAGATGAACAGAATGAACAGACTGTCAGCACTAAGTAAGACTCAAGACAATAGGCGAGAGGCCAACACTGCTACACACAAAGACAACAGGCCTCACCCTTCCAGGGCTGCGTGCTTTTCGGGAGTTGGGCTTTAGTTAGGGTTACCAGCCATGGAACTGCAGAATGTCGTCTTGATTTATCTGCGATTCCGGGGTCTTCACGTCGGGGGTGTAGGACCGGAGTTGGGGCTTGGCAGAGTTATTTCGGACTTCCTGAAATTCCAAACCGAAGCCGTGTGAACTGACCGAGTAGCAGCCAGGCATGCCGGCATGGTCACAAGTAGTGGGAGCAGCTCGCGTGGATGTTTCATTTGACTAGACTGATGTGGAAACATGAAAAAAGACTCTGGTCTACATCCCTAAGCCCTATTTCAACCCCTAAACCCTCCGAGACCCTAAACTAACAGGTTTATGTTCAGGCTTTAGAGGGCCTTGGGTTTCAGTTTAAGAACTCCGGTTCGGCATCGTGGCTTGAGCAAGAATGTCCCAGTGTTTCGAACACCTTGAGCCCCGCACCCCAAGACTCAGAACCTTGAAATCCTCGACTTCATAAAGCAAACCCTGAATTCCTCAACGTCCTGCGTAAACCCGGCAAACACGCACACAACTCCACAAGCCACCCACCTCTGTAAACAACAATGGATGCCCCCCACTGTTGCAGACGCCCTAAACCCTTAAACCCTAAACTGACGATGTAGAACCAGAGCGCCGATCGTAGCCTCTGAATGAAGCCATGCACCCTTACCTACCTAAAGGCTCCATGTACCTTTATAGTAGATACTTAAGCCTTGAAAGGGCTCCCTATATATGCATTTTAAGGCCTAAGAGAAAACATGTATGGGTACATGGAGCCTTGGGGCTACTTTTCGGGTCTCACGGGGAAATCAAGGTTAACCTTTTTTGTTACGTAGGGATTACATAGGGACTATACTACCCGAAAAAGGTTAAAGGTTACCTACTCTACTACTAGGTAAACCATGATGTTCGAACCCCTCAACCCTTCACCCCTACAACCCCGGAGCATTGGCCTCTCTGCTACGATACTCTCACTCTCCAAGTCTTCCTTCGAGGCACGTGTTGGGCATAAGTAAGCACCTCTGGATCCAATCACCCACTGCTTCAAGGGCTATGCCCTATTTAGGGTTAGGGTTTAGGGTATACAAGGTAAATAACCTTCTGTTTTGTGGGGTTTGGGGCTACGGGAAAAGCATGTGTATCTGACTTCCGGAATTGAACCTCTCCTGAAAGTAAAGTCACGCTTCGGGTCTCTTCTGAACACGCAATACATGTCTGGGCCCATTACGTACAACAACTCACTGACCGTAGGGTTCAGGGTTTTGGTTTAGGGTTCAGGGTTTGCAACATATTTCTTGGCCCATTAATATAGGGGCCTTAGTAATTAGAACAGGCTTCCGGTGCCCATTATGCTATGATCATGCTAAGGAACCCCCAAAATAGTATTGGCAATTAGAAGGCCCCTATATTTAAGTACAAGGGCTCACTGTAGGGTTCAGGAGTGGCGGGCTAAGGAGGTGTGTCCGGTGGTTGGATGATGCCATATTTTGGGTCTAAGAAGCAAGCATCCTGCAGAAACAATAAGGGCCTTTGGAAGCCTGAGAAATTAGAATAGTCCTGGTGGTACATAATAGCACAAGTCTATGGGGGACATACCGTGCGATTCTTTTTTGAGTATTCACGGCTCCCTGTTATGTTATCGTGATCAGAAGACATCGGACTTGAAAAGACATGAAAGTTCAGGATCTACATTGAAATACTCTGAACTCCAAAGTTTGGGGCATGGATGAAACAAATAGAGGCTTCTTATGCCTCAAGAATTTGAAAGTAGAACAGGTTCTTGAGGTGTTTATCCTTTGGCTGGAATGGGAAACCCACGGAATGGTACGGGGATTGACGATACTTACCCTGGACAGCACTTGGAGGGTCGTGGGACTTAGTAAGTAAGGATATAAGTACTTTAACAGGGGATATAAGTAGTTTTATGTATAATTACCCTAATAATAACCCGAGTTCCTAAGTCCCATGATCCTTTAAGCAGCGGCATCAAGCAAACGACTTTCGCATCTACCAAGGCCTTGTAGCAGCCCCGCTGCCGCCGAAAGCCGCGCGCGAAACTGCGGCAAAAATAAAACAATCCCTGACGCTCCAACTACTTATATGGGTTTCAGGAACCCTTAAGGAATAGTCGCGGCAACTATTCCGACCCTTTACGAGTGCTACAATCGCCGCAGGGACTTAACTGCCAAAACAACATTTATACGTTTAACGCACATACTTTCTTTGTACTTGGACCCACAATAGGTCTGGGGGACAGTAAGGTTCTTGCACTACATGACAGGTACTGACTGACAGAAATTGACATCAGCAGTTGACACCGTCTTGATGCGAATATCTCAGGGTGTCTCTTTATGTTCCCGTTATTATGGAACTAGGTCCAACGAAAACCTTCCAGCGATGGGGTCTTTCGAAGCTTTATTTCGAGTACATCCTAAACCCCAACTGAACGCTCTACCTATGGTCTCCATTGTAGTTCCTTTTTGGGGATACCTTTGGGGATCCTTAACATAAAGTTGGTTCAACCAGAAAAAGGAACTACAATGGAGACTATAGGTACATCCTCAGCCCTGAAGCAAGAACGCACAGCCCTCAATAGACCGGACGCCCAAACCCGACTCTTTTAGCTAAACGATCCCCCTAAACCCTAAGCCCCTACACCCGAAAACCCAAATCCTGAATGATTAAATTAACCCTAAAAACCCTTCGTAAACCCTCAAAACCTCTACCCTGAAATTGAAACTAGACTGTGTTTGAACCCTAACGCTATTTCTACACCCTCAAATCGAAACACAAATCCTACAACCCTTAACCCGCTTCCAACCCTCAAACCATAAACCTTCAAATTGAAACTATACCGTGTTTATACCCTCAAAACCCTAGCATCAACCCTACAAACTGAAACTTCTACCCTTAAACCCTGCGGTCCAGCCGAAACTTGAAAAAAATCAACAACCTGAGCCCTTGAACTTGAAACTGCCTGTGCAGACTCCAGCAGCGACAGCCATGCGCCAGGGGCCACCGGCCCAGGTGCTGGAGCCTTACGGGGGTTTGAGGTGTGTCATACTTAAAGGATCATGCCAGCCACAAAAAAAGGCACTACCACGGTTGATGATATAAATACCTTAAGGACCCCTAAACTATGGGAATTGTGGTAAATTCCTTATTACGGGTAATGCAGGATTTATACCATCAACCGTACTTAAAGGATCATGGGACTTAGTAACTAGGGTTATGATTAGGGTAACTATACTTATAACCCCCCAATTATGGTACTTATAATATTGCTTACGAAGTCCCAAGGGTCTATAGGATTCTATAAGGGTTCCTCACACGGATCTTCTAGGGTTCCCTTAAGGGATCCCTGAAGGGATCTACAGGGCTCTGTCGATTCTTATAAGGAATCGAATCTAATGTGGGGCTCCTTTAAGGGATCCGTTACAGGGCTCTCTATCAAAGGGGAAAAAGAGGGACCCTTAGTGGGGACCCCTACCCTCTAATGGGCTATATAATGGGTATGTAATAGCTATATTAAGGGTATATACCTAGGGGTCCTTATTAAGGGTCCCTCCTTTTCCCCTTTGACTCTAGAAGTTTTGAGGGCTTCTATGTTTTAAAAGTTTCGAGGTTCGGGATATAGGGGTTAGGGTTTGGGGTTTAGGGCTTAAGATTTAGGGTCTTGAGTTTAGGGTATCTGAGTTCTTGTTAAGGGGTTCCATTTCAGTTGCCCTGGGAAGGGAAAATCAGGGAAAACGTTTGGCATTGCTTCAAACTTCCTGGCGTTGTTCCCCGCCGCTATCGGGTAAACCTAGACTCACGATTGTAGGTCTTTTCGTTGGCTACGCTGGTGTCCTTACTATGGCTATGAGATTTTCGTCTGCTAACCTGGTCACACAAAAGCACGATCTACTGTGGAGCAGATAGCAATTGCCCTCAAGCATCTGGACCATAGCTAAACCATGATGAACTATCACACTAAGATACCCGAAATCCGAAATCTCGACATGGATCACCGGAGACAACGAACAAACCTCAAGTTAATACCAACGCTTATATAATCTGTGACAGCATAAAAAGCGAGACAGACATGTCACGCAGCCCCAAGCCCTAAACCCTAAACGGTGAACACACGAAACAATCCCTAAGGGTCCATGTACCCATATAGAGATACATGGGCCCCAAAGTACCTATATAGGGACTACATTAAGGCCAATGTATATACTATATGAGTACATGGAGCCTTATACCCTAAACCCTCATCGAACCCATATAGATCCCTTAAAAGATCCCTTATGGTACCCTTAAAGGATCTCTTAACTATATGAGTACATGGACCCTTAGGGAATTGCAACACAAGGAAGAAGATTCTTTCGGCCAGATCAAAGCCTGAAACTGAGTTGAGCACAGTTCAAAGGTTTAGGGCTGATAAGGCTTAGGGATTAGGGTTTAGGGCTTGTAGGTTTAGGGATTAGGGTTAAGGGTTTAGGGCTTATAGGTTTTGGGGTTTAGGGTTTAGGGCATTTTGGGGATTAGGGTTTACGGATGATAGGGTTCGGGGTTTAGGGTTTAGGGGGCTTATGGGGTTTGGGGTTTAACAGCTGGAATATTGCAAAGACAGTAGCAAAGCCAAGAACCCAAGCGTCATATTCACCAGTACAAGCCGTAACTCCCTATCCCAGCGGCCGGAATGCAGGGCACAGCTGAAGTAAACCCTAAAACCTAGTCTGTCGGTGTGTTTACATGGAATCTTAGGGGTGGCGTACCCTAGCCCAAACAGGTTAACTCTTTCAATTATGGTAGGATTATAGAAAACCCAAATCGCTCAAGGTTACCTACTCTGCTACTAAGGAATCCAGGAAAACTACTGGCTTCGGGGTCTGTCATATTGCAAGCAGTTTCGGGTCTGTGTTGCGACATGGCATGCGCTGTCAAGACTAAGCATGCAAACCGGCATGTTTTCTAACATCCAGAAGCTTTGAAGCCCAACCAGCAGCAACATCGATCGCCCAAACCCTGAACCCTAAACTGTAAAACCCAAACCCGAAACACTAAACCACCAAAGCCCTAAAGCTAAGAACCCAAGAACCCAAAAAACCCAAGAACCCAAAAACACCGAAAACCCAAAACCCTTAATCCAAACAAATCCCAAAACACCAAAAGCAAAAACAAAAATCCTAACAACTGCCTACCTAAACTCAAGAACCCAGAACCCAATTGCCTACCTAAACTCAAGAGCCCAGAAGGCCTCAGCAAGAGGCAGCTGCGTCGGCGGAGGCCGAGAGGGCCTTCACACTTGCTTCGGAAGCCAATCCCTAGGGGTCCATGTACCCATATAGTGTAGGGGTCCTTTAAGGGCTCCTATAAGGCTTCTATAACGGTGCCATAAGGTTTAGGGTCTAAGGGTTTAGGGTTTAGAGATACTCATATAGTTAAGGGGTCCTTTAAGGGCTCCTATAAGGCTTCTATAACGGTGCCATAAGGTTTAGGGTCTAAGGGTTTAGGGTTTAGAGATACTCATATAGTGAAGGGGTCCTTTAAGGGCTCCTATAAGGCTTCTATAACGGTGCCATAAGGTTTAGGGTCTAAGGGTTTAGGGTTTAGAGATACTCATATAGTTAAGGGGTCCTTTAAGGGTTCCTATAAGGGAACTTGTGAGGGTTCCTTAACAGGTTTAGGGTTTAGGGTTTAAGGGTCCATGTACTCATACAGTTAAGGGATCCTTTAAGGGTACCATAAGGGATCCTTTAAGGGGTCTATAAGGGTTCGATGAGGGTTTAGGGTATAAGGGTCCATTTGCCCATATAGAGATACATGGGCCCCAATGTACCTATATAGGGACTACATTAAGGCCAATGTATAGACTATATATATGAGTACATGGACCCTTAGGGAATATGCTATTCGGCACATGGAGCCTGGACGGTTTATAGACTTTAGACTTTAGACCCCAATGTAGGCCATGATGCAGGTACTACGTATCTGCATACTTGGAGTCTTCGGGAAACAATTAGACTGTTTTCTGGGGTGCTTCTGTGAAATATTTCCAAGGACACTGAGCAACAACGTCACTGAGGACTCCCATGGGCCTGTTTTGCACCCTAAGGCCGAGTGCCTAAAGATAGTATACGCGTCCGAAACTAAGCCAAGTTGCTATTCTCCAACATCTTAATGTTTCAACACTGATTTAGGGTTTACAGGGTTAAAACAATCTAGGCGTTTGCTTTTAAGGGTATCACAGGATCATGCGTGGAATCGCATCATCAGTACAAGACTTGCGCACACCCCTAGTTCGCGAGGTATGCGGAGTTATGGTTCTAGGCATAAGGGATGCAGTACGCGCACATAGCCTTTTAAAGGGTTGCATTTCGGTTGTAGCTTCGGCTAAGGGGGGACTCTTTGGTTGGACAGCGTACTGCCAAGCATTCAAGGCCTTCCGAGGCTGTCTCTTTTGCCACTCGCTGCGGCTGCTCGCGGTGGAAGGTGCGCCCCTGAGAGCCGATCTAAGATGAATCCACCTTCCATTTCGACATAGCACCTGCCAGTCACCGCTTGGAGAACTCTTCTTTCCTTCGTCGCAGCTGTCGTGACAGGTGGCATGCCCATGCATGCCCTGCCTATAAAGTCCTCTGTAAAGCAGCTGTATGACAGGGGGTTGAATGCGGAACAGTCACTTTCATGGCAGCCTCCAAGTCGATAACTATGTGCTCCAGGTAATGTGTCTTGGGACTCCCGCGAAGCAAGGCGAGGATTTGTAACACAAAAACAAGACCTCAAAGCCTAAAACCCAAACCGGCGCCAGAACCCCAAAGCCTCAAGACTAATGCCGAGAACCTAAACCCCAAACCCTACCATCAAACTCGAAGCCCTCAACTCTGAACCTCAAAGCCTACAACCACGACCCTAAACCACAGGGTCTACGTCTGCACTTGGCATCTCCCACACTGGCGGTTTCGGGGTTTTAGATCTTAGGGCTAAGGTTTCAGGTCTGAAATTAGTTTAAACACTCAGGTTTGAGAGCCTAAGATTCTGCTGCGTTCTGGGGTTCAGGTTCAACCCATCACCCCAAAGAAGGCGTAATGTAGGAACCTGATTAAGAAACCTGGAGCCTGTGAGCCTTGGAACATTGAGGTCTTTGTCTCTGCCTCTCGGGTCTCGGGGTTCACTGCGTTGCCGAGGCTTGTCCGGAAATCCCTATACACCCTAGACTGTGGACTATAAGCCCTAAGCTTCGCCGAACCTAAACCCTTGGCCCTAAATCCTATTCCCACAAACCCGAAACCTAAACCCCCATAAAAAAAAAAAAAAGAAACCTTAACTTAAAACCTAAACCCTGAGACCCTAAAAACCTAAGCACTACAAACCCGAAATCCGAAACCCTAAACCCCAGAGTTCGGCGCTTAAGGTTTAGGCTTCTGGCAGGCCTCAACTCTTCGACTGTGGCGGCTGCTGTCCTTTGCAGGGTGTCGTTCAGCATAGGGTTTAGGGTTTTAGGGGTTTTGGGGGTTTAGGGTTTTAGGGGTTTAGGAAAGTAGGGCTTTACGGTTTTAGGGGTTTAGGGAATTAGGGCTTTAGGGGTTTAGGGTTTATAGTCCAGAGTTTAGTCACCCTATAGGACTCCATGAAGCCCGGAAGAACCCCAAAACAGACACCGAAGTCGTATAACACCCGATGCACGCCCACGTCCGTGAATCAGAACCTGCAGAATCAGAGCTGTCAGTCTAAACGATAAACCCCTGAATCAGCCCTAAAACCCAAGCCCTAAAACCTAAAACCCTTAAACCCTAAAACCCTAAACCCCTAAAACCCTGAAGCTCTAAAACCCTAAAGACCTAAACCCTGAAACCCTAAAGCCCTATACAACCCTAAACCCCTAGACCCTAAACCCCTCAAAACCCTAAACCCCTAAAGCCCTAATCCCCAAAACGCCTAAATCCCCTGAAGCCCTTGAACCCTAAACCCTAAAGCCCCCAAAATCCTAAAACCCTAAAACCCCTAAAGCCCCTAAAGCCCTTTTAAAGGGCTGTCAGTCTATACCCTAAACCCCTAAAACCAAAAAAACCTAAACCCTAAATCCTTAAAAACCCCAAATAAACCCCTAAAGCCCCCAAACACCTTTTAGAGGGCTGTCAGTCCTGGTCACATGATCCCTCTGCACCAGGCTGGCGGTGCAGCTGGTGCCGGGCTGACCTTTCGCCGAGTACCCTTTAAGGGGTCAAGAGGGGGGGGGATTCAAGGCTTTACGGTTTGGGTCTATAGGGTTTGGGGTTCGGGGTTTAGGGCTTAGGGTTTAGGGCTTTGCGGCTTAGGGTCTGTAGGGTTTGGGGTTCACGGTTTGGGGCTTAGGCTTTAGGCTTTAGGGCTTAGGGTTTAGGGGCTCCAGGGTCTTACGGTTGATGATATAAATCCTGCATTAGCCATAATATGGAATATACCATAATTCCCATAGTTTAGGGTCTTTAGGGTTTAGGGTTTAGGGTTTAGGGTTTTAAGGTAATGCAGGATTTATATCATCAACCGTAGGGGTTTGCGGACTAGAGAAGTACATGGGCCCTGTGGAGGGCAGGGTGTTTAGCAGCTACGTATGGTAACCCTGAGGGTCCATGTGCCCAAAGAGTATAGATTATGGCCCCGAAGTATCTATATAGAAACTTTGGCCTAAAGTATATACGATTTCGGTACATGGACCCTCATACCCTAAAGCCTAAAGCCCTAATAATGTCCTTATAGTACTATATATACCCTTATAGAACCCTTAACGGCACTATTTGGGCACATGGACCCTTAAGTGAGGGGTAATTATGGCTCTCCGACATGGTGTCCACTGACCATCGGTTGATGACATAAATCCTGCATGACCCATAATAAGGAATAGACCATAATTCCCCATAGTTCAGGGCCCGTAAGGTAATGCAGGATGTATATCATCAACCTAAACCCTAAACCCCAAAACCCTATAGATCCCTTGAAGGGAACCCCTTAAAGGTACCCTTATAGATCCCTTTAAAGGCACCCTAGGGGTTTCTATCATCAGCCGTAGGACCGACTGAGAGGACCGACCAGACCAGTCCCTAGCTTAGGGTTTCGAGCTTTAGGGGGGGCTTAGAAATTTTGGAGTCTCCGAAAATAGGGGCTCTGAATAGTAGAATCCTTATAATAAGGACCCCCAAACAAGGTACCCCTAATTTCGGAAACTCCCATTGAGGGGCTTTGGGTCTTTGGTAGGTCAGGGTTAGGGTTTAGCGATTCGGGTTTAGGGTTTAGGGGTTAGGGTTTGGAGGTTTACGGGTGTAGGGTTTAGGGGTTCAGGGTTTAAGGGTTCCAGAAAGACGTGTGGGGCGTCCGGTTTACAGTATGACAGAAAGGCCTTCATGGTTCGAAGAGGGATAGGGTTGACGGCTTTTGGCTTTTTGGTCGGTTGGGGTAGTGTCAAGTCTGTTTGCCTGCTTACTTCATAAATCTACTTGCTAGATGTCACGGTCCTCCTTGTAAACCTTAAACCAACAATCAGCTATTTCTTGTGCTTCTGTACGGTTTTGAATGGTTGAATGCTTTCTGTTACCACGGCTCTGGGCTGCAAGTACAGCTTGCACCTGCACTACGGGGCATAAATAGGAACCCTACCTATAGTTCCCTTATAGTTCCTTTTTGGGGTTACCTTTTGGGATCCCTACGTTGAATTAATGTATTAAAATGGTTCAACCAGAAAAATAACTACAATGGAGACTATAGGTACTACGAAGGGAAATTTTCGGGCCCACTGTTAAAGACTGGAGGGTCTGGCGGGGAAATCAATATTGCGACTTTCTTGCTTGAGCAGTCAATTGCGAGCTTTCTCCTACAATACACCCCATAAAGTTGGAAACCGGATTAAGGCCAAATAGTGCTGGGATTCCCTATACCTTACTCTTAAGGATAGAGGCTATGGGGTTTCCAACTTGTGGGCTTCTACTGTAACCCTTAACTCTAGCATCAGCTTCAGGACCTTTGGCTGATGCTAGTCGAGCCAATTAAGACCAGGCATTTGATTGACTGAGTTTCCGGCAAACTTCAGATTCTTGTGTCATTGCCTGGCGTCAGCGCGTAATTAAGCTTATATTTGGGATTCAGTTTTTCGTGTTCTTCGGCAGAGATTTGGGATGCAGGCCTGCATCTGGGGCTTGGAGCTAAGATTCAAGCAGCATTCTACCAATCTAACGGTGATAGAAAGGCTTTCAGGCTACCGGGAGGGCTTTAAGTGTTTCGAGTTCAGCGCTACTCCAGAAATCGAGAAAATCATGGAAGGACTTCGGACTTGTGCTTGCCAGTGACAAGGGCGGTTGTCAAAATTAGGGCCCCTTTTTTGGTCCTTAATATAATATGGCACCTATTAATTAGGGTACCCAAAGAAGGACCCTAATTTTGACAACCACCCATATAACAGTCACATGAATCATAGCAGTTGTTTGTGTTTTGAGGGGTTTGTGCTAGAGCCTTGCCCGATCTTACGGCATCCCAAGATGTTTACATTCTGCGAGTATGGAATTGAATCTGAAAACGGCCAAACATGCTCCTGCGGGAGCCGCGAGATCTAGAATCGCAATGTCTATGCACCCTCTTGGTATAGAGCATTTTCACATCATGGTTCCAACGTTCGGGCCATCTTGTGCCAAACCTCGCACAAGCCTAAATTCCAAACCTTACACCCTGATTCCAACATATCCTGCTCCCACTTAACCTAAGGCCAAAGCCACAGAATCCTTGAACGAACCCTAAACTCTAAACCCCCCTGCAGCCTGGCCTTAAATCCTAAGCCGCAAACCTTGAACCATAAAGCCGAAATCTAGGAGTTAGGATTAGGGGGGCTCTTGGGGATATAGACCCTCTCAATCAGGTCCCTTTTGCGAGAGAGCCAGAAGTAGGGCTACGAAGGGTCCCCTTTAAGGGGTGGGTAGTTGTCAAAATTAGGGTCCCTTGTTGGGTACCCTAAATCATAGGTGCCGTATTATAATAGGGACCCAAAAAGGGACCCTAATTTTGACAACCACCCATTTATACCTGGATTCCTAGGGGGATGATAGGGTTCCGCAAAGTAAGTCCATCTGCAATCATACCCTCTCAAACAGGTCCCCTTTGAGAGAGCCAGAAGTAGCCAAAAAGGCACCCGAATTTTGGCAACCACCCATATATAGTGAACCTCAGAAAGTTGGAACACGGATTTAGGATGATTTGCGCTAGGATTCCCTCTACTTTACCTTAAGGGCATGGGGATGATGGTGTTCCAACTTTCTGGCTTCTACTGTAGGAAGATCCTACTCCCCAGCAAGCAGCAAGGAAGGCTCTGGACACGGCGGAAAGCACGAAGGGCAGTGCCTTGGCATCCAAAAATCACACAAAGAGTCCATAAAGGGCTTAGGGCCTAGGGTTTAGGGCGTGTAGGGTCTAGGGCTTATAGAGTCTTGGGTTTCGGGTTTAGGCTTAGGGGTAAGCCCGAAAAGGTTGGAAACCGGATTAAGGACAATTAATTCCGGGATTCCCTATACATTGCTTCTAAGGGCTGAGGCTGTCGGGTTTCCAAGTTTCGGGCGTCCAACTGTATATTCTGCCCTGATGGAATTAAACCCCTGAACCATCATACGGATGGTCTTTTGAGACTTAAACTAAACCCTAAACCAATTCCATAATGGTAGTGCCGTGGATCATCGTGGATATAGTGGCCTAGTAGAGTCGGGCCCCGCATGTCGACTGCGTAGTGGCAAAGTTGGTCGAGTTGAACCAGCTTTCTCCCTTTTCGAGAGGGTGGCTCCCGCGGTGAATAACCTGCAAGATACTGATCTTCCACCTTGATGCTTTGGTGCATCATTGGCATTCCATGATTTCAAAGCAACCAACGAGTGCCAATTGCTCTTCGAAACTCCGGTTCAGTGGGGGGGGTCGCAACAGTCTTTGGCATAGCCGTGGCTGCCATCAGCGCAAGAGGAAAGCACTTGCCAATGCATGAGACCCTAAGGGTCCATGTACCCATATAGAGATACATGGGCCCCAATGTACCTATATAGGGACTACATTAAGGCCAATGTCTATACTATATGAGTACATGGAGCCTTATACCCTAAACCCTCATCGAACCCTTATAGATCCCTTAAAGGATCCCTTATGGTACCCTTAAAGGATCCCTGATGGCACCCTTAAAGGATCCCTTAGCTATATGAGTACATGGACCCTTAGGGAGACTGATCGAGCTGCCAGCGTCAGCAACCCAGCTCTGCACAATTCCTGCCAACTGCTACGGTTGATGATCTAAATCCTGCATGACCTTAAGACCCTAAACCATGGGAATAATAGTAATTATGTTCCTTATTATGGGTAGTGCAGGATTTATACCATCAACCCAAGCAACAAGTTGCGACTGAAGAGCCTCACCCCTCGGATCCCTTGGGCCTCTGAGTAGCTCACTGCCCAGCTGCTGGCATGCCCTTTCCTTTATGCGGTGACCAAACCCTAAGGGTCCATGTACTCATATAGTTAAGAGATCCTTTAAGGGTACCATAAGGGATCTTTTAAGGGATCTATAAGGGTTCGATGAGGGTTTAGGGTATAAGGCTCCATGTACTCATATAGTATAGACATTGGCCTGATTGTAGTCCCTCTACAGGTACTTTGGGGCCCATGTATCTCTATATGGGTACATGGACCCTTAGGGTTCGTTTATGTGGTGACCAAAGGCGCAGACGAGCTTGCTTGCACAACGGCAAACTTGGTTGTAGGGGCGTTTGCATGCAACCGGTGAATTTCACCAGCATGCCATCCGCATTGCAATAGACACCCTAAACCCTAAACCCTAAACCCTAAACCCCAATCCCTATTGTGCGGAAAGTTTCTTGCTAATCCCACCCAGAGAGGCCAAGTACACCCCAACACTGGGGTTTCAAGCTAGTTTCAAGTCCCATGGACTGGGCTCCGAATCGTTTGTGCCCAGAGCTTCCAAAACCACTCAATTAAGGAATATACCTTAAAATCATATTAAGGATCCTATTATAATTTAAGGTATATTCCTTAATTAAGGGGTTTTGGAGGCTCTGGGTGACTGCTGTCCGACACCGTACTTGGGCTAAAACGAGGATACCCTAAACGGTTGTTGCTATCCAAAATCCTACCAATGGAGCCTGACACCCCAGTGGAAGACGATATAGAAACCCTTGCAGACCCTGTAAACGACTTCATAGAACCCTTATTAACCCCATAATCAAGACTTTACAGAAACGCTCTAGACATCCTATAGAGTCTATAGAGCCCTTCCTGAAATTGGCCTACACTAAGGCCGCCACCACGAAATGCGGACATCGCATGGCCACCTCGGCTTCCCAGGCTTCCAGCCCCAGAGTGATTGAAAGGCTGTACTTGAGGGGCCTTAGTACTGAGGAACTCGGGCTGGACTAGGGGTACTACTGTTGATGGACAAAATCCTGCATGACCGTAAGGACTCTAAACTATGGGAACTCTAGTATATTCCTTCTAATGGGTCATGCAGGATTTTGTCCATCAGCAGTAGGGGTTGTCTAGTTCAAACAAGGAACCGTGAGGAACAACATTGGGAGCTACTGAGGCCACTTTTTGACTTACCCTAAGGGTCCATGTACTCTTATTTTATATACATTGGCCTTAATGTAGTCCCTGTATAGGTACTTTGGGGCCCATGTATCTCTATATGGGCAAATGGACCCTTATACCCTAAACCCTCATCGAACCCTTATAGACCCCTTAAAGGATCCCTTATGGTACCCTTAAAGGATCCCTTAACTGTATGAGTACATGGACCCTTAGGGTTAGGTTTTGGGGTCAAGGCTTAAAGGTTTGGAGGTAAGAGCCGAGGCCTCCGAAAGTTGGGGGCGATTTAGGGGACGGTTAAGGTTTAGGGTTTAGGGTTTAGGGTTTAGGGTTTAGGGTTTAGGGTTTAGGGTTTAGGGTTTAGGGTTTAGGGTTTAGGGTTTAGGGTTGAGGTTCAAAGTTTACGTATTTAGCTTTTCTGGTGAGTTGCCGCCCAGTGGTTGCATGCCGTAGCATGAGGCCCCCAAAGACATGCCGTATTGTATTGTGTGCAACTGCAGCTACTGCGGTGCGTGCAGAGCTTGCAGCAGGGTTGCTTTGTTGGCGTTGCATTTTGCAGATGGGTGGTGGGCTTGTGCTGGTGGGTACACCTTAGCCACAGATCTGCGATCCAACACCAGAACGCATAAACCGCAAAATCCTTTAATCCACCCCTGAACCCCTTTGACCCTAAACCCAACAACCTAGAAACGATCAAAGACTCAAAGGGTTGAATATTCTAGGACCCGAAACTTCTCTGTACCCTGAGAAGGGCGTCCCCGCTTACCATACGTACGCTTGTGACGAAAGTCCTACACCTTCGAATCTTGCCCTACCTGTCGAGTATCCTGGGAAACCAAGGGTTAAGCTTTGGGAGTAGCTTGGATTGTTTAGGGGTTATAGTACGCCAAGAAGGCTAAAGGCGACCTACTCTGCTACGAGGCTGTTGTACCTGTCGCAAGCTGCCAGGAGACGCCTCTTGGTCTCAGGAGAGAAATGGATTTCGGCTTCTGCCGTCTCCGGCACGACAGCTCTCCTCAAACTCCATCCGCCGGTTTTGCTGCTGGGGGTTCCAAGTATCGAAAGCCTCTTCAGGTCACCTACACTTTACATCCTAAACCCTAAATAGGCCCTAAACCTTAAACCCTGAACACCTTATATACACCCTACTCCCAAAACCCCAAACCTTAAACCCTACACCCCATACCAGCATGCAGGGGCCGACATTTGCATCCTCCGACAGAAGATAACCTAACCATGCAGTAACTACTCACAATCAGATTACCCATGCGTCATGTACTCCTAGATAGCAAACCAACGCAACAAAAAAACACACCTAGAAGCAGAATCGCCAGGATTCTAAATGTCTCACAGTATGTTTTAAAGGTTTACACTTTAGACCCTAAGGTACTACGTAGACTTGGAGTCTTGCATAGGCCATAATTAGAGAACCCCGCAAGCCTCGGCCGATACACTCTAAACCCGAAGCCCTACACCTACAGTAGAAGCCAGAAAGTTGGAATATCATTATCGTAACCCCTTTAAGGTAAATTATAGGTTATCCTACCATTAATCCATATTCCAACTTTCTGGCTTTTACCTGAAACCCTCTGGGGTTTAGGGTTTAGGGTATGGGGCTCAGGGCCCAGAGGGTCCAAGTACTCCTTGTTATTGGACTTTCGGGCCTTTTTCGATATCAAAAGCCATAAAAACAGGGGGTGCTTCGGTTGATGATATAAATCCTGCATGACCCATAATAAGGAATAGACCATAATTCCCCATAGTTCAGGGCCCTTAAGGTAATGCAGGATTTATATCATCAACCTAAACCCAAAACACCAAAACCCTATATAGATCCCTTAGACGGAACCCCTTAAAGGTACCCCTATAGATCCCTTTAAAGGAACCCTAGGGATTTATATCATCAACCGTTGGACCCATTGGGTAAATTCTGCCCAGCGACTGGGATCCGCCTCTCCCCTGCGACAGAGAAAGAGGTCGGAGGACGGAGACCTCAATCATAGGGATCCTTAGGGGTGTAGGGGGAGGGGGGGGGTAGGGGGCCTTAAGGCCCATAATAAGGACTAATAAGGCCTATTTAAGGAAATATAGTCCCCTACACCCCTCCCCCCTACACCCCTAAGGATCCCTATGACTCAACGGCTACGGTTGAGGTTTGGTTCAGGGTGCAGGGTTGAGGGTTTAGGGTCAAAGGGTTTGGGTTTAGGGTTTAGGGTGCAGGGTTGAGGGTCAAAGGGTTCTGGGTATAGGGGTCTTAAACATCAGTTTCAAAGGGTTCCTTAAAGAGCTGCTTCGAAGGCGTCTATAGGGGCTTCGGAAAGTTCGGTTCGGTTTATTATGCGACAATTGCACCACTGGTTATAACTGTAATGAGCAACCCTCAGGCATAGTCGGCATAATAGTATCTTTGACTAGTCAGACACCTACAGTTCCAAACCCAAGCACCTGTTTATCAGGTGCTTTTGGACCCGTTCCCAGACGGTCCAAGTGCTCCTCATTATCGGACTTCAACGCATGTTTAGGTATCAAAAACCATAAACAAGGACCACTTGGACCCTTCGGGAGGATAACTTTGGCTCCTGGCGCGGAGACTGTGGGTCTCGTCTAAGCTTGATGTAAAGGCCTCAATCCCAAAGGGTCCTAGGTACTGTTATGGGGGATACTTCCCCAAATCATAAGTGTAATTCCGAATCTAGAAACCCTACATTCTACCATACAGGTCCTTTCGGACCCTTTGGGAATATACTAGAAGGGGGCTTCACAGGCGCCTCAAGCCAAAACACTGGAGGCTCTCATTCCGGAGACTGAAAACCGCAAACCGAACATGAGGCCTACCCTGAGCCTCCAAAACCCCTTAATTAAGTAATATACCTTAAATTACAATAGGATCCCTAATATGATTTTAAGGTATATTCCGTAACTACGGGGTTTTGGAGGCTCTGGGTACTTGCATCCTTCAGGACCTGTTTCCCAGAGACTCCAATATCCCTTGATTAAGGAATATGGCGTAAACCATATTAGGGGTTCCTACTATTGTTTAAGGCATATTCCTTAATTAAGAGATATTGGAGTCTCTGCATGAACGATCAATGCACGTGCTTCGCACCCTTGTTGGGCACAAAATCACAGCGGGAAAGCCCGACTTACCCCACAACATCCCGGATTATGGGATATGTATGCATGTGTGCATGCATGCATCCATGCAAGTACACACATGCAAATAACATGCATACCATCGTATACCTGGAAGAGGGCCTGTTGTAGAGGTCAGGTAGATTACAAAACTTAGGAGTAGCTTGGGCTGTCTGGGTGCAACCGAGGGTAACTGTAACCCTCCACTCCACATTAAATCCGTAATCCGACACCCTAATCCGTGAACTTTGCACTGAAACCCTAAACCCCAAAGTTAAAACCTAAACCCTGTAAGCGTTAAGCCCTGCATGCCCCATGTCTGGTGCAGACAAAAGGCAGAGGTCGTAAAGTGCAGGCCACCCCACTAAAAGAGGCGGCACTGAGAGAGCCGAAAATCAGGAATCGCGACTTCGGGATTGAAGGGTGTAGGGGTTTCTTAAGGGTTTATTTTCAAGGGCTTAAGGGTTAGGGAGTTTCGGTTTAGGGACTTAGGGTTTAGGGGTCTGGGGGTTGAGGGTTTAGAAGAGAACATCCGTCTTCCTGGGTTTGGAGGGCAAATTCAGAGATATACGTAAAGACGACCCTGAACCCTAAACCCCTGAAGTGTTGTGTGAAGGGAAGCTGGGCGTAGACGCCCGGTACGGAAAAACCTGCGTGATTCCAGGCCCAAAGCTAGGAGATGTCCCTTTCTTTAGGGCTTAGGGGTTTAAGGCAAAAGCCAGAAAGTTGGAATATGATTATCCTAACCTTTCTCTGGTAAATTATAGGGTATCCTACCATGAAACCATATTCCAACTTTCTGGAGTTTCCTATAGGGGTTTAGGGTTCAGGGTGACAAGTGACAACTTGAATATTTTCCAGAATGCACCATAGGACTGCACACTGCGACTAGAGCCCTCCGCATACATTCTGCAGGAGAACCAGGAAAGTCCATACCACTCTACAGAACGGGTGTCATCAACATCGCCGACATGGCCAAGATCATTAAACCCCGAACCCCTGAACCCAAAACCCCTAAACCCCAAAATCCTAAATCCTAAACTTCCTAAACTCTAAGCCCTTAACCCTAAACCCCTAAACCCCTAAACCCCCGAATCCTAAACCCACATCGTTGAAACACTTGTAAAGCAACCCTTCATGTATCGTAACCTGAAGATCATGGTACACGGGCCGGCAGAAATGCCGTTATTATTCCTGAGGCCTCCTTAACACAATCATGTACTGCATGATGTACCTCACCCTATCTACCCTAAATCCACTACAAGCCCCTTATCAGAACCCTTTAAGGACTCCTTCTAAGGGGCCCTCATAAACCCAGGAGTCGTATGAGTCCACTGAGTAAGCAGGGCTTGTAAGAGCAGGGTTTATACGTAAGGTCATCTAGGCTGTTCAGTAACCCACTGGGCAAAAGTATAAACTTGTTTAGGCTTCTTTTTTTAGGGTTTAGGGTTTAGGGTTAAGGGTTTTTCATATAGGAACCCAGAAACCTGAAAGTGAAAAAGTGTACCACTGAACAGCCTGGTCATAATTCGGATAATCCGACTTAGGACACTCCTAGGTCCTAGCTCCAAATGTGTGGTTGTAAAGATTACGGTCCCTTTTTGGTACCCTAAATAGTAAGTGCCGTACTCTAGTAGGGACCCAAAAAGGGACCATCATTTTGACAACCACCCAAACGTAAGCCTACTACCAAGTCTAATATAGGGGCCTTAATAATTAGACTAGGGTTTTGGGGAGCATTGTATTATAACTATAAGGAATCCCCCAAATAGTATAGGCAATTATTAAGGCCCCTTTATTACGTCGTCGTGATCCTCTGCACATCGGGGGTGCACCCGGGCTGTGGACATGGGCTGCACCAGCCTCAGCGGAAGCAGGCACCCCAAAGACAACAGCTCCTTAACGCACCAAGCCCTACACCCCAAACCCTAAACCCTAAACCCTAAATCCTAAACCCTAAATCCTAAACCCTAAACCCTAAACCCTAAACCCTAAACCCTACACCCTACACCCTAAACCCCAAACCCTAAACCCTAAATCCTAAACCGCTCCCAGAACCCTAAACCTCCCCCTCAATCCTAAACCAAAACCCCAAAACCCACCCCCAAGAAAGGAAACCCCAAAGCCACTGGTTAGTAAACTTTAGCCCTTAACCCTAAATCCTAAACCTTAAACCCTTAAAGGAACCCCGAAAATCCGAACCACATGGGTTTTTAGCAGCTCCCTGGCTCTCTAGCGCTTCGAGTGAAGGCCTCCTTGGAAGGGTTCCTTTCGGGGTTCCTTTAAGGGTTTAAGGTTTAGGATTTAAGGGTTTAGGGTTTAGGGTTTAAGGGTTTAAGGTTTAGGATTTAGGGTTAAGGGCTAAAGTTTACTAACCAGTGGCTTTGGGGTTTCCTTGGCTCTTTAGCTCCTTACTTAAGAGAGATTATGATCATCCTTGGCTCCTTAGCACCTCCAATATCAACGGTTAGTTTAGGGTTTAGGATTTAGAGTTTGTTCAGGGTTCAAGGGCTCCTTCAGGGTTTCCTTTTAACTAGTTGAGGCTTCAGGGGTTCCATCAAGGCTTCCTTTCAAGGCTTCTTGTCGGTCTCCTTTCAGGGTTTCTTGGGTTTAGGGTTTAAGGCTTAGGGCCTAATTCAGGGTGCAGGCTTGAGGACTTCGGGTTCAAGTTTAGGGTTTAGGGTCTAAGGCATTAAGGGTTTCAGGGTTTAGGGTTTGAGAGGTAAGGCACAGAATTTTGTCGAGTGTGGGCTGCTACGGCTTGAATCTCGTTTCTTCAGGGTTAACACTTTGGGACCCTGAACCCTACCTATAGTCTCCATTGTAGTTCCTTTTTTGGTTTAACCAATTATATATTAAGGATCCCATAAGGTAACCCAAAAAAGGGACTCAATGGAGACTATAGGTACACCTCCAACCTTGAATGCACCTAACGGATGCAGCCTCAAGATCAGATATCCTGAGAAGACATGACAAAACAAACTTTCAGACTAGTTGTAAGCTGTAGGAACGCGACAACTTGGGATGTTGGGTATGTTGGCAACATCCTAAAACCTAATCCCCATAACCTTACCCAGTCCTAGAGTTTAGAGCAACGTATCAAGCCCTCTCCCCGAAACGCAAGAAACCCAAAACTCAGAACTTAAACCCGAAAAAAAACAAAAATTACATCCGAAACCCCTTCAGAACAAATAAGAACCGTTGTAGAACCCCAACCTCGAGGGCCCACGTACTCCTTACTCGAGGACTTTAGGGCCTTAAAGGTATCAAAACCCATACACAACCACTGCTTGGAGCCTGAGGGTTATAGAACCCTAAACCCTCATGCTCAAAAACCCATCACCCGAAAGCGCTACAGAACCCGCAAGACCCGTTATAGAGCCCTACTGACCCCCTCAAGGAACCCCAAGACAAAGGACAGCTTGGCACCCTAGACCCTAAACCCCTAAACCCGAAATCCCTAAACCCTCATGATCCTGTAAAGGAACCCTAAGTCAGACGGCTTATGATATAAATCCTGCATGACCCAGAATTAATAAGGAATATACCGTAATTCCCATAGTTTAGGGTCCTTCAGGTAATGCAGGATGTATATCATCAACAGGAGGAGAGCTTGGCACCCGTCCCCGGCCATGGCGACAGACCCGTCTCGAGACACGAAGAGGGCCTGAGAGGGGCCGGTGGCCGGACGGCTTACCGTTGGTTAGTAGGGAATGGAGAAATGGGGTATATATACCATTATAACTACTATTATTACCATTCTTCCATTCCCTACTAAACAAAGGTAAGACGGTCTAAAGTTAAGGCTTAGGGATTGAAAAGCAGGGTTTAAGGTTTAAAGTTTAGGGTTTAGGAATTGAGAAGTATGGTTTGGGGTGTAGAGTTTAGGGTTGAGGGATTTCTAAAGCTTACCCTAAGGCGTCCAAGTATGTAGCCCTTGTTCATGGCTTTGATACCTAAGAGGGCCCGAAAGTCCTATAGTAAGGAGCTCTTAACCACTCTGGGTTGGAGTTTAGGATTAAAAATTACAAGGTTTAGGGTTTAAAGTCTAAGCTCTGGGGCTTCGGTTTAGCCTTTAGGGTTCAGGATTTCGGGTTTAAGTTTAGGGTATTGGGCCCAGGGGGTTTTGCGGTCCAGGGTTACGGCTGCAAGGTCTGATTTTAATCTTTGGTGTTGATCCTAAACCCTAAACCCCAAAAAAACCTAAACCCTGAACCAAAAAAACCTAAACCCTAAACCCTCAACCCCAAACCGTTTTCATGTGGTGCTTACTCCTTTACACGAGCTCCGCTCGGGGTTTAGGACATATGGTTTGAAACGGTTCCTTAAGGGTTCCTTTAAGGGGGTTAAGGGTTCCTTTAAGGGCTCCTTTAAGGGGGTGAAGGGTTCCTGTAAGGGGGTCTGGGTCCTTCAGGGGTTCCTTTAGGGGCGAAGACAAAGAGTCCTTCAGGGGTCCTCCCCCGAGGTTTCTATGTCATTCTATGTTTCCCAGGCCCTAAGGGTCCATGTACTCATATAGCACGTACATTGGCCTTAATGTAGTCCCTATGTAGGTACTTTGGGGCCCATGTATCTCTATACGGGCACATGGACCCTTATACCCTAAACCCTCATCGAACCCTTAAAGGATCCCTCATGGTACCCTTAAAGGATCCCTTATGGCACCCTACGTTTCCCAAGGCTCCTACCCGGATGAAGGAAGGAAGGTCTGGCCACAGTTCCCCGGCCCATACCAGACGAAGGAGTCCAAGCTTTGCTTCCGATATCATCTCAAAAAGGGGGAAAGGAGGGACCCTTAATGGGTCCCTTTAAAGGGATCCATAGGGATTCTATAAGGGTATAGGGTTTAGGGTTTATAGGGGTTTGGGGTTTAGGGGGTTTAGGGGAAAAGGAGGGACCCTTAATGGGGACCCCTACCCTACAAAGGGCTATATAATGGGTATATACTAGCTATGTTAAGGGTATATACGTAGGGGTCCTTATTAAGGGTCCCTCCTTTACCCCTTTGATCATTATGTAGCCCTGCAGCGGGCTAAGGGCAACCTGCCCCAAACCCTTTACCCCAAACTCTAACCCTTAAAACGTTCACCCTAGGCCCTAAGTCCCGAACCCGTATAAGTTCGCAACCTGAAAAACCTGAAGTCCAAACCCCCCCAAGCCGAAAACTGAGTCGGGAGAATTTGCAATAGTGGTCCCCAGGGTTCCTTATGCTATAGTTGCTATAGCATAATGGACCCCAGCACCCTGTTCTAAGTCTTCAAACCCCCTAAGATATACCCCCTAAGCGGTATAGTAACTCTTCCAGATCCGGAACCCATTATCTTACTTAATATAGGGGCCTTAATAATTACAATAGAGTCTTGGGACCCATTATTCTACCATACCCATATTACGGAACCCTAGGAATAATGTTGGTAATTATTCAGGCCCCTACAGTAAGCATTCTTCAAGACCCTGCACTAAAGATTTGCTGAGATCGCCGCCCTGGGGAGCATTCCACGTTGGCAGGAAAGCCAGTCTAACAAAAACTTCACCTGTCCGGAAGAGCTTGGGACTTAGGGTCGTCCTAGACCCGCCAACTACCCTCCATTTCACCCCAAATACCCACTGTTAACGGCACTTGGGGGGTCCTGGTTGGGTCTGAGGTTTAGGGGAGCTTAGGGCCTTTTTGATCTCGAGCGGTTTAGGGTTTGGGTTTAGGATGTAGGGCTTGGGGTTTAGGGTTTAGGAATGCAGGCGGTGCCTTAGGGTTCTACGAGGACTCTTTAGGAAGTTGGTTTGCATCTCTCAAAGGCTCAGGAGTGTAGGATT
Source organism: Symbiodinium sp. CCMP2592 (assembly GCA_905221615.1). Lineage (NCBI taxonomy): Eukaryota > Dinophyceae > Suessiales > Symbiodiniaceae > Symbiodinium > Symbiodinium sp. CCMP2592. The sequence goes on from CAJNDT010004569.1 coordinate 580,607, forward strand.
GTTGGACCTAAACACCATCAAAAGCAAGACTATTACTAAATACTATTTCCATTACTATTACAATTACTACTTATATGACTATTACCAGTGCTATTACTATGACTATTACTACTGCTATCACTGTTATTATTACTAAGACGAATCACAAGTGGACAATCCGGAAGGCCGAAGTCCTGAAGCCCGGAGAGGAAAACCTGCACCGCTGCACCGAATCGCTCACAAAATGCCCGGATGCACAATTCATCACCATACGCCCTGTCACGGCACATTTTGGTAAGATAAGCCGTGAAATCATGGTCATCATGAAAGCGACGGCGCAATGCCGGACTGGTGCAAAATTTGCCGCAGGCACTCGATGCGGATGTTCTCATGCGTCACGGGCTGGAGGAACAAGAAGTTGGTCAACTAAGCCATGCAACAGCGCTCGGAACAGGCAGTTGCCGTCGCCAAGCACTGGCGAGATGACGCAATGCGAGGGGAGACCCGGGGAGAAGCTGTCGAATTTGTTTGTGCGCATCCTCACGATGGCGCGCCCAACTCTCGTGAGAGATTCAAGGCCAAGTCTTGCGATCTTAGCGAAATGCACACAGTTCAAAAACCTAGTTAAACCGTTGCTATGCATATGTAACTAGTGTGTGTATATGTGTATGTACACAACACATACAATATATGTATATGACAGTGTGTATATGTATGTATATGTATGTATATATATATATATATATATACATGCACCTACACATACATATCTGACATACATATGTCGACTACCTTTGTCCCCGCGCCCTTCTCAAAACACCCTGATCCCTAAACCCTAAAGCCCTTGAGAACCCTGAACCCTGAACCCTAGACTCCCTCACCCCCCAAAACCCTAAACCCTAAAAAGACCCTGAAACCCCAAACCCCTAAACTCCCTAGGGTTTAGGGTTTAGGGTTTTAGGGTTTAGGGTTTAGGGTTCAGGGTTTAGGGTCTAGGGAGGCCCTAAAGCCCTGAAGTCGAAGCCCTAAACACTAAACTCTCTCAAAATCAAAAGTCTTCCGAAGACAGAAGCCCTCATTGTTAAGGCCCCTACGCTACAGAACCCTATGATAGATCCCTTATAGAACCTTTTTTCAGGAACCTTATTCTAGTTACTAAGCCCTCCCTGAACACCCCAAGACCCAAACCCCGAAACACCAGATAACCAACAAACTCAAAACCTAACCCTAAGAACCCTGGTCATGGCCCTTTAAAGGAACCCTTATAATGGCCCTTTAAAGGAACCCTTATAATGACCCTTTAAAGGAACCCTTACTATTTTCCCTTTAAAGGAGGCCCTATTCTAACTGCGCCGCCCCTCTCAAAGGGGACCGGGCCTGAGGGCCGGGAGCAGCCAGTGGCACGTCGATGCCTCGGAGGAGGGGCTACGTTCTTGGCGGTGGGGGCCTTAGTCTCTATAGGGTTTAGGGTTTAGTATAGTTTAGGGTTTAGGGTTTAGGGTTTAGTATAGTTTAGGGTTTAGGGTTTAGTATAGTTTAGGGGTTTACGGTTTAGGGGTTTAGGGTTTAGGGGGGTTTAGGGGTTTAGGCTGCGTTCTTAGCGGTAGGGGCCTTGGTATCTGGTTTAGGGTTTAGGGTGTAGGGCTTAGGGTTTAGGGTTTACGGCTTAGGGAATCAAACTATAGGGGGTTTGGCGTATCATTTACTACTTTAGCGGTAGGGGCCTTAGTATCTACAGGAGGGTTCCTTGAAAGGGCCATTCTAAGGGTTCTTAGGGTTAGGTTTTGGGTGTTTGGTGCTTGCGGGTTTTGGGACTTAGGAGGAGGGCATTCTTAATCAGAATAGGGTTGCTTGAAAAGGTTCCCTGAAGGGGGTTCTATAAGGAATCTGTAATTCATGGGGTTCCATAGTGCTGGGGGCTTAACGATGAAGGTTTAGGGTTCTGGATTCTATAAGGGTTATTCTAATGGCCACTGTTTTAGTGCGGGGCCTTCATAATTAGAGTGGGGTTTTGGTGTATATTGTACTACAAATAGTAATCAGAATAGGATCGCGGGCTATATTATGCTATAACTATCCGTCATGGGTTTCACAAACTAGGATATTCTATTGCCGTTCTGATCAAGAGAACCCCCCGCCCCAACATAGTCATGGTAGGTATCTAGGCCCCTATATTGCTTTGTTTTTTTGGGTGCTTTAGTGTACTTGTAGGATGTTCCATAAGGGTTCCCATCAGGGTTAGAGATCGGGCTTAGGGAGTTTAAAGTTTTCGAGGTTGGGAGGTGTAAAGCGGCTTTAGGGATGGACAGTTACGGGGGAGGGAAGGTGTGTGGCTTGCAGCTATTGAGGCTGTATGGGTCTTAGAGCTTGGGGTTTTGGCTTTACGGTTGGGTCTGCACAGCTTTGTCAGTTCAAAAAGCTTGGATTCTATGTTTGCAGGCCACGTTATGGGACTCAATGTTTGGAAGGCCGGTAGGATGCAGCCAGTAAAGACTCAAGTAGGACCATCGTGCCGGCGAGCTCGACCAGAAAATTGAATGTGAGAGTAAGTCGCCAACCTGGTGGCATATATAAGCCAAGAAATTTCGCGTCGATTGGCAATGTTTTTCCATCCTCTTTACGGTCACCTTCATGCTTAGCGCACAAAGATCAAACTTCAAAGCATCCAGTGTGAACTTGACACTCACTTTTGATGCAAGTCTTGATCTCAGCGAGAAGCCGCAACCACGGAGCCAGAAGACCAACATTACAGACTTTTCGACTGCACCTTTCGTGCAGTTCCATCCCGGTCTGATCAACCTCAATGCCAGGAGGGTCCTGGATCCCGATCGATTGCAGGCCAACCGTGCTTCCGTCGCAGTGCGGCGTGCATTCACCCTAGCCCCAAGCCCTAAACCCTACAGCGAGTCATGTGCTGGAAGATTAACGGTTTAGAGTTTGGGGTGGGCTGCTAGTTGCACTTTCATCGTTTGGGCTCAACGCTGGCACGGCTAAGCGCTCCAGACTCTACACTCGAAGGTGTACTCCCGAACTACGAATATGGAAGTTTCCGAAAATAGGGGACCCTAATATAGTACCCTAAATAGTAGGATCCTTATTATAAGGACTCCAAAATAAGGTACCCCTAATTCTCGCAAACTCCCATGTGGTTACGCGGAAGCACCAACAAAAGACTGCGCCGCAGACCGTGGCTCCCTGACGAGTTGCCAGGTTGTGGGGATTAACCTATACCCAAGGCCTTCCAATGTCCGTTACTTAAGGAAAATTCTGTAACGTAAAGTAAGATCCCAAACATGTGTTAAGGTAGATTCCCGAATTGAGAGATGTTGGAAGGTTTGGGTAGATGGCAAGCCAGCAGTCCTGAGCCCTTAGCCACTAAGGTAAAAACAACAACCCTGCACCGTCGGCTTAGAGTTTAGGGTTTATGCTTCAACCTCTGGTCCTAAACCGCCCACCCAATGCGATGGGTGCAGAATTTATAGGTTGCATAAGTTGTATCTGTCCATTTAAATCTCTTCGGGTTTACCACGATCACTAAGTAACCTACCTTGCTTGGCTTTCTTATTCTTTCTGCCATCCTCACATAAATCATAACGAACTGTGTATGTGCTTTTGGGCTAAGGTAGGCTTCAGTCAAGCTGTTTCATCTCTTTGGACTGCAGGGCCGGAGGTTGGGTCTTCCCCCCAACCGCCTCCCCCATATAACAACGAAAAGCCTTTACTATATACCAGAGACCAGCCAAACCAACAAAACATCTAAACCCCACCCCTGAGCCCCGAACCCTAACCCCAAGCCGTAAACTCTACAAATTCTAAACCCAATTTCAGGGTTCAGGTTTTAAGGTTAAGCACCCAAGCAAAACTAAAGCTAGGCTGACACCATCCTAGACATATAATCCTCGAGCTCTGAATCATCAACTCCTCATCCAAAAAAACACTAGACTCTACAGCTGCTGCAGCTACAACTAGGCCAATCGCGTAGGAAGCTCCATTCCCCAGATATCGCGGCTCCCGACGGTGGAACGTGCAGAGCCTGTTTGGAATTCAGCAGGTCCATGCAACAGTAACAAAGTGTGCTCGGGTGGCGTGAGGAAGGGTTTTGTGGCTGCATCGCCAACGGAACCAAGTACTACTTACAGGGTCATGCGACTTAGTAACTAGAATTATGATTAGGGTAACTGTACTTGTAACCCCAACTGGGGTACTTTTAACCTTACCTACTACGTCTCATGATCCTCCAAGTAGCCCTAAGCCTCAAACCCTAAGCCTCCCCCACCCACACTGCTAAACCCTAAGCAGCCTTCTACTCTATAACCCTCTATTAAGCTTCAACCCCCAGTGCGGCTAAAGCCGAAACTTTAAACAACCATTACCTCAAGGTCCAAGTACCCAATAATCATATACTCTCCAAAATCCTAACCTACATAACTACTATCCTAAAACCGAGTACCTAATTATTGGGTCCTTTGGACCCTTGGGGTTATAACTTAATGCCCGAAAACCTGAATTCCTAACACCGGCCGATTGGGTGCAAGTAGTTCTGAACCCAGGCTAGGATGCCCAGTACCCTAGGAATAAAAAGGGCTCCCTTTTTGGTATTGGGTAACTTTATAAGGAACCTAGGACTACAAAAAGGGGGATAAAGGTACTACTGGGCATCCTAGCAGGCAGTCCGGAAGCAATCGCTTGTCCTTTCACGGTATTTGGTCACCCACGAAGGACCCAAAGTTCCATACGGATTGGGTGTTTAGCATATCGACGCTACAAAAAGCCTTCGGGAGGGCAGGGTGAAGGATGTTTCCATGGGTGGCGGAGAAGGCCTCTGAGCCAGGGTGACACTAATGTAGGGGCCTCAACAATTAGAGTAGGGTCTGGGCCCCTTTATAGTACATAAAGAATAAGGAACATACTGTCATCCTAAAAGGGGCTTCTGCTGTACATATGTAAGTGCATATGCGACAACGCCGGCACGTATGGCGGACGATAAGAATAAGGAAGCACAAAATGGTATTCGTAATTATTAAAGCCTCTTTATTACCTACTCCGCCATATACTCTGCTAAAACCCAGCCATTACCACTTGTTACTACAGTCGCAAACACAAATGCCCGTCTTGTTGTTGGACCCCTAGTGTGAGTATTTGGGGTTAGGGGTTTAGCATACCCTTTGGCAGAAAAGAACTGGCTGGCCTATCTCTGCAGCTGTATGACCACAGTTCTACCACGGTCAGTCTACCTATTCGATTGGACGGCTGCCCCAAACCCTGAACCCTAAACCGCAACGCTTAGACCAAGTCTAAGACGATAGCATCAAGATAGGAATAAACTCGAACAAGGCACCCTAAACGGGGGGGGTTCCTGCAGTTCAGGAAAGCCCAAAGCCATCAACTAATGCGGATGATACACGTAAGACCCCTGAAGGGTCCCTTAAGTAACCCGCGACCAATCCAGCAATCGGACATCTATCTTGAGTTCCACTTCCGCACAGTTCTTGGCATTGGCGACAATTTCGTTCGTAATCCCTGTTATCTCGTCCTTGTAGCTGAAGAAGCAGCTCTGGCTGGTCATCCATAGGTCTGAGGTTCGTGTTTCCAGTCGTTGCGTGCCGAGCCACAGTTTGGGCCCTGGGCCTTTTTCCGCCACGGTGAGCCATGAGCAAGAACATCACCACAGTATACGGGCCCAAATAATTAGAATAGGGCTCTGGGGCCCATGATACTACAATTATTATAAGGAACCCCCAAATTGTATAAGTATTTACTATAAGGAACCCCCAAAATGGTATAAGTAATTATTCTAAGGAACCCCCCAAAAATGGTATAAGTAATCATTAAAGCCCCTCTAGTACCCAGTCCCATGGTTTCGAGTGCGTCGACAGGAGATACGTCTTGAAATCGGAGAGCTGAGCCCAAACCCCTGGCCCTCATTTTCCCAAAGGGTCCTACGGTTGATGATAGAAATCCTGCATTACCTTAAGGACTCTAAACTATGGGAACTTTGGTATATTCCTTATCATGGGTCATGCAGGATGTTGTCCATCAGCAGTAGGTATTGTTATGGGGGATACTTCCCCAAATCATAAGTGTAATTCCTAATATAGGAACCCTACATTCTACCATATGGGTACTTTGGACCCTTTGGGTTTAAACCCTTAACCCTGAAGCTGAAGCCCTAAACCATAGAACCCTACAGCTGAAGCCCTAAACCCTACACCCTGAGCTTCATCTGACATATGGCTGATGGACAAAATCCTGCATTACCCATTATAAGGAATATACCATAGTTCCCATAGGTTAGAGTCCTTAGGGTCATGCAGGATTGTGTCCATCAACAGTGGGGTCACTACAGATCTTGGGTACTATTGCCGAAATCGCAAGTTTCAGAATTGGCCAAAACCCTGAAACCTAGATGCAAGCTTCACTTTAAGTTTCGGACTGCGCCGCCAGCAGAGGTTGCCCCGCGTGGTGGTGCTATTTTGGAGTGGGATCGACAAGTCTCTGATATGTTTTAACCCTGAACCCTAATCCCTAAACCCTAAACCCTAAACCCAAATCCCAAATCCCTAATCCCTAATCCCTAAACCCTAAACCCTAATCCATAAACCCTAAACCCTAAACCCTAATCCCTAAACCTGTTTCCATCAGGCCGCGTGCTAGATACTTGGAACATCTTAGAACCGAAATTCCCATATCGTTGCCGGTGAACTCCAATTCCAAACTCGCAAACCCTTACGCGAAGTCCTAAACCCTCACCCTAAGGGTCCAAGTACTCCCTATTATGGGACTTTAGGCCGTTTTAGGTATCAAAAACCATAAACAAGGACTACTTGGACCCTTAGGGACAGTTATAGTAAACTATACCTTAGCCCTGAGGAACCTACCTTTTTGGGGTTCCTTTTTCCATATATACGTCCCTAAAAGGGTCAACCTTGAACCCAGAAATTCTTTGAACCTAAATCTCTCAAAGCCCTCAGCCGCAAAACAGATGAGCAGATATGAGAACCCTGGGCTCTAAGGGTCCCGCCAGGGACCCAATAGTTACTCGGTTTTAGGCATTTCGGAGAGTATATGATAATTAAATCAGGTACTTTCATAGGGATCCTTAGGGGTGTAGGGCGAGGGGGGGTAGGGGGCCTTAAGGCCCATAATAAGGACTAGTAAGGCCTATTTAAGGAAGTAGAAGCCAAAAAGTTGGAACATCAGTAGCCTCACGCCCTTAAAGTAAAGTAAACGGAAACCCAGCATGAATCATCCTAAATCCATGTTCCAACTTTCTGGGGTTCACTATAGGTACTTGGACCCTGAGGGCTATAGACTCCACCCCACCAGGCTCCAAAGGGGGTCCTTGGCTTTCTGGGGGACCCAGAGGGTCCAAGTACTCCCTATTTAGGTATCAACAACCATAAATAAGGACTACGGGGATGGATTCGGCTTTGGGGGCTAGGGTTTGGGATCTCACTACAAAGGTGCAGGAGCCTTAGCGCATAAAAAGGCTTTAGGGTCTATTCTGAAACGAATCCCTGAACACACCGGCGAAAGGCCTGCAGATGCGACAGCAGCTGCCTGCAGCGACAGCTTTGCTGCCGAAGGGCCCGCCGAAAGACCAAAATAGTATGTAGTTTAAAACTGGGCGCAAAGTACCTATATGGGGACTACTTAAAGCTGAAAGTGCATACTATTTGGGCACATGTCTGTTCCCTTTGATGGACTGACACACACACACACACACATCCAAAGCTTCAAACCTGGAATCATCTCAATGGTTAACGAAATAGCTGGTGTCGAGGGATTCAAATCGCTAAACCTGGTAATAAGAATACTTTTTCGCCTTGCATGCTACAGCTTCATGTAAGCTGCATAAAAGGATATTGAACTCTCTACACTCTACACAAGCGCCACAAGCGCCTCTCGGTAAACGCTCCTAAACCAGGAACATATGTATGCTTGAACGCTACCACCGCATGCCTGAATGGCCTGAATCCATAAACGCCCGAAGCCTAGACCCTAAACCCCAAACCCAAAACATCCCTGAGCTCTGAACCCTAAGCCCCTACCAGCCCAGAGACCTCAACCCAAATCCGCACACCGAAACACATGGCAATGCCCTAATGCTCTAAGCCCCCTACCCTCTGCAAAAGCCCAGCGAAAAACACCCTAAACGCCAAAAACTAAACACAAATTCCAAAACCCGAAACCCTAACACCCAAACCCTCAGCCCTAACATTAAGCCCTGTAGTCGAAGCCGAAAAAGTGGAAACCCAATAGCCTCAATCCTTAAGAGTACTCTGTATAGGGAATCCCAGCACTATCCGGTTCCCAGCTTTATGGGGTCTACTGTAGATGCAGAAAGGCCATAAAGAAATCCGAAAAGCAGCGCGCCTGACGGCGACCGTCGGTGGGAGACGAGGCTCGGAAGGGGCCGCGTGATGCCTTAGTTGACTTAAATAGCTTCTGAAGGCTTAATGCATATCATAGTATATTTAATACATGATAATGTATCATAGTGTTTTCTGAGGGTTTAGGCTGAGGGTTTAGGAACTTTGGATTAGGGATTATTAGAGTTTAGGGATTTTGGATTGGGGGTCACATTGTTTGTCGTAAACAAGATCTTTCTCGGTCTGAATGGTACTACAGTGTACCAGGAGTTCCACTAGAGTTCAGCTGACACTGAGCCGAGCACTTACTTAGGGCTTAGGCCTTCGAAATCCAAGTTTCGGGAATGATTCTGTGCTCCAGGGCTTTCCGCTTGTGGTTTAGAGCTTTCGGACCAACTGTTGAGGTCCCATGAGCTGTTTCAGGGACACCTACCGAACTGAAACAAAGGGAATATGAATATGTGTATATATATATATAGAGAGAGAGATAAATGTATAAGTATACATACATGTTTTATGCGCGTGTATGTGCATACAAATACAGATGTCTGCTGTATATCAAAACCTCCGCCATATACTTGGGAAGTCGGGCCCTCTGGGTTGTAGGAACCATTGCAGAAGCGCATAAACCCAGAACAATAAGCCCACAACACTATACTCCTAAACCTAACCCCTAAAACTCCCTGGACCTTAGCCCAAAATCCCTAAACCGCAACCCTTACACCGCGGCTGAACCTTCGACCCAAGCTCCCGGCAACCCCGGCTCCGTTGCCTGCGCTAGACTTGTGTTTTCAGCAAGGGCGTCAAGGTTTAGGGTGCATAGCAAACGGAACTTCAGGTTTATCTGGGGTTCGGCTTCAGAGTGTGATCCTCCAAGTGAGGCCGTTAGAAGCTAAAAGTCTTGTCTAGGACTGAGCAGAAACCACGCAGAAACAAAGATCTAAATGCCATACCATGACCTACGAAGACGAGTAAAGAGTAAAGCTCTGCAGCTGCATGACTTCAGGACCAAGCAAACTTGGTGAAATGGAGTAGCAGCAACATAACGAGGACATCACGATGTCAATGTCGGACGAAGAAAAGAAGAACAGCCGACAGGAATGATCCTGATAAACCTCGAACACCAAAGTCTAGTCCAAGCCCTAGATGCATTGAAATGCTCCAAGCCCTGCTTCCGCACTTCCATTTTTTGAGTATCTACCCTAGGTCGTGCATTGGGCTCTTAACAGTCAATTACATTAGTTCGAGGCTGTAGGGTGTGGCAAGGTGCTCATGAAAAAATACCCTGCGTGGAGAAAACCCCTGTCTAAGGCCCCCCACCCCCCCTCCGCGCACCTCGAAAGTGGCCATTCTCAAAATACAGCCGGGCTCTTGGCTCGAACTTTGGGTTAAAAAGCGACAGAGCGCTTGGTAGGATCTCAGGGTTTTTGTGGGCTTCTAAGGCTAAGGGCCTAAGGCCTTCAAGTCTGAGAACTGTCAGGGCGGGTGCTTGGGCTGTGATGGGGTTTCGGGTTCGGTAAGGGCTACGCCTGTTGCCAGAGTTCTATACGGGCTTCAGAACGGGTTCCGGCTGCAGGGTTTTGGATTTAGGATAGGGGTTGTGAGCCGCTAGACATGAGACTTTAGGGAACCATTAGGGTTTAGGGTTTACGGTTTAGGTAGCCCTCCAAAAAGAAACCTACGGTCGGCTTCGCTGGAGCCGAGAAGCTGCAGAACAGCAGGTGCAAGGACCAGGCCGATTTGCGGGGCTCAAAGGGTTCCCACAAAGGCTTCACTCAAACGACGCCCCACCCCCCCTCAAACCTAAAGTAAAAACATCAACAACAACAAAACCTGTACTTCCAGAAGGTTTGAGATGGAGGTTTTTGGGTCCTGCAGTGTTGTTTGAGGCTTTGCTCATGATATGCGGGCTAGATAGAAAATGAAAATGTATATCTTAGCAGTCTTAGCAATCCAACTATACGACAGGCAGAATCGCCTGGCCTATTCTACAAATCTCGTTTGCGAACCCCTCCAAGTAGCCTACCGCCGCAACACCCTAAACCCCATGCCCTAAATACCCTAAAGCCTAAACCCTAAACAATAAACCCCTGAGCCCTCAGTCTGACACCCAAAACCTGAAACCCCAAACTCTAAATAAATCCTAAACCCTAAACACTGCCCTGAACCCTAAACCCTAAATAATTAACTCCTATAACCTACGGCCCGAAACCCAATGCCTTTGACCTTGAACCTTGGGCTGCCCCTACTTGTACCAGCGCAGCCAACCTTTTCCGCATGTCCTCGTCCAGATTAAGCCAAAAACCACCGCAACACACGAAAAATACATAGCAAGATGGAGCTTGCGGAAATGACAGACAAACCCTGAACCCAAAGCCCTGGATTCTAAACCGAGCACTGCGGAGCCTAAGGCAACAGCCCGCATCGCTAAGCTGTAGCGAAGAGCGTTAATGTTATTCCTGGCTCGACCTCTCACGCTAGGGGTTTACAGGGTCGAGGATTTGGGGTTCAGGGCTATCAAGGCCCCGAACCATCATCAAGGAACCGGAACCCAGAAGCCGTTACAGAAGCTTCATCCTGTATAAAACGCCTGTAGAACCCCTACAAATACCCGAATTACGGGCACCTTTGTAGAAACCTAAACTCGAAGCAACGTCACGGCGATCGCAGTTTTGCTGGCAAATCCTCGGTACGAGAACTTCAGAAGCCAGCTGCGGACGAGTAGGATGCAGGGTAGTGTAGTGTCGGGCTTGCACATGACACCGAGTGCTGACCCAAAGTCTGCAACTTTAAAACTGGTTGAACCCACAAGCCTCAACTTGAACTCCAAGCCCTCAAGTGAAAAGCAAAACTAGAGCTTGAGGCCTTAAGAAATGGAATAGACTAACTATGTAGGGACTAAAAGAGGCGACTATTGCTCATTTTTCTGACAGCAATAGTACGAGAAGGGGCTTAAGATTCGGAGAGTTAGACACAGGGTTTGTCTCGAGGGCTTAAGGGGCCTTAACGCACAACCCTAAACGGCAAAGTCCTAAAAACCCTGAACACCCTAAACATCCCAAAATCCGAACCCGTAAAACCTAACCTTAAAACTCTGGATAAGCCCTATAAACACCCTAATGGCCAAACCCCCAGATCCGACTGCGTTTAAACGGGCCTTCACCCCAAAACTCTAAACGGCAAGCGTCCTAAAACCCTAAACACCCCAAAAGCCGAACCCCCAAACAAATAGGGACAATAATAATTAGAATTTGTAATTAGTCAGGCCCCTATACCCCCATATCCTACTCCGTTTAAAAGAGAGCGAGCTCAAAAGATGCCGGCTCAGCCGGCAAACTGCTCGACGGGTCCCTTCCTTGGGTTAGGGTTTAGGGATGTTTAGGGTTTAGGGTATACGGATGTGTAGGGTCTATATTGGCAGGTTTTGTTTGTAGATTTAGGGTGTTTTAGGGGTACGTGCTGGGGTTATCTTTACCTAAACCCCCCAAAGTAAGTAAAATAATGGCCCAATACCTATAAAAGGCCATTATTCTACATACTTTGGGGGTTATCCTTAAGGTTCCTGCATTTGAAAGGTGCTTTTCGGGTTCCGGGGTTTGAAGTTTCGGGACTTTTAGGGCTTCGGGTTTGGTGTGAGATGGCTTGGGGTTTAGCTACCTGTAGTCTCCATTGTAGTTCCTTATTTTGGGTTAACCAAAGATATAATTAGGATCCTATAAGGCAACCCCAGAAAGGAACTACAATGGAGACTATTGGTAGGGTCTCGTAGTGGCAGTTTAGGGAGTAAGGCGGTTGAAAATTCAGATGTTGCACAGTTGAATATTTTGCAAGTGTAGAGCTTTCCGCTTGAAGCTCCGTGGTGGAGACTGCCTTTGCAAGTGTTGCTGCCCTTTGATTCAGGAAATTGGTGGAAGATTGCACTGTACCGTGTCGCGTGTGTGTTCTGTCAGTGTCTTCTTACGGCATAGGCGTGAAGTTGCAGTGTTTATAGGGGTTGCCATCTACCCACAGTCATGGACGAAAGAGAATCAAACTTGCAGAACCGACCTACAGCCAGGGGCTTCTTCATCGGGTTCCTAGGACGCGACACCCTTCGGGAAACCCAAGGCCCCTCCTCAAGCCTTACATCATTCGAGTTGGAGAAAAAAACAGGATGCCCAGTAACCTAGATAAGAAGGGCTCCCTTTTTGGTTTGGGTAATTTTATAAGGAGCCCAGGGCTTCAAAAATGGAATAAGGGCACTACTGGGCATCCTAGGCAAGACTCGAACCAAAATATCCCCGTCACACCTTAGAACACAAGCCCGGAGGGGGCCCGGTGCTAAACCGGCAAGCTTCAGGACCCGGCTACATCCGACAAAACCAAAACCCCACCAAAACCATAAAGTGTCCTTAGTGTCCTTTCTCGACTTAGCGAACCCTCAAACCCTAGCGCCCGAACTCTGAGCCATTAAAGATCCGTGTCCCCTAGATGAAGCCTTAAGGGAGCACCTGAAGGGAGCCGTCTAAACAAACCCTTCAATGGAACCCCTCCAAGGAGCCCATGCAAGGAACACTTAAACGGACCCGAAGAAACCTTTCTATCTGTCCGATAACCCTAAACTATGATTATAGATCCACTATGATTATAGCCCTCAAAGGAACCTATCCGACCTATCCCTTATAGGAAAACCCATCCACTTTGGCAAAAGCACCCGGTCTGGAGCTCTGCCACAATCTGCCCGATGATTGCAAACATCGCCATGCGCCCGTTGTTCAGCTCCTGTCTTCCGCGTTTTAGGCTTCCTTTTCCGGGTTTAGGGTTTACCTGTAGTCTCCATTGTAGTTCCTTTTTTTGGTTTAACCAGTTATATAGTAGGGATCCTATAGGGTAACCCCAAAAAGGAGCTACAATGCAAACTACAGGTAGGGTTTAGGGTGCTGTTCAGCTCCTGTCTTCCGCGTTTTAGGCGGGGTTTCGGGGCTTAGCCTCTGGGAGTTTAGAGCCTATAGGGCTTCGGGGCTTAAGCTACCGTCTTCCGCAGTTTAGCTTCCTTTCCCGGGGGGTGGGGATCAGGGCTCCTCTACAAACGAAATGGAGCAAAAGAGAGCCATTTCCCTGAGGGTCCAAATACTCAAAAGGCCAGAAGATAAATAGAAACAAAATATTTGAATATACATATATGTATATACATGTGTATATATATACATACATAGATAAATACAAAATAATTGCAGATAAATGATATTTGTACGTATATTAACATACATAGAATATAGATCTAGCTATCTATTTGTCTGACTATCCATGTATCTATATCTATATTCATGCAAATGTTTTCATGTGTTTCAATGTAGTTGTGCATGTGTAATATGTGCTTAATATCTACATATTCAGAATTGAAGTTGCGATGTTTGGTTTACTCCCCATGTTATACCATCTTATATGTGTCAGGGAAATTGTTTAGTTCCTGGCGATATGTAGCCTTGGTGCCAGGTTTTATATGCCCTGGCCCAAAACACCAAACCCTTTCGCGTCAGCCTTCGTCCGCATCTCCGGGGTGAACTGCTTCCATGCGAACCTTGATGTTTAGAGCATTAGGCTTGAGAGTTGGCATTGCAAGCTTTGGGGGGGTGGACTATCGGAATTCATTGGATGTTATGAGGCCGGCAAAATTCGGATTGTAGAGGGCTTTGATGGGCAAGGCAATGTCGGGGACTGAACATTTAGAATAGGGTTTCGGGATAGATTCAACTGCGTATAACTACGTATGTACTCTCAGAGGATATCAGGACTTGAAGGCACACCAGAGCCTACCCAGCCCCTTTCCAGCCTTTCAAGAAGAAAACCTGTGCCGAAACATTTCCGCACAGCTGTCGCTCTACACCGATGTGGGGTCTAGGGTTTGGTTTAGGGGTTTGACAGAATGCTTTGCTACGTGTGGAAACTCAGATCTTAGCATGATGGCTATGCTTTTGCTTAAGCATTTTCCGTGTGAGGTTATGGTTTTCGCACCAAGGTTCACACAGATTGCTATATCAGACTCGATCACCACCCTAAACCCTAATCCCCTGACGCAGAACCACTTCGGCCCACGGAAACCTCCAAGCTGAACGACCACAAACTCATGTGAACCGGAATTGCCCGAACCTGTAAAGAAGTAGGCTACGACAGCGGACCTATAGTGTACAACCATCCCAAACCGTAGGTTCTGGCAACACCATGACCATGCTGAAGTCTGACGCCCTGAAGGCCCCAATGACAAACTGAATCTCCGCACACCCTCTCCAAGGAAGTTGGGGGTTAGGGGCTTAGGGTTCAAAACCTGCCAACCCAGAGCCTCCAAAACCCCTTAATTAAGGAATATCCCTTAAATTATCATAGGATCCCTAATATGATTTGAAGGTACATTCCTTAACTAAGGGGTTTTGGAGGCTCTGGGAAACGCCAAAGCCCTAAATCACAAACACCTGCTTAGGAAACCAAACCATACCAAAATCTTCCTGAAAGCCCTAAACCCTAAACCCTAAACCTGAAAGCCCTATAGGGCCGATCAAATCACCGGACAAAGACGCGCTAAATCCGAGAGCAAGCTCGGCACCCAAACATCAAGGCCCCTTTTTCGAGCTTTCAGGAACCCATGCCCACGGTTTAGGGTTTAGGGTTTAGGGTGCATGGCAAAAATCTAAGGTTTATACCCGACCTTGCTCCAAACCCTTCGACCCTACACAGGAGGCCCTTAACCCAGGCCCTAAACCCATAAACCCTAAAACCCTAAACGCCTGAACTAAAGTCTAAACCTAAACCACAAATCCCTAAACCCCCAAATCGCCACAAGTACACTATACCCCAAAACCCTGAAACCTTGAATCCAGACCTCTACACCCCTAACCCCCCGCCAATTCCAAACCCACAAAGTGCCGGCGAGAAGCGGGTCGCCGAAAGAGCCGGGCTCGCCCTTCTGGGGCTTCCAGGTCACGGCCTGGCTCGCTGTTTGTTTCTGCGTTAGATAAGTAATTAAGGTCTAGGGCTTCGGCTTAGGGTTTTGGTTTAAGGTTTCGGTTTAGGCTTTTGGTTTAGGGTATTCGGCTTAGGGTTTAGGTTTAGGCTTTAATTAGGGTTTAGGGAATTAAACAATGAAGGGTCCTAAGGGTTCAGGTGCCAAAACAGGGTTGCTTTAGGGTGCCGTAAGGGCTCCTTTGAAGGATCTATGAGCTTTCTACAATGGTATAGGGTATACCTAGAGGCTCCAAAGTAGTTCTTTTTGTTGGTTGAGTAATTCTTTCTGGTTGAAACTACTTACTTATGGTTCAACTAGTTCTTGAAATTGAGAAACCTGTTCTTGATTTCCGACACTGGCTGGTGTCCAAACGTGGCCATTATGCATAATCAGCTGGCCCAACATGCATGTCGACTCATACTTGGACACGGGTGATAGTAAAATTCCTAGCTAGACTTTTATTATCATGTCTGAGACTGCATGTTTCAAGACATTCGTATAATTCAGCAAGCTTAGCCAACACTTTTGATATAAGAAAGAAACTTCCGAGCTCTTCTCGGAGATGGCCGGATCCTTCCTATGCTCCGTCGGCTTGGGCCTTAAAGTGTCAATCAGTGAAAATCAAAGATTTTGACGATGCTGTGGCAGCTGTAATGACACGTTGTGGCAAATGTGGCATGGCACTGCATGCTGTCATATTCTTGCCAACATGCGTCCATATCATTTTGTTTCCGTGAGATTTTGTGCCCAGACCTTGCGCATGTTGCTGATGTTCATGACGTCCATCCGAAAACATCGAACATTGTTTTAGATGGCTGCTATTGCTGACCCCATGGCTGCGCCGATGGTGGCGTTGACCGAAGCAGAGTCCCGTGCCAAGCTAAAGGCACTTGCTTATGATGTCATCGAGGACTCCTCTGTCATGCCTGTTGCTATGTATGGTAATCCATATATCTGCCAAAGAGTCTTCTTGTTTCTCTGCTAGATACTTGCAGGATATGAAAAAGGATGAAGAGGTGAAGGCTCGCACGGAAAATACGAAGCACTTCCTCCTATGGCCATCCAATGAGTCCGGAAAGAACAAGAAGCCTTCGGCACAGGCAATGAAGTTGAACCGGGTGTCTTGCAAGCATAGACAGCAGTGAGTGACACGTGTAGTGAGTGCCAGTTTTTGGACCAGCATGTGGGTAGATGTGTGTGCAGATTGCACGGTCTTGGCTGACCCCAGCTACTCAGATTCTGCTTCGTCATTTTGTGCCACGAGCTGTCGAGCACGAGCAGCTGGGCACTGTGCCGGTTATAAGGCCCATCCTCTTTTATGTGCTGGAAGAGTGGGGGGAAGCTCGCATGAATTTAGTATGAATTTTGTCGCACTTGCAAAAATTGCCTCGAAATCTTGCAAGTGCACATAGCATGTTTGAGCAGTGCCTCAGGAGGATGTCTTGTTTGGTATCTGGGTACCGGCAGGGTGTATCTGTTCGGCATATCGGCGGTTTTCATGCTTTTGTGAGCAAGGTGGATATGCCACAGTCCAGAGTGAAAGATGAAGCTCGCAGCATCAAAACCATCCTCACTGCGCACAAACGACCCATCCTCAGAAGTCTGCATGTGTGTGTGTGTCTGTGCGTGTTGCAGGTCAGTCAGTGTTCGCCATGATTGTTATATGTATCTTTATGTGTGCTCTGGTTATGTGCATCTGCTTGGGTATCAGATAGGTTTCCCAGGCTTGGCTGAGCGTTCCGAGCAGCAACGTGATCCGGAAGTGCACAGCTTGACCGAGTCCTGATTGCATGCTCTGAAGTAGGATAAGCTACATGCTGTTGCAGCTTGTTTTATGAGGAGCATTTTTAGCTGATGCTGAAGTTGTGGTTGCTGCTCAGGAGCTTGTCCGACAGCATGAGAACAATCCCCAGAATGTTCGGTTCATGAAGAGAAGTCGGGCAAAGTCGTCGCGATCTTCCTTTTCATCGGATGGGCGATCGTCGGAGGTCCCAGCGGAACTTCCGGAGAACAATGATGATGGGCCTGAGGTGTTGGAGGATGAGGAGCCTGAGGAGATGTTCGAGCTCGACGAAGAGCTCCGGGAGCCTATCACGGAGGAGGAAGCGGCTACGACTTTCGAGCCGAACTCGTTGCTCAAGCACGTGCCGCAGGAGACGATGGCTCTTGTAAAGGATGACGATGAGGAGATGAGTGACGGCATGATTCGTTCTACCGGCTCCAGCTCGACCCCGAATTTACCTACGCCTGTGATTCCTATCGCCACGCCGTGCCGTTCTATGTCGATGAAGCCGACTGTGGACAAGTCTATCATCATTGACTCTCCTGAACCAGCTGTGCCCACAGGCTTTGTATGCTCGCATGTTGATTTACATGATTCGCAGTTTGTCCATGGCAACATGCACTCTGTCTTGTATGCGCATCAGTTGCTTGACTTCTATATTCTTTGCAAGGCAGACCTCCAAAGAATCCACATCTGGTTGCTCTGAAGAAGAAGCTTGCTGATGTTGTGGCATCACAGAAGCAAAAGAAAGCGGAGCTGGCTAATCCAAAGAAGACCCTGGAGCTTGAAATTGCAGCACCGTGCTTTGTCTGACAAGCCTGCTAGCTGAAAACACGAAAACAATCACCACGCAGCAAAGCTATACAACAGTGCAAATCTGTGCAATGCCAGCAATCCTTCACATGCACTGCTTCTTGTCTTGGTGCAGGGTCATGCTTGCTGCTTGTGCATGTGCAATGTAGTGACAGTCTTGTTTATGTAGTGTCAGTGATGCTGCTTGCTATTTATCAAATTCGCTGCTTTGTGGTTGTCGCCCAGTGTCTTGAACCCGTCCGAGCTCGAAACCCAGATCGTGGATGAGCAAACAATGGAGGCACCTGGGACAGAGCAATATAAGCAAGGTGTACAACTGCATGCTCTGGCCTGTTCGTTACTATACTTGACACGACCGAGGATGCTGCTAAGCAGCTGGAGATGTCCTTGCTCAACCAAGAAGCACAACAGGAGGACTTACACTTGTTGCTGCAGAGTTACCGTAGTCTGGCTTGTAGTAATGCCAGATCAGGACCCGGAAAATGATGCTGAGTGACTTGCCTGGGTGTCATGTGTCAGTGCACATGTAAGCATGGAAATGAAATGATGCTGATGTATCCTGCTTGTTACTTGCTAGTGAGCTAGTGCTTTGCAGTCTTCCAGCACTGTGGGTCAAAGCTTGATTTAAAGGTCAGATGCAACAACTTTGCAGCTGGGAGATCATCTGGATCGGGATAATGACGAGCTACAGGCTATCGAAGATGGAGAAGCCGCCAAGGAAGCTGAGATCCTGCCGGCAGCAGATGTCATCCCTGCCCCTATCTTTCTCTTGACCCCCTCACCTAAGAAGGAGCGGGAGCAGCTTGTCAGTCCCCCACCGGAGGTGCCCAAAGCTATCCCAAGTTCATGGAACAGCCCTGTTGCGGCGGGGCCTGCACGAACCCCGACGACTGTCCACTTCTCGCCTCTTGATGCTGACGGCAAGCCCTTGAATAGACCCAGCCCGCCCTCTGCTGTATCTTTAGAGTTGGATGGTGAGCCATTGTCAGAACCAGCAGCATCCCCACCAAAGCCGGTCCTCACCCACCAGCAGCAGGTGACCCTCCGCATAATGAAGCGTCCTGCTGCAAAGGGCGCTGTGGGAAGGGGAAAGGGTGCTGCAGGCAAAGGCAGAGGACCAAGCAACCAGATCACCGAGGAGGTTGAGGAACCCCGAGCTACTTTGGATGCTTCCCCAGTTGCCGACGACGCCAAGGATGCTAAACCCAAGTGTACTGCGAAAGGGAAGGCCAAGGCTAAGGCCAAGCCAGTGCAGCCAGAACAGGAGGAAGGATTGACCGGTAGAAGCTCGAAGGGGAGGGGAAAGAAGGACTCTGCCCCTTCGCAGGAGAAGGAAGGACAGGGTAAGCAGGGGAAAGGGATGGGAAAGAAGGGGCAGAAGCCTTCAACGCATACAGCTGAAGAGCCAAAGCCTGTGGACAACAAGAGAAGGAAGACCCAATCCGAAGAGCCTGATTCTGCATTGCCCATGTCAGAGCCATCGGCCCCATCGAATCCAGCAAAGCAGGGACGGAAAACACAAGGCGATGAGAGCAATCACAAGCGCAAGCATCAGAACAAGCGGGGTGAGAATGAGCAAGGAGAGAAAGGTGGAGAGGAAGGTGGAGAGGAAGGTGGAGAGGAAGCAGCTACCACGACGGTCGCCAACGTCCAGCTTGTCACAGACAAGGAGAAAGCAAAGCTGAAGCTGCCTCTTGATAACAACCTGCCTACTGTTGTGACTGCAGCTGTTGTAGTGTATGCTGATCCCTATTTGCTATTGTTGTTGCTGCTGTTGTTGTTGTTGTTGTTGTTGTTGCTGTTGTTGATGTTGTTGGTGTTGTTGTTGCGGTCGCTGCTGCTGTTGTTGTGTTGTTGTTCTTGCTGCTGCTGTTGTTGTCGTTGTTGTTGATGTTGATGTTGGTGTTGGCGGTGCTATTGGGGGTTGTTGTTGCTGCTTGTGCTTTGTCCCGCTCCTGCTGCTGCTGCTGCTGCTGGTGGTGTTGGTATTGTCGTCGCAGTTGCTGTTGCTGCTGCACAAGTGATGGGTGTCACTGTTGCTGCTGGTGCTGCTGCTGCTGCTGCTGTTGGTACTGTTGTTATCGTCGCTTTTCACGTTGTTATGTAGACCGTTGCGGGCTGTCAAGATGTTGTTGGCAGTCAAATGCAGTATGATCTTCTCTACGCATCAGTGTGCCTTGTGAAGATTTGTGCATGTGGTGTAGTCTGCTCGCATATCTCAGGCTAATCGAAAACACCGAATACTACCGGCTGGAGGTGTATTGGAAGGGGTCTGCCCCAAAGGTGGGAATCAGGAACAGGGCGACTGGCAAAAGTTGCTTCACATACAGCTTCGTCTCCTTCACCATCCTCATTCATCTGGCCAATGAAGTTGTGCCTTGCTGTTATGACAGACATGTCTTTCAATCAGTGTATGTGATATAGTAACCAAGAAGTTAATACTTCTTCGTATCGTGTTTGCACGTGTGCCCTTTGGGGGAATCGGTAATTCTATTTGAGGCATGGTTCTTGGAGAACCATGGAGAGGACAATTGGCAGGCTACGGCTACCTTTGCACAGCAGGCCATGGGTCGCCTTCTAGACGAGTTTGATATCCAGCTCAAGGCTAAGAAACCGCTGGTTTAAAGCTCCTGTTCAGACTGAGAACAACATATCTTAGCGCACGCAGGTTTCCTCTGGGACAGCAGACATACATTGTGGATTCTGTTGATCATATAGACTAATGCTTTCAGGAAGACATGTTCTCTGCAGGGCTTTGAATGCAGTGGCATTTTGCTATCTCTGGCTGATGTATAGCTTAGACTGTAGTGTGAGCCAACTATGTAGAATCCAGGTCGGGGGGCACAGGAAACTGACCTCAAGCAATTGTTCTGTCAGGAACTGTGCAAGACCTGATTGTATAGTTGCAAACATGCTCAGACGGCTATGTCTTGTAGGCCAACAGTGATCAGTGCTGCTGTCGTGTCAACACGATGGGCAAATGGGACCAAGCACGATGTTGCTTGCTCATGACTTTTGGGCCAACTCTTCCGCGTGGTATCCAAGTGCAGTCCAAGGCACATGTCTAGGTGCTGCTGCATGGACGACCAAAGATCCTGATGTGCGGAGCGATGCGAAAATTTCGGCACTAGCTACAACTTCATTTGTGAATGCTTGCATGGACGCCCTTGCCATATACAAAGATATCATGCTTTGCTGAGGTCTTGCTCATGCCGCGCTCGCGGGTGCCCTTGCAGCGATGCTCGAGTGAGCCGTCATGTTTCATTTCCTTGATTCTTTAAGCTCTTCTGGGTTTGTCAGTTTACCTGATCGCTCATGTTGTTGCTGATTGCTCTTGTGCTGTATCAGGTTTCATGTTGTCTTCAGCTGCCAGTCTCGAAGTTAGTGACAGTTAGTGCAGATTTTTTCGCATTGTGACAATATGCTCATGCGAGAGCGGGCATGGAGCCTTGGCCAACTGATCTTGCGAATGCGACGAGCTTCTATCCCCAAGGCTCTTTGCTCGGATTGATTGGCCAGTGTGGTGCCGACTGCCGACTTTCTGTGTAATGATTAATATATATCGACTGAATGAGGTGCTTATGCTATGTGTCATCTTTATGTACTTCACGCACGACTTCTGCTTGGACAGGGATGCTTGGACTGACTGTTTATTGTATTCGGGAGCCGTTGCTTGCCTTCTCAATCTTTCAAACACAATCCTTCGATGCTTGTATATGCTGGCTAGGACTGGCGAGTGGTGGAGATGTTCGCTGGCCACGCCAACTTGACCTACGCCTTACGCAAGTTAAACTTCAAGGTAGTCAACATGGATCTTTCCTATGGTGGCAAGTACAATGATTTGTCGTCAGCAGCTGGCATGGCGTTTGCCGGGTGGCAATTCCCAGTAGTATTTTTCTTCTTTAATTTCACAACTTTCGAGCCTGTGGACGGTGCTAAGAATGAGGCATTGAGGTCAACGTGTGCAGTCTTCCGGTGTGCAGGCTTGCAGTAGCTGCTGTGCTGCGGATGGAGCCAGCTGGTTTGTTACTGCTGGCCCCAGTTTGCTCTTCTTTCTCAGACATGTGCCAAGCCCAAGCACAACGCAGCATTGTCACCCCGCTGGGCAATATGCATCACGATTTCGTTGTCAACGGGAACTTGCTCGCCCACAGGTTCTGGGTCGTGTCTAAATGTTTCAATTTAACCAGCCACGGGCAAGCTGGCACATGTCTTCATAAGTCTCTGTTTCTCTTCTCTTCCAAATCTCTCTCTCTCTCTCTCTCTTTCCCTCTCTCCCTCTCCTTTCTCTCTCTGTGTCTTGCTGCTGCAACTATATATACACACCCTGCCAGGTGTGTGCTACTTTGCCTTCTGGCTGCAGCGCTTGGTCATGTCTTCTTGTTGGAGCAACCAGCAAGTGCGAAGATACGTTTTCTGCCACGTTTCGAGGAGCTGTGTGACAAGCTGATTGTGATTTGGTTTCTTCTAATCATCAGCTTTCATTCGTTCGATTTTTCCACAAGCATTGCCTCACACATGTACCATGTGGTGATTAAGCTCCGGGCTGCCTTGGACCAGGTCTTTCGACAAAGCATCTTCATGTGCGCCTACGGCAAGGAGAATGTCAAGCCCACCATGATTTGGAGCAACAGCAGCCTCATCCACGAACTGCAATCTGACAAGGCATTGCTGAAGGCTACTTGTTTCTCAGTGGTTACCGTCGAGTATGTCGGCTTGTACAAATTTGTGTCTTGAGATCGGAGAATCATGGTACGATTGAGCTGAGGAATACAAGAAGACAGCACAGCCACTAGTGCAGCGAAAAGTGGATTCTACGGGCACCAAACGGTTCACTGGTGTGCAGAAGAAGCTCAAACAATCTCAGTTCCAGCCTCAAGTGGCGAATATGATATCGAGGTAATGTATAAGCATAGCAAAAGGATTGTCCCTACAAATTCCTGCTTGCTCCAGGTGCTACACTTGTGCCTATGGCTACAAAATCGGGGAGCTGCTGCCCAGGTTGTCAGAGGGTGTGCACGGTTTCCGGGAGACGGCACAGGAGCCATGTTTCTTTGCTGTCGAAGTACTTGCTGGCTAGTGCTGTAAAAGTGCAGAGTGATCGTTACACAAAGGACACGGAGCCTACAGTTGTGGCTATGCTGGCTGCTTTTAAAGATTCTGATACCTGGGCCGATGCGAGGATGCCGGAGGTATGTGCATACCTACGGGGTTGCAAGAAGCTGCAGCTTCCGCAATCAATGCGAGATGCTCTCTCCCTCTAGCTGAGGTCAATTCATGTGACATGCAATGTTAATTACTTACGACGAGCCTGCATCGACAGACCCTCGTGTTCCTGCGTTGGAAGATAAACAGGTCTGAAGGTTTGGGGAAGGTGCATGCTCGGCTGGCTCATTCTGTGTTGTATGATAGTAGGTGGTGCAAGATGTTCTGTCTGACTTGTGTGTGTTGTGGAAAGAAGTTCTGTCTCAATTGGTGTCAGTTGATGCACCAACCCAGGCGGTGAAAATCATACGACCAAGCATCCAGACACATACACACATGCACCCACACCCACACAGTCAAAAGCACATACACCCAAACAGAGACACAGCCCGACACACATGCACCCCTACACGCACTCAGCTCAAGCCCACGTACACTACCGGAACTGACATGCATGAACTTATACGGATGTACGTATATATGTATATGTGTATACATACACATATGCACAGATCTGTTTGAGTTTCTGGTTTTCAAGCTTAGAAGGGCTTGGTATGCAAGGGACCGCTGAAAACCAGAATTTGTGCCACAGAACCTCGCGCGAGGTTGCGTGAGGTTGCGTTGGAAAACCAGGTCTTGGAATAGGAAAACCAAGTCTTGGAACAAGGTCGCGTGAGATTTAAAAATTTAGGATAATGCTATGGGAAACCAACGAGTGTATTGGAAAACCAATTATGGCGAGCGGGAAAACCAATTTTGAATAGGAAACCCCACTGGAAAACCACTTCTGATAATTATGCTTATGTTGTATCACTTCACTCAACCAAAACCATACAAGCTCGTAAAACTTCATTTCCAATGATATCAGTATCGTTGTTCGATACGTATTACACACTGTAACATGTTTTATTCACGAATGTGCATGCATCTAAAACCATGTACAATATATTATGTGTATTATATATATATTATGTAACTTACACTGCTCATGTATCACACATACATATAAATATAAATAAAATCTTTAATGCAGCAGCACGGCATGAGGCAAGACACTTACATTGCATGTAATCAAAACTTTCCCACTTAACCATGGGCTTCCCGGTAGAGTGTTGTGCATGGGTCTGCATGCTGCATGAATGAGCAACTGTATTTTAAGCGTGCCAAGTTGTGTATCGAGAAACAAAACCAAAAACCTGCCTCCCGCTAACAAGCGTTTATACTCTCGTGCGTAATCAGAACTTTCCCGCTTAATGGCCTTCTCCGTAAAGTGTTGTGGGTCTGCTGCATGAATGAGCAGCTGTATTTTAAGCGTGCTAGGTTGCATGTTGAGAAGAAAACCAAAAACCTGCCTCCCGCTAACTAGCGTTGCACCTTGCTTATACTCTCGTGTGTAATCAAAACGTTCCCGCTTAATGGCCTTCTCCGTAAAGTGTTGTGGGTCTGCTGCATGAATGAGCAACTTGTTTTAAGCGTGCTAGGTTGTATATTGAGAAGAAAACCAAAAACCTGCCTCCCGCTAACTAGCGTTGCACCTTGCTTGTACAACTACCAAATAAGTCTTGTGTCGGTAACGTGTTGTGGGTCTGCTGCATGAATGAGCAACTTTATTTTAAGCGTGTCAGGTTGTATATTGAGAAAACCAAAAACCTGCCTCCCGCTAACTAGCGTTGCAGTTTGCTGAAGAGGGATTAAACCAAAAACTTACCTCCCGCTAACTAGCGTGCCAGGTTGCTTACTGAAGGACACACCCAAAATCTGATTCCAAAGCTAGTGCTGAGCCAAATGACTTAACTCCTGCTGGCCCACTTTGCATTGCCAGGTTCATCAGACATGGACAGGGAGTGCAAGAAGCAGAGGATAGATGCAGGTCCCGACCCCCCACTCCATGCAAAGCTTGTGTGCAAATGCTGTTGTGATCGCTTCTATGTGCTGTGCCAGTCTGACTGTCTGCATACTTGATCTCGGGGCAGCTGTTTTGAAGGCAGCTGATTTCAAAGGGTATGATCGGGCCTGCTGTAAGTAGGTCTTGGTCTTGCAACAGCCTCATGGCTGGTAACCGTGTGCTCCAGCTACAGAAGCAGCCAGCTCATCCTGTGCCTGCCGTGCCTTATCGGCAGTCCTGTGTGTGTGTGTGTGTATGTGTGTGTGTGAGTGTGTATGTGGGGCTACATGAACATGGGTAAGTGGGTTGGTAAATACAAGGGTGTGCAAGTAGGAAAGCAATATGTGTGGACGTAATATGTCATGTGTGTGTGTGTGTCTTACTACGACTAAGGTGAAGGAGGAGTTGTATGAGGATGACCCGGAGCTCAGCCCGACGACGGAGCAGATGCTGAGCCAGCTAGATGACTCCGAGGAGTCAGAAGCACTGAAGTCCGAGATCTTGGCAAGTATCTACCCTGCATTTCTTGTTGCTTGCTGTGCAGCATGTGCATGCATGTGACAGTCATGTCGGTTGTGTTGCATCGCTGTTTGCTGTGCTTCTGTATGACACTTGCAAGCAATGTGCTTTCGGCGATGTTGTATCTGTTTCTCTGCATGTGTGGCCGTTATATGTCAGTGTTGTTCATGTGCAGCAGTATCACATTTCAATGTCTAGAAGCAAGTACAATATTGTATCATGTAGTGGCATGGTATATGATTAACCTAAGGTATCAAGACGAGAGCTGCTGCAGTCAAGAAGGAGGCACAAGAGGAAGTGCCAGAAGTCAACTATGAACGAGGCCAGGAAGAGGAAACACGGCCGGAGCACACTGCTCCAGCTGCTGGGCACGAGCCTCCCGAGGGAGGACAAACTTGGGCGCCGAACATCCACAACAGCAAAGAAGAGATGGAAGCAACGCATGCTAAGCAAGCAGCTTACCTCCAGGAGCAGGTTCGACTTGCCGAAGAAAGTCTCAAACAACAGCAGCTGCAGGAACAGTGGAGCTTCCAGCAGAACCTGGCTCTTCAAGCGCAGATGGCTGCTGAGGCACAAAGACAGGCTGAGCAAGAACAGAAAACACAGCAGCAACAGCAGCTGCAGGCAAAGTGCAAGCCCCCACTTCCGGCCAAGAGGATCAACCCTTTGACTGGTGAGGAGTTGGTGTCGAAGCAGATGCCGATCCCTCGCGATGTCGCCCCACCCCCAGCAAATGTGCCAACCCGGCCAAGCACTGAAATCAAGCAGGAGGATGATAACCTGGAGCAGCAGCTCCTCCAGAAACAGAGGGAGATGGAAACGCTTCAAGCAATGATTGCGGACAAGAAGAAGAACAAATCTGCAGATGGAAGTCTGGTCGATAAAGTGAAGAGGGTGGCGGCTGAGGCTGGGCATCCCAGCACGCAACAGCAAGCTGCAGCAGAATACTTAAAGAAGCATCATAATGTGCGACAGTCGGAGCAAGAGCAGCAGCTGCAGACGCCGGGGCCCCATGCCCCCCAGACCCCTCAACTTGGTCGGGTTCGCTCCCCACTCAGCTCTCCGCCACTCCCTCGCAAAGCTGCGCGTGTGGAGGAAGCGTTTCCTCCAGCACCACCCCTTCCGAAAGCAGGGCTTCCGCCCTCCCCGTTGCAGATGGCTTCTCCCGGCCAAGCCATGCCGTTCGCTGCAGCTTTCCCTCCGGCCCCTGCCCCGCAATATCAGATGATGTCCCCGCAGCAAGTGCAACAGAGGCTTCAGCAGCAGGGCATGCAGCAGCTGATGAGCCATCCTCAAGGCCTGCAATGCTTCTCGCCGCAAATGCATATGCAGCAGCAGCAGCAGCAACAACAACAACAACAGATCTTTCAGCAGATGCACCAGCAGCAAGCATTGCAACATCAAGCATTGCATCAGCAGCAACTCATGCAACACAATCATCAGATGATGCAGCAACAAGCCATGCAGCAGCAGCAGCTGGCAAGGCAGCAGTGTGGCCTGCAGCATGCAGGTCTTCTCCAGAGTGGTGGCCAGCATGCTCCAGCCCATCCAACTTTTTTGCAAACGGTCGGCCGGCCAAGTTTGCAAGCGACTGCAGTGCCGACAGGGCAGTCAGTCCCAATGTCACAAGGGCATGTGCAACGGCAAGTGAAGAGCAGTATGCCTGCGCCAGCAGCTGGGCAATCAGAGTCAAAAGATGCTGCAGGGCCACAGCAAGAAGAAGCAGTTGCACAATCGACAGCTGCGGCAGGACAGAAGGCTTCAGATGAACCTCACCCGAAGCCTCCGGTGCCAGAGGCTGTTGCAGTGACGGGACAGACTCACACAGATATTCCGACGGACGAGCAGCCGGGGAAAGCAGAGAAGCAGGCGCCCACCGCGAGGAGGAGTGGGTGACTCATATGCATTGTTATCTTTTTAGTGTGCTGCTGTTGGAAAGATTAGTGTGTGTGTGTGTGTGTGCATGTGCATGTTTTATTTCTGGCTTGTGATGAAAGTTCAGCAAAGCAAGATCACATACACAAGACATGTGAGCAGGATGAGGCAAACAGCAAACATGTAACACACCATGTCTCAGACTTCCTGTTACTGCTGTGCTCGAAGGCTGTGCTGATACCCAAGGCCAGGTCGACCCGACCAATACAACTCTCAGACGCACCCTGAAGCATGGAATTTCTTGTACCGCATGTGCAACAAGTCAAAGCAAGAAGTGGACCCAGAAATCAAGAAGCAGTGGGAGCAAGGACGATTCATGTACCAGCTGCTCTGTGCATTTTTGCAATGTCTTGGACTGACCGGCCTGTAGCATGCTGTTCTCCAGGAGGGTTGCCTCGCTCGCGACTCCTGCGAGAATTTGTCTTGAAGGTCTTTATGCCAGACCAAGGTCACCTAAAGAACAAGGTGGGGTGTCTTCGTTGCCCGATGATTGAACGCCCGAAACTCCTCTAGGATCATCGTACCAGGCGAAGCTGGAAGCCTTGGTCAAACTACGTCAACTGACAAAAGAGTGGCGACGTGGAGTCGCCGGGTACGAGTGGCTTACGAAGCAAGACATGATCGATCGCAAGTGGCCCTCGTTCTTCGATTGAACAACAGAACGTCTCTTGAGTGTGTGGTTATGCTACAAAGCTAGTTTGTTTCTCGCATGGCAAGGCACAAAGTGGAAGGGGCTGTACGGTATTGTACAGCAAAAAAGCTTCACAAGAAGTGCTTGTATACCGGTGAACTCAAGTTTCTCGTCTTGACAAGTGATACGGTGGAGTTCCTTGGCACGCATCTTCGCAGTCGTTTGTTGCGAGGCTGTGTTTGTGTTACAGCGTGTACTGTCAAGTGACTGAAGGCAGGGAACAGAGAAATTGTCCGAGCTGGAGTCGTTGATGGAGGAAGCAGGTTGGAAATCGCTGTACGATAACAAGATGTATGTGCATAACAACATGATCCGTATGAGATTCTGCTAGGTTACATGAACGAAGACTTCGATCTTGGTGCGGGTGATTGTTTCGAGATATCGGATGAAGAAGATCAAGGTCTACCCGACTCAAAAGCTGAAAAGAAGAAGAAGGTGACGGGCCTTCCCGACATCGAGAGAAACGAGGAGATTGGTTCCGTGGTAGCCAAATACAAGAAAAGCTTGCTCAACAAGCGTGGGCTATTGAAAGATGCAAAAACACGCTTGGAAGCAGAGAGCTGCACAACGCATGTGAGTCTTGTTTCAACAGCTGCTTGTGTGTGTCTCTCTCTGTGGAAGTATCTGTATGTTGCTGTGGGCGGGCTTGCTGTCTGTGCGCATATCACCAAGGCAGGATTTGAAAGAGTGTGAGAAGCTCATGAGCTCATCGGCTGCACGCAATTGCATTGCACACAAACAGACTTTCAGCACACCTGACACAACACACACACGTGTACACACAGCAATCATGCGCCACATGCCTGAGATTGGTTTGCATCCCAGGTGATATTAACACCCTCTACACCTCTCTTTGCAACATCGAGCTGGGTCCTGACAAGAAGCTACCTGGCTACAAGTTAAGAGATCGTTCGCCACTATGCACATGTTTGTTTCCCGCAACTGAGCAGGAATAAAGATGCCTACACAGACACGTTGCAAACAGCCCGAGACAGGCCTATAGACCTTCTTCGGTGGGTCATGTTCCAGCAGAAAAAGGCTTCTTATGTGCTTTGCAGGTGCCAAGCCTTTCAGAACCAGCTGAATGCCTTGAAGTTGCTTGTTCTGCAAGAGCTCAACCGTTACTATAGGCTATCTAAAAGTATCCCTGATATCAACCACATCCGAGGAGCCACTTTCAGAAGAAACCCAGCAAAAGTCGTGAGAAGGCAGTGAAAGCTGAGTAGGAGCTGTTTGAAGAACAGCATCCGAGCCTGGCCTCTTGTGCATTTTCAGGCGGAATTTTGATGTGCTGCTGAGGATCAACTAGTACAAGTCTGTATACATAGGCAATATCGCTTTTACATGTGTTTCACAAAGGTCGTGACATCTATACAGCTGTTGTCATTGCTGTGGTGTGCCTCTGCAGCTGGTCTTGAATGTTTCCAGTGTGAAGCTGGGCAGTCATGGAATGTAGTTAACTTAGCAACTTGTGTGTAGCTAGTTTGTGTACTGATGCTGGCAGAGTGCTACGCATGCTTCGGCTTTGCAAAACGTGGCTGTTCCTGCTTCATTGTCTGCAGCTGGTCTTGAAAGACTAGGAGCTGCTTCGAAAGATCTGCTGACTGCAAACAAGTGGTGTGAAAGAAGCATATGTTGTTGCGGCTGCATTGTTATTTCATGGCCATTCCTGTTTTAAATTCGTGCATTCCCTCCGCCAGGTGCTGCAGCAATCAATGATGTCCTCAAGACCTACGTGGAACTGCTCCTATGCATTTGCTGTGTGTATGTGTGTGTGCATGTTTGCCTGCTGCTTGACGTGCTTATGCAGAGATGTGTTGTGGCTGTGGGGTTGGCTACGGCTGTGGCTTCGGGTGTGGGTGTGGGTGTCAGTGTGGGTGGGGGGGGTGCAGGTGCGGGTGTGTGTACTGTGTGGGTGGGTAGCTGCTCTTGTGCTTGCTATGTGCACTTGTGTATCTTTTTCAAGACAGCAAGCAACCGCAAGCTAGCAGAGCAACATGAAGCCAAGCAGCTTGACATGACATAACACTGGCACGTTGACAACTGCACATTGCTGCTGTATGATCCAAGGATAAAGATGCCACAGCGGCTGCTGCACAGGCAAATCATTTAGCTACTACAATGCTTCCTGGGCATCCTGGTCAGGCAAACTTGTTTTTACTTGGACGCGAGACAGCAAACCAAGCGAGGGATTTCACTCGAACAGTGAAGCAACTGGGCTACATGTTCAAAGCTGACATAGTGCAGGTGCCAATCTTGACAGACACTGGTCAAGGGATGCACCCAATCATTCCCGTACGCAACTTTTTGCAAGAGCTGGTACGCAACTATCCCCAAAAACTTTTGGGTGGATGTAGAGACATACCGGAGTTTCAGGGCAAGCTACGGAAATTCTGGAGGACTTACAATCGACTGAACCCAGAGCACATTGTCTACCGGATGCATGGTGAGCGCCTCGCTTCATGCATTCCGTGCCATATACACATCGATGAAGGAACTGGTGTGCGCAAGACAGCTGTTTTGCACGTGTCGTGGGGTCCAATCTTTGCTGCGACTGCATGCAGCTTCGATCGATATTTTTTCTGGTCTTGTATGCTTCATGAGCAGTACAAGGGATTTCACTCCGGATTTGAGAAGGGCAATGCTGCTGTGGATTCATTATTGCAGCATTTCGCGAAAGAAGCGCAAGGGTTATTTTCGGATGGCTTTGAGCTCAGGCATGAAAGATTCTATCCGATTTTCATAACATTGGATGGAGATCTCCCCGCCCAGGCGAAGGTTATGCATTGTGTCCGGACCTTCGCTTCAGAGCCTGGTGCTATGTGTCCGTGGTGCCAAGCAGACGATATGGTCATACCCTGTGCTGATATGAATTCTGATGCACGCTGGATGACGACAGTGAATTGGAGCCCACCCTGGGCCCCAAACAACACAGCACCAATGCTGTTGGTGCCAGGGGCTACTTCTGCCAAGTTCTTGTCCAAAGACCTTTTCCATTTGTGTCATCTGGGCATTGTGAGAACATTCGTAATTTCGTGCATTGCCTTTCTGGTGTCCTGTGGGCACTTCAAGCCTGCCAGTGGCTGGGGCAAGCCAGCATATTTGGCGGAAGCTTACAAGCAGTTCAAAATATTCTGCAAGACGATCCTGCACGAGACACCACAGGTGAAGATGTTCACCAAAGACAACTTCAATTGGGATAGTGCCAACTCCATGCCAGATGCTACTTTCAAAGGCTCCGACACACGACTATTATTGAAATGGGTCGTGTCGTATCTTGATCAACCTTTGGCCCTGGATGAGAATTTACAAAATATGTTTGAGGCAGCCGTCGCCATTGACAACTTTCTGCGCATGTGCTTTGTGTCTGATCGGGTATTCTTGACAGCTTCGCAAGGACGACAGTGTGTTGAGTGGTTGAAAATTTTCTTGTCATGCTATGCACGCTTGGCAAGTTCCTGCTTCAATGACGAGCTTGTGTATTTCAATTTGATCAGCAAGTACCACTACCTGGGCCATGTTCGTTTCGACCTGCAATTCCAACTCAACGCTGGAGCTCAGTGGTTGCTCAACCCAGCCATATTCGCGACTCAGATGGCTGAAGATTATGTCGGCCGCACGAGTGTGATAAGCAGAACGACGAATCAGCTGACAGCACCCTTGCGCACTGCGCAGAAATATCTGTTAGAAGTAAAGCTTCGTTGGAGGGGCGCTCGTGGACAAAAAAAGAGAGGCAGCGACATGTCTATCCATGCAAGTTTACGAAACACGGCATGTCGTGAAAGAAAGTCCCAACGTGAAAAACTCGAAACCAATTAAAAGTAGTTTCCCCGGGTAAACCAAAAAAAGGAACTACATTGGTGACCCTAGGTAGGGGTCTCGCCCTAAAGCCTAAACCCCTAAACCCTGAACACCCAAACCCTAAACCCCTAAACCCTCAACCCTAAACCCCTAAACTCTGAAACCCTAAACCGCTTGATGCGCGGAAGTTCCCCGGAGCACGAGACAGCTCAACCCGGGACTCTCTAAGTAAAGCTCGGAAGCATGACAATCTCAACCCTAAGGGGGGGGGGACTTATAAGTAGGGTAACTATATAGTTATAGCCCATATTAAGGAACTTAAAGCGCGGAATCTCAACCCTGAACCCTGCTTGGAGGTTCATGGGTAGCTACAGCGGCGGGGGGGTGGGCTTGTAAGCAGGCTAACTATACAGTGATACTTAGCCCATATGATTAGGAAACTTAAAAACCCCACATTATAACTACCCACGAACCTCCAAGTAAACTCTCAACCGCTGTGTTTTTCATTCGTTCGTGGCCACCTGAAAGAAACATAGCGCCGTGTGTAATGAATAACAGCACAGCCCGTCAAGGCATGCGGTCTGCCTATTCTCACTTTTAGGGTTTAGGGCTGCCTCTCTGAAACCTGATTGCAACATCGTCGAACTTTGCGGGTAGGTGGATATGGCGTTCCTGCAGGCCAGGGCACAGCAGGATGCCCAGAGGATCCATAGTAGTCCCTGCTTAGGGTTCATTTAGAACCCTGTCAATTATAAGGTAAAAACCCGAAACCCTAAACCCTAAACCTATGGGTACACGTTTGGAAAAAACAGATACAAAGAGCATGCTCCGGCGAACGTCGCGAAGCGCGCCCCGTTTAGGGTTTAGGCTCTACCCGCCTCCCTCTAATGTAGGATCCTGAATCCTACTATTTGAAGGGTTTTAGGCCCAGAGTTTCTCAACCAGGTTCCTTCATTACCCGAACAAGGAAAGCTGAACAGGCCCTAAGCCGTACATTCAACACTCAGTCTCCAACGCTCTGAGCACTGTCACTTTCGGAGCCACTTTCCTGACAGTGGGAAAATAGAAATGTTCAGACAGGGCTTCGGGCGAAATCATTTACTTAGAAGCTACCAAGTTACAACATAAATCCCGTGATTAAAGACATCAAGCCTCGGCGGAACAGATCAACTGCTAAGCGAGGGACTCGCCGTGGTTTAGCTGTTTGCATTGCGCTATAAACCCTAACACCCAGACCCCAATCTAACACCAGCTCTCAACTCCGACAGAGGCGTAAACCGAATCTTCGGGTTTAGGGCTTGAGGGTTGAGGACTTGATAGGTGTTGGGGTGACATGCAGGCTGCGCGTCTGCTTGATTTTTCGCCTGGACCCTCAAATGTAGTTCTTTGTTCGGTTGCCGTGGTGTTCTTCCCGAAGGATCGATCTGCACGTACCTATGTAGTATATACTTCGGCATTGAAGGGGTCTTATGTAGGTACTTTATACCTCAGTATCTTATCTGTTATGTAGGTACATGGGGACCTTTGGGCTGGATTTAAGGCCTTCAGCCCTGATATTATGGCATGCACGCATGCACACACAGAACAGCAGCAGCAATAGCGGGAGCAGTGGCTGTAGTGATAGCAGCAGTGTTGCGAAAGCAGGAGGGGTAGTAGCAGTGGTAAGAGTAGAAGCAGTAGTAGCAGTAGCAGTAGCAGTAGCAGTAGCAGTAGTAGCAGTAGTAGTTGCAGTATTTGAAGCAGCAGCAGCAGCAGTTGCAGCAGTAGTCCTCCCCTTAGTGGGCCCTATTTGACGAGCCGAGCGGCCATCGCCGCAGATTCCTCGCGTGCAGGACGGGCACGGATTTGGGTTATAGATCCGAGGACCCAGGGGATTCATGGCGATTTTCTCAGACGTCCAGGACAAGGAGGCCCACTCCACCTAGTTCATGGGCCTTGATACTTCGATACGGTCTTGCGGCGACCTGGGATCCTGTGGGTTTTGTCCCTCTAATGCCAGACACAGCCTTGCGACGACATCTCACCGTGATAACATGCTTGAGACTTAGCGCTTCGTCTCAATACGGAATTGACCTTGACGTGAGGCTCTACAAATGCAAGATGCATATATGCAGTGCTTATATGCTTTCGCTTGCTCTAGTATGTTGCCAAAGTACCAGTAGGAGCAGGGCGCAGTATGTGGCTGTATCAGAAGCAGCAGTAGCAGAGGTGGTGGTAGTAGTTGTTGTTGTCGTCGTCCTAAGTGGTAGTAGTTAGGTAGGTAGGTAGGTAGGTAGGTAGGTAGGTTAGTAGTAGTAGTAGTAGTAGTAGTAGTAGTAGTAGTAGTAGTAGTAGTAGTAGTAGTAGTAGTAGTAGTAGTAGTAGTAGTAGTAGTAGTAGTAGTAGTAGTCGTGGTAGTTGTAGTAGCAGTAGCAGGAGTAGTTGTTGTGGTAGCAGTAGTAGTAGTAGTAGTAGTAGTAGTAGTAGTAGTAGTAGTAGTAGTCGTAGTAGTCGTAGTAGTCGTAGTAGTAGTAGTAGTAGTAGTAGTAGTTGTTGTTGTTGTGGCTGCTGTTGTTGCAGGTGCAGGTGCAGTTGCAGTTGCAGTTGCAGTTGCAGTTGCAGCAGCAGTAGTAGTAGTAGTAGTAGTAGTAGTAGGAGTTGTTGTTGTTGTGGCTGCTGTTGTTGCAGTTGCAGTTGCAGTAGCAGTAGCAGTAGCAGTAGCAGTAGCGGTAGCGGTAGCGGTAGCAGTAGCAGTAGCAGTAGCAGTAGCAGTAGCAGTAGTAGTAGGAGGAGGAGGAGGAGACGTAGTAGTAGCAGTAGTAGTAGTTAGTAGTTGTTGTTGTTGCTGTTGTTGGTGGTGGTGTTGTGGCTGTTGCCGTCTTTGTTGCTGTAGTCGTGGTAGTTGTATTCGCCGTAGCCATCGTTGTCGTAGTAGTGATACTATCAAGGGTAGGGGACGTGAATACCCTTACCCAGGACTCTGTGCCTGTAGCCTCCTTACTCCCTGGACTCATAGTACACATGGCGTGGTTTATTGAATTATGGAGCTCTGTAAACTGCAGGTTCTACTTTAACCAGAATACCATGACATGGGCATCGTTTCTGCTCTAAAATAGTTCAAAAGCATCGATGCTTAGACAGGGTTTTTGTGTATTTTAGACGGCAAAAACATTCAGGTGCGATAAGATAGAATAGTATGAGCCTGTTAGAATTGTCAGCCACATGAAGCCCAACAAAGCCAGAACAACCTCTCGAAAAGCCCCAACAGGATGCTCTGTACTTGGAGGGTCTTTAGGGGACTTAGTAAGTAGGTAGTAAGTAAACTGATAAGTACGCTAAAAGGGACCCTAATTGGGGTTGTGGTACTTATAAGTCCCTAAAATAACCAGTTACTAAGTCCCCCGACCCTCCAAGTAGACTCCTATGGTTTCAATAAGAAAAACACACCCTAACGATGCTCTATAAACTCCTATTGGTCTATATAGACTCATACTGTTGATGGGCAGAATCCTGCATGACCCTAAGGACTCTAAACTATGGGAACTATGGTATATTCCTTCTTATGGGTAATGCAGGATTTATATCCCTAAACCCTAAACCCTAAAACCCTATAGATCCCTTAAAGGAGCCCCTTAAAGGTACCCTTATAGATGTATTTCAGCCGTATGGCGCCAGCAGAAAACAAAAACGGCATTGCTCGCCTCGGCCGGAGCTTCGCTCGGCTCGGGCAGCCTTAGCAAAAAGGTTGCGGGAGAATTGGGTTCCTTTGAAGGGGTCTGTAAGAGTTACTATAAAAATCTATAAGGGTACTATGATAATGCAGGAACCTGATTAAGAAACTTTGGGCCTTTATTAGGGTTCCTTATATGGGTTGTTGTCAAAATTAGGGTCCCTTTTTGGGTACCCGAAATATTAGGTGCCGTACTATAATAGGGGCCCGAAAAGGGACCCTAATTTTGACAACCACCCATATGAGGTTCGCTCTCTGTTTCCGGGGACTGAGCACGAGGAATTGCTTATTAAGGTGCTCTTAAACGAAGGGTTTTTTCTGCTTCATGCAGCGATTGTCTTACGAGTCTCCCCATAATGAGTCCTAAACTATACACTGACTGATTCCGGTGCATAAGTCACGAAATACCACCACTGAATGAAAATAAAAACAACCGCTACAGTACTTCATAAAACCCTCTGGGGTTTGGAATCAGGAAGCAGCTGAAGCGGTTCAGGGACTTAGGCTTGCTGGGTTTACGGCGTTTAGGGTTGCTCATGGCTGTGAAATTTCGGGGTGTTAGAAGCACGCTGTGTGCAGCTCTACTGCGGCACTACTGCGCTTGGAGCCTTCTCAAGTTATGTCCCCGGGGGTAATGGCCATGGCGCGGAACACGGAGACCTCTCCCGAGACACAAAACTCCATCGTTTAGGGTTTGCTATGGGTTTACCCATAGGCCCCAAGGTAGTTCCTTTTTGGGATTACCTCATACGATTCTATATATGAACCCCAAAAAAGAAGGGTTGTACCCACATCCGCAGCAAGCATCAGCAAAAAGTCAACGTCAGTTGCAAGGCTTCCTTAACCCCCAACTTGACCGGACCCTAAAACCTGGGTGCAACATAGGCATACCAATCTCTTACGGTTCGTTAGTAGAAATAAACTATATATAGACCCATTTACAGAGTCACCAATGCTCCTGGCCCAAACATCGGGAAAGTCATTCCCGAAGATAAGTCCGAAATCAAGCTATCCAGAGCTAGCAGAACAGGCCGGGATTAGGGTTCTGTTCCGAGAGTCGTGGGCTCTGTCAAGTGCTAAACTAACGCTTCAATCCTCAACCGCACCTTGAACTCACCCCATCAAAACAACACTTCACCACCAAACCCATACCCCTGAACCCTAAACCCGAGACCCTAAACCTCAAAACCATGCCCTAAACCATCCTAATCCTAAACCCACACAGCCAACATTGCTGGATTGCATACTGCAGGCGTGCTCAGACAAACGGTACTAATACCGGGGTTGGCCATGCAAAGCTTGTGAGCATAGTGCATGTGCATACCGGACCCTCTTTTCGAACGCAAAATAAGAGAAAAGCGGTCAGCATATCACCGTAGTCTACTAGTCCAGAAAAAGAAGCACTTTGCATCGCAGCCTTTGTCCATCTCAACCCAAACCTATGTACATTCGGAGATTATGTTAAGCCATAAACTGCCATAAACGAAATGCTGCAATCATCCCAAATGGGTGGTTGTCAAAATTATGGTCCCTTTTTGGGTACCCTAAAATATTAGCTGCCGTAGAATTTTGACAACCACCCAAATCGGCACCGAGTAAAGAACTGAGGCTCGAGCGTGAAAGGATCGAAACCCCATTCGCGTATCAGCCATCTCCACTGCCTCAGAGTGCGGGCCGACCCGTAGGGTCTGCTTGGAGGGTCGGGGGACTTAGTAAGTAGGTAGTAAGTAGACTTATAAGTACCCTAAAAGGGACCCTAATTGAGGTTATGGTACTTATAAGTCCCTAAAATAATGAGTCCCGCGACCCTT
>CAJNDT010004570.1:0-13517 GCA_905221615.1 Symbiodinium sp. CCMP2592
TTTCAAGACAGAAGCGACCCAAGCTGGGTTCCAACCAGTTTTCTAATCAAAACCTAGGTTTGGATTAGAAATATCTGTTCAAGACAGAAGCGACCCAAGCTGGGTTCCAACCAGTTTTCTAATCAAAACCTAGGTTTGGATTAGAAATATCTTTTCAAGACAGAAGCGACCCAAGCTGGGTTCCAACCAGTTTTCTAATCAAAACCTAGGTTTGAATTAGAAATATCTTTTCAAGACAGAAGCGACCCAAGCTGGGTTCCAACCAGTTTCCTAATCAAAACCTAGGTTTGGATTTAGCAAATATCTTTTCAAGACAGAAGCGACCCAAGCTGGGTTCCAACCAGTTTTCTAATCAAAAACTAGGTTGGACTAGAAAATATTTTTTCAGACAGAAGCGACCCAAACTGGGTTTCCAACCAGTTTTTGCTAATCAAAACCTAGGTTTGGATTAGAAACATCTTCTCAAGACAGAAGCGGCCCAAGCTGTGTTCCAACCAGTTTTCTAATCAAAGCCTAGGTTTGGATTAGAAATATCTTTTCAAGACAGAAGCGACCCAAGCTGGGTTCCAACCAGTTTTCTAATCAAAGCCTAGGTCTGGATTAGAAACATCTTTTCCATACAGAAGCGACCCAAGCTGGGTTCCAACCAGTTTTCTAATCAAAACCTAGGTTTGGATTAGAAACATCTTTTCAAGACAGAAGCGCCCCAAGCTGGGTTCCAACCAGTTTTCTAATCAAAAAACTAGGTTTGGATTAGGAAATTCTTTTCAAGACAGAAACGCGACCCAAGCTGGGTTCCAAACAGTTTTCGAATCAAAACCTGGTTGGATTCGGAATATCTTTTCAAGACAGAAGCGGAAAAAAACACAAAAGCTGGGTTCCAAACAGTTTTCTAACACACAGAGGTTTGGATTAGGAATATCTTTTCAAGACAGGAGCGACCCAAGCTGGGTTCCAACCAGTTTTCTAATCAAAACCTAGGTTTGCATGAGAAATATTTTTTCAAAACAGAAGCGACCCAAGCTGGGTTCCAACCAGTTTTCTAATCAAAACCTGGTTTGGATTAGAAATATTTTTTCAAGACAGAAGCGACCCAAGCTGGGTTCCAACCAGTTTTCTAATCAAAACCTAGGTTTGGATTAGAAACATCTTTTCAAGACAGAAGCGACCCAAGCTGGGTTCCAACCAGTTTTCTAATCAAAACCTAGGTTTGGAAAAGAAATATCTTTTCAAGACAGAGGCGACCCAAGCTGGGTTCCAACCAGTTTTCTAATCAAAACCTAGGTCTGGATTAGAAACATCTTTTCCATACAGAAGCGACCCAAGCTGGGTTCCAACCAGTTTGCTAATCAAAACCTAGGTTTGGATTAGAAATATTTTTTCAAGACAGAAGCGACCCAAGCCGGGTTCCAACCAGTTTTCTAATCAAAACGTGGGTTTGGATTAGAAATATCTTTTCAAGACAGAAGCGACCCAAGCTGGGTTCCAACCAGTTTTCTTATCAAAACCTAGGTTTGGGATAGAAATATTTTTTAAGACAGAAGCGACCCAAGCTGGTTTCCAGCCAGTTTTCTAATCAAAACCTAGGTTTGGATTAGAAATATCTTTTCAAGACAGAAGCGACCCAAGCTGGGTTCCAACCAGTTTTCTAATCAAACCTAGGTTTGGATTAGAAATATCTTTTCAGGACAGAGGCGACCCAAGCTGGGTTCCAACCAATTTTCTTATTCAAAATCTAGGTTTGGATTAGAATATCTTTTCAAGACAGAAGCGACCCAAGCTGGGTTCCAAACAGTTTTCTCATCACACCAGGTTGGGAATTAGAAAGTATCTTTTCCAAGACCGGCAGGCGGCCCAAGCTGGGTTCCAAACCAGCTGTCTAATCAAAAAAACTAGGTTTGGATTAGGAAAATATCTTTTCAAGACAGAAGCGACAAAGCTGTGTTCCAGACAGTTTCTTATCAAAAAACTAGGTGGGGATTAGAAATATCTGTCAAGGCAGAGTCGGACACCAAGCTTGGTTCCAACCAGTTTTCGAAATATCAAAAACAGGGTGGGGATTAGAAATATCTTTTCAAGACAGAAGCGACCCACGCTGGGTTCCAACCAGTTTTCTAATCAAAACCTAGGTTTGGATTAGAAATATCTTTTCAAGACAGAAGCGACCCAAGCTGGGTTCCAACCAGTTTTCTAATCAAAACCTAGGTTTGGATTAGAAATATTTTTTTCAAGATAGAAATGACCAAAGCTTGGTTCCAACCAGTTTGTTAATCAAAACCTAGGTTTGGATTAGAAACATCTTTTCAAGACAGAAGCGACCCAAGCTGGTTTCCAACCAGTTTTCTAATCAAAACCTAGGTTTGGATTGGATACATTTTTTCAAGACAGAAGCGACCCAAGCTGGGTTCCAACCAGTTTTCTAATCAAAACCTAGGTTTGGATTAGAAATATTTTTCAAGACAGAAGCGACCCAAGCTGGGTTCCAACCAGTTTTCTAATCAAAACCTAGGTTTGGATTAGAAAAATTTTTTCAAGACAGAAGCGACCCAAGCTGGGTTCCAACCAGTTTTCTAATCAAAACCTAGGTTTGGATTAGAACTACTTTTTCAAGACAGAAGCGACCCAAGCTGGGTTCCAACCAGTTTTCTAATCAAAACCTAGGTTTGGATTAGAAATATATTTTCAAGACAGAAGCGACCCAAGCTGGGTTCCAACCAGTTTTCTAATCAAAACCTAGGTTTGGATTAGAAATATCTTTTCAAGACAGAAGCGACCCAAGCTGGGTTCCAACCAGTTTTCTAATCAAAACCTAGGTTTGGATTAGAAATATCTTTTCAAGGCAGAGGCGACCCAAGCTGGGTTCCAACCAGTTTTCTAATCAACACCTAGGTTTGGATTAGAAATATCTTTTCAAGACAGAAGCGACCCAAGCTGGGTTCCAACCAGTTTTCTAATCAAAACCTAGGTTTGGATTAGAAATATCTTTTCAAGACAGAGGCGACCCAAGCTGGGTTCCAACCAGTTTTCTAATCAAAACCTAGGGTTTGAAAAAGAGAAATTCTCTTTGTCAAGACAGAGGCGGACCAAAGCTGGGTTTTCCAACCAGGTTTCTAATCAAAACTCATTCTCTGGATTAAAATATTTTTTCAAGACAGAAAACGACCCAAGCTGGGATTCCAACCGTTTTCTACTCCAAAAAACTTAGGTTTGGATTAGAAATATCTTTTCAAAACAGAAGCGACCCAAGCTGGGTTCCAACCAGTTTTCTAATCAAAACCTAGGTTTGGATTCGAAATATCTTTTCAAGACAGAAGCGACCCAAGCTGGGTTCCAACCAGTTTTCTAATCAAAACCTAGGTTTGGATTAGAAACATCTTTGCAAAACAGAAGCGACCCAAGCTGGGTTCCAACCAGTTTTCTAATCAAAACCTAGGTCTGGATTAGAAATATTTTTTCAAGACAGAAGCGACCCAAGCTGGGTTCCAACCAGTTTTCTAATCAAAACCTAGGTTTGGACTAGAAATATTTTTTCAAGACAGAAGCGACCCAAGCTGGGTTCCAACCAGTTTTTTAATCAAAACCTAGGTTTGGATTAGAAATATCTTTTCAAGACAGAGGCGACCCAAGCTGGGTTCCAACCAGTTTGCTAATCAAAACCTAGGTTTGGATTAGAAATATCTTTTCAAGACAGAAGCGACCCAAGCTGGGTTCCAACCAGTTTTCTAATCAAAACCTAGGTTTGGATTAGAAATATCTTTTTCAGACAGAAGCGACGAAAGCTGGGTTCCAACCAGTTTTCTAATCAAAACCTAGGCTTGGATTAGAAACATCTTTTCAAGACAGAAGCGACCCAAGCTGTGTTCCAACCAGTTTTCTAATCAAAGCCTAGGTTTGGATTAGAAATATCTTTTCAAGACAGAAGCGACCCAAGCTGGGTTCCAACCAGTTTTCTAATCAAAACCTAGGTCTGGATTAGAAACATCTTTTCACGACAGAAGCGACCCAAGCTGGGTTCCAACCAGTTTTCTAATCAAAACCTAGGTTTGGAAAAGAAATATCTTTTCAAGACAGAGGCGACCCAAGCTGGGTTCCAACCAGTTTTCTAATCAAAACCTAGGTCTGGATTAGAAACATCTTTTCCATACAGAAGCGACCCAAGCTGGGTTCCAACCAGTTTTCTAATCAAAACCTAGGTTTGGATTAGAAATATCTTTTCAAGACAGAAGCGACCCAAGCTGGGTTCCAACCAGTTTTCTAATCAAAACCTTGGTTTGGATTAGAAAAATCTTTTCAAGACAGAAGCGACCCAAGCTGGGTTCCAACCAGTTTTCTAATCAAAACCTAGATTTGGATAAGAAATATCTTTTCAAGACAGAAGCGACCCAAGCTGGGTTCCAACCAGTTTTCGAATCAAAACCTAGGTTTGGATTAGAAATATCTTTTCAAGACAGAAGCGACCCAAGCCGGGTTCCAACCAGTTTTCTAATCAAAACCTAGGTTTGGATTAGAAACATCTTTTTATAGACAGAAGCGACCCAAGCTGGGTTCCAACCAGTTTTCTAGTCAAAACCAAGGTTTGGATTAGAAATATTTTTTCAAGACAGAGGCGACCCAAGCTGGGTTCCAACCAGTTTTCCAATCAAAACCTAGGTTTGGATTGGAAATATCTTTTCAAGACAGAGGCGACCCAAGCTGGGTTCC
The DNA here is from genome assembly GCA_905221615.1 of Symbiodinium sp. CCMP2592. Taxonomy (NCBI): domain Eukaryota; class Dinophyceae; order Suessiales; family Symbiodiniaceae; genus Symbiodinium; species Symbiodinium sp. CCMP2592. The sequence continues at coordinate 4,702 of CAJNDT010004570.1, forward strand.
AACCAGTTTTCTAATCAAAACCTAGGTTTGCATTAGAAATATTTTTTCAAGACAGAAGCGACCCAAGCTGGGTTCCAACCAGTGTTCTAATCAAAACCTAGGTTTGGATAAGAAATATCTTTTCAAGACAGAAACGACCCAAGCTGGGTTCCAACCAGATTTCTAATCAAAACCTAGGTTTGGATTAGAAACATTTTTTCAAGACAGAAGCGACCCAAGCTGGGTTCCAACCAGATTTCTAATCAAAACCTAGGTTTGGAATAGAAATATTTTTTCAAGGCAGAGGCGACCCAAGGTGGGTTCCAACCAGTTTTCTAATCAAAACCTAGGTTTGGATTAGAGATATCTTTTCAATACAGAAGCGACCCAAGCTGGGTTCCAACCAGTTTGCTAATCAAGACCTAGGGTTGGATAAGAAATATTTTTTCAAGACAGAAGCGACCCAAGCTGGGTTCCAACTTGTTTTCTATTCAAAACCTAGGTTTGGATCAAAAATATTTTTTCAATACAGAAGCGACCCAAGCTTGGTTCCAACCAGTTTTCTATTCAACAGCTAGGTTTGGATTAGAAATATCTTTTCAAGACAGAAGCGACCCAAGTTGGGTTCCAACCAGTTTGCTAATCAAAACCTAGGTTTGGATTAGAAATATCTTTCAAGACAGAAGCGACCCAAGCTGGGTTCCAACCAGTTTTCTAATCAAAACGTGGGTTTGGATTAGAAATATCTTTTCAAGACAGAAGCGGCCCAAGCTGGGTTCCAACCAGTTTTCTAATCAAAACCTAGGTTTGGATTAGAAATATCTTTTCAAGGCAGAAGCGACCCAAGCTGGGTTCCAACCAGTTTTCTAATCAAAACCTAGGTTTGGATTAGAAAAATTTTTCAAGACAGAGGCGACCCAAGCTGGGTTCCAACCAGTTTTGTAATCAAAACCTAGGTTTGGATTAGAAATATCTTTTCAAGACAGAAGCGACCCAAGCTGGGTTCCAACCAGTTTTCTAGTCAAAACCTAGGTTTGGATTAGAAATATCTTTGCAAGACAGAGGCGACCCAAGCTGGGTTCCAACCAGTTGTCTAATCAAAACCTAAGTTTGGATTAGAAATATCTTTTCAAGACAGAAGCGACCCAAGCTGGGTTCCAACCAGTTTGCTAATCAAAACCTAGGTTTGGATTAGAATATCTTTCAAACCCAGAAGACCAAGCCTGGGTTCCAACAGTGTTCTAATCAAAACCGAAGGTTTGGATTAGACAATATCTTTTCAAGACAGAAAAAAAGCGACCAAGCTGGGTTTCAAACACAGTTTTCGAAGCAAAACCTAGTTTTGGACCGGAAGCATGTTTTCAAGGACAGCAAGCGACCCAAGCTGGGTTTTCCAACCAGTGTTCTAGTCAAAACATAGGTTTGGATAAGAAATATCTTTTCAAGACAGAAGCGACCAAAGCTGGGTTCCAACCAGTTTTCTAATCAAAACCTAGGTTTGGATTAGAAATATCTTTTCAAGACAGAAGCGACCCAAGCTGGGTTCCAACCAGTTTTCAAATCAAAACCTAGGTTTGGAATAGAAATATCTTTTCAAGACAGAAGCGACCCAAGCTGGGTTCCAACCAGTTTTCTAATCAAAACCTAGGTTTGGATTAGAAATTCTCTTGTCAAGACAGAAGCGACCAAGGCTGGGTTCCAACCAGTTTTCAAATCCAAACCTAGGTTTGGAATGAATCGATCTTTGTCAAGACAGAAGGACCCAACTGGGTTTCCAACCAGTTTTCTAATCAAACCTAGGTTGGATTAGAAAGAGCTTTCAGACAGAAGCGACCCAAGCTGGGTTCCAACCAGTTTTTTTTTCTAATCAAATACCAGGTTTGTATTATGAAACATCTTTCAAGGACAGACGCGAACCCAAGGCTGGTGTTCAACAGTTTTCTATCAAAACCTAGGTTTGGATTAGAACTACTTTTTTCAAGACAGAAGCGACCCAAGCTGGGTTCCAACCAGTTTGCTAATCAAAACCTAGGTTTGTATTAGAAATATCTTTTCAAGACAGAAGCGACCCAAGCTGGGTTCCAACCAATTTTCTAATCAAAACCTAGGTTTGGATTAGAAATCTCTTTTCAAGACAGAAGCGACCCAAGCTGGGTTCCAACCAGTTTTCTAATCAAAACCTAGGTTTGGACTAGAAATATTTTTTCAAGACAGAAGCGACCCAAGCGGGTTCCAACAGTTTCTAATCAAAACCTAGGTTTTGGATTAAAATATCATTTGAAAGACAGAAGCGCCCAAGCTGTGGTTCCAACCAAGTAGTTATAATCAAAGCTAGGTTTGGATTAGAAAATATTTTTTAAAGGACAGAAGAAAAGCGACCCAAGCTGGGTTTCCAACCAGTTTGCTAAATCAAAATGCTCTTTCAGACGAAGGGACGAAAGTGGGTTCCAACCCAGTTTCGAATCAAAACCTAGGTTCGGACCTGTAGAAAAATATTTTCAAGGACAGAAGAAGGACCTCAAGCTGGGATCCAACCAGTTTTCTAATCAAAACCTAGGTTTGGATTTGAAATATTTTTTCAAGACAGAAGCGACCCAAGCTGGGTTCCAACCAGTTTTCGAATCAAAACCTAGGTTTGGATTAGAACTACTTTTTCAAGACAGAAGCGACCCAAGCTGGGTTCCAACCAGTTTTCTAATCAAAACCTAGGTTTGGATTAGAAATATATTTTCAAGACAGAAGCGACCCAAGCTGGGTTCCAACCAGTTTTCTAATCAAAAACTAGGTTTGGATTAAAAATATCTTTTCAAGACAGAGGCGACCCAAGCTGGGTTCCAACCAGATTTCTAATCAAAACCTAGGCTTGGATTAGAAAGATTTTTTCAAGACAGAGGCGACCCAAGCTGGGTTCCAACCAGTTTTCTAATCAAAACCTAGGGTTGGATTAGAAATATCTTTTCAAGACAGAAGCGACCCAAGCTGTGTTCCAACCAGTTTTCTAATCAAAACCTAGGTGTGGATTAGAGATACTTTTACAAGACAGAAGCGGCCCAAGCTGGGTTCCAACCAGTTTTCTAATCAAAACCTAGGTTCGGATTAGAAATATCTTTTCAAGACAGAAGCGGCCCAAGCTGGGTTCCAACCAGTTTTCTAATCAAAACCTAGGTTTGGATTTGAAATATTTTTTCAAGACAGAAGCGACCCAAGCTGGGTTCCAACCAGTTTGCTAATCAAAACCTAGGTTTGGATTAGAAATATCTTTGCAAGACAGAGGCGACCCAAGCTGGGTTCCAACCAGTTTGCTAATCAAAACCTAGGTTTGGATTAGAAATATCTTTTCCAAGACAGAAGCGACCCAAGCTGGGTTCCAACCAGTTTTCTAATCAAAGCCTAGGTTTGGATTAGAAATATCTTTTCAAGACAGAAGCGACCCAAGCTGGGTTCCAACCAGTTTTCTAATCAAAGCCTAGGTCTGGATTAGAAACATCTTTTCAAGACAGAAGCGACCCAAGCTGGGTTCCAACTAGTTTTCTAATCAAAACCTAGGTTTGGATTAGAAATATCTTTTCAAGACAGAAGCGACCCAAGCTGGGTTCCAACCAGTTTTCTAATCAAAACCTAGGTTTGGATTAGAAATATCTTTTCAAGACAGAAGCGACCCAAGCTGGGTTCCAACCAGTTTGCTAATCAAACCCTAGGTTTGGATTAGAAATATCTTTTCAAGACAGAAGCGACCCAAGCTGGGTTCCAACCAGTTTTCTAATCAAAACCTAGGTTTGGATTAGAAACATCTTTTCAAGACAGAAGCGACCCAAGCTGGGTTCCAACCAGTTTTCAAATCAAAACCTAGGTTTGGATTAGAAATATCTTTTCAAGACAGAAGCGACCCAAGCTGGGTTCCAACCAGTTTTCTAATCAAAACCTAGGTTTGGATTAAAATTATCTTTTCAAGACAGAAGCGACCCAAGCTGGGTTCCAACCAGTTTTCTAATCAAAACCTAGGTTTGGATTAGAAACATCTTTTCAAGACAGAGGCGACCCAAGCTAGGTTCCAACCAGTTTTCTAATCAAAACCTAGGTTTGGATTAGAAACATCTTTTCAAGACAGAAGCGACCCAAGCTGGGTTCCAACCAGTTTGCTAATCAAAACCTAGGTTTGGATTAGAAACATCTTTTCAAAGCAGAAGCGACCCAAGCCGGGTTCCAACCAGTTTTCTAATCAAAACCTGGTTAGCATTAGAAATATCTTTTCAAGACAGAAGCGACCCAAGCTGGGTTCCAACCAGTTTTCTAATCAAAACCTAGGTTTGGAATAGAAATATTTTTTCAAGACAGAAGCGACCCAAGCTGGGTTCCAACCAGCTTTCTAGTCAAAACCTAGGCTTGGATTAGAAACATCTTTTCAAGACAGAAGCGACCCAAGCTGGGTTCCAACCAGTTTTCTAATCAAAACCTGGGTTTGGATTAGAAACATCTTTTCAAGACAGAAGCGACCCAAGCTGGGTTCCAACCAGTTTTTTAATCAAAACCTAGGTTTGGTTTAGAAATATCTTTTCAAGACAAAGGCGACCCAAGCTGGGTTCCAACTAGTTTTCTAATCAAAACCTAGGTTTGGATTAGAAACATTTTTTCAAGACAGAAGCGACCCAAGCTGTGTTCCAACCAGTTTTCTAATCAAAACCTAGGTTTGGATTAGAAATATCTTTTCAAGACAGAAGCGACCCAAGCTGGGTTCCAACCAGTTTTCTAATCAAAACCTAGGTTTGGATTAGAAATATCTTTTCGAGACAGAAGCGACCCAAGCTGGGTTCCAACCAGTTTACTAATCAAAACCTAGGTTTGGATTAGAAATATCTTTTCAAGACAGAAGCGAACCACCCACCGGGGTTCCAACCAGTTTTCTAATCAAAACCTAGGTTGGATTAAAATAATCTTTTCACGACAGGGCGACCCAAGCGGGGTTCCAACCATTGTCTCATCAAACCTAGTTTGGGATTAGGAAATATCTTTTTCAAGACAGAAGCGAACCAAGCTTGGGTTTCCAACCAGTTTGCTAATCAAAACCTTAGTTTTGGATTAGAAAATATCTTTTCAAAACAGAAGCGACCCCAAGCTGGGTTCCAACATTTTCTCATCAAAAACCTAGGTTTGTAATAGAAATATTTTTCAAGCAGAAGAGCGACCCAAGCTTGGTTCCAACCAGTTTTTTAATCAACACCTAGGTTTGGATTAGAAACATCTTTCCAAGACAGAAGCGATCCAAGCTGGGTTCCAACCAGTTTTCTAGTCAAAACCTAGGTTTGGATTAGAAATATCTTTTCAAGACAGAAGCGACCCAAGCTGGGTTCCAACCTGTTTTCTAATCAAAACCGAGGTTTGGATTAGAAACATCTTTTCAAGACAGAAGCGACCCAAGCTGGGTTCCAACCAGTTTGCTTATCAAAACCTAGGTTTGGATTAGAAATATCTTTTCAAGTCAGAGGCGACCCAAGCTGGGTTCCAACCAGTTTTCTAATCAAAACCTAGGTTTGGATTAGAAATATCTTTTCAAGACAGAAGCGACCCAAGCTGGGATCCAACCAGTTTTCTAATCAAAACCTAGGTTTTGATTAGTTTTCAAGACAGAAGCGACCCAAGCTGGGTTCCAACCAGTTTGCTATTCAAAACCTAGGTTTGGATTAGAAATATCTTTTCAAGACAGAAGCGACCCAAGCTGGGTTCCAACCAGTTTTCTAATCAAAACCTGGGTTCGGATTAGAAACATCTTTTCAAGACAGAAGCGACCCAAGCTGGGTTCCAACCAGTTTTCTCATCAAGACCTAGGTTTGGATTAGAATTATATTTTCAAGACAGAAGCGACCCAAGCTGGGTTCCAACCAGTTTTCTAATCAAAACCTAGGTTTGGATTAGAAATATCTTTTCAAGACAGAAGCGACCCAAGCTGGGTTCCAACCAGTTTTCTAATCAAAACCTAGGTTTGGACTAGAAATATTTTTTCAAGACAGAAGCGACCCAAGCTGGGTTCCAACCAGTTTTCTAATCAAAACCGAGGTTTGGATTAGAAATATCTTTTCAAGACAGAAGCGACCCAAGCTGGGTTCCAACCAGTTTTCTAATCAAAACCTAGGTTTGGATTAGAAATATCTTTTCAAGACAGAAGCGACCCAAGCTGGGTTCCAACCAGTTTTCTAATCAAAACCTAGGTCTGGATTAGAAACATCTTTGCAAGACAGAAGCGACCCAAGCTGGGTTCCAACCAGTTTTCTAATCAAAACCTAGGTTTGGATTAGAAATTTCTTTTCAAGACAGAAGCGACCCAAGCTGGGTTCCAACCAGTTTTCTAATCAAAACCTAGGTTTGGATTAGAAATATCTTTTCAAGACAGAAGCGACCCAAGCTGGGTTCCAACCAGTTTGTTAATCAAAACCTAGGTTTGGATTAGAAATATCTTTTCAAGACAAAAGCGACCCAAGCTGGGTTCCAACCAGTTTGCTAATCAAAACCTAGGTTTGGATTAGAAATATCTTTTCAAGACAGAAGCGACCCAAGCTGGGTTCCAACCAGTTTTCTAATCAAAACCGAGGTTTGGATTAGAAATATCTTTTCCAGACAGAAGCGACCCAAGCTGGGTTCCAACCAGTTTTCTAGTCAAAACCTCGGTTTGAATTAGAAATATCTTTTCAAGACAGAAGCGACCCAAGCTGGGATCCAACCAGTTTTCTAATCAAAACCTAGGTTTGGATTAGAAACATCTTTTCAAGACAGAGGCGACCCAAGCTGGGTTCCAACCAGTTTGCTAATCAAAACCTAGGTTTGGATTAGAAATATCTTTTCAAGGAAGAAGCGACCCAAGCTGGGTTCCAACCAGTTTTCTCATCAAAACCTAGGTTTGGATTAGAGACATCTTTAACCTTTCAACACAGAAGCGACCCAAGCTGGGTTCCAACCAGTTTTCTAATCAAAACCTAGGTTTGGATTAGAAATATCTTTTCAAAACAGAAGCGACCCAAGCTGGGTTCCAACCAGTTTTCTAATCAAAACCTCGGTTTGGATTAGAAATATCTTTTCAAGACAGAAGCGACCCAAGCTGGGTTCCAACCAGTTTTCTAATCAAAACCTAGGTTTGGATTAGAAATATCTTTTCAAGACAAAGGCGACCCAAGCTGGGTTCCAACCAGTTTTCTAATCAAAACCTAGGTTTGCATTGGAAATATTTTTTCAAGACAGAAGCGACCCAAGCTGGGTTCCAACCAGTTTTCTAATCAAAACCTAGGTTTGGATTAGAAACATCTTTTCAAGACAGAAGCGACCCAAGCTGGGTTCCAACCAGTTTTCTAATCAAAACCTAGGTTTGGATTAGAAATATTTTTTCAAGGCAGAAGCGACCCAAGCTGGGTTCCAACCAGTTTTCTAATCAAAACCTAGGTTTGGATTAGAGATATCTTTTCAAGACAGAAGCGACCCAAGCTGGGTTCCAACCAGTTTGCTAATCAAAACCTAGGTTTGGATTAGAAATATCTTTTCTAAACAAAAGCGACCCAAGCTGGGTTCAAACCAGTTTTTTAATCAAAACCTAGGTTTGGATTAGAAATATTTTTTCAAGACAGAAGCGACCCAAGCTGGGTTCCAACCAGTTTTCCAATCAGAACCTAGGTTTGGAATAGAAATATCTTTTCAAGACAGAAGCGACCCAAGCTGGGTTCCAACCAGTTTTCTAATCAAAACCTCGGTTTGGATTAGAAACATCTTTCCAAGACAGAAGCGACCCAAGCTGGGTTCCAACCAGTTTTCTAATCAAAACCAAGGTTTGGATTAGAAATATTTTTTCAAGACAGAAGCGACCCAAGATGGGTTCCAACCAGTTTGCTAATCAAAACCTAGGTTTGGATTAGAAATATCTTTTCAAGACAGAAGCGACCCAAGCTGGGTTCCAACCAGTTTGCTAATCAAAACCTAGGTTTGGATTAGAAATATTTTTTCAAGACAGAAGCGACCCAAGCTGGGTTCCAACCAGTTTTCTAATCAAAACCTAGGTTTGGATTAGAAATATCTTTTCAAGACAGAAGCGACCCAAGCTTGGTTCCAACCAGTTTGTTAATCAAAACCTAGGTTTGGATTAGAAATATCTTTTCAAGACAGAAGCGACCCAAGCTGGGTTCCAACCAATTTTCTAATCAAAACCTAGGTTTGGATTAGAAATATCTTTTCAAGACAGAAGCGACCCAAGCTGGGTTCCAACCAGTTTTCTAATCAAAACCTAGGTTTGGATTAGAAATATTTTTTCAAGACAGAAGCGACCCAAACTGAGTTCCAACCAGTTTTCTAGTCAAAACCTAGGTTTGGATTAGAAATATTTTTTCAAGACAGAGTCGACCCAAGCTGGGTTCCAACCAATTTTCTAATCAAAACCTAGGCTTGGATTAGAAACATCTGTTCAAGACAGAAGCGACCCAAGCTGGATTCCAACCAGTTTTCTAATCAAAACCTAGGTTTGGATTAGAAATATCTTTTCAAGACAGAAGCGACCCAAGCTGGGTTCCAACCAGTTTTCTAATCAAAACCTGGGTTTGGATTAGAAACATCTTTTCAAGACAGAAGCGACCCAAGCTGGGTTCCAACCAGTTTTTTAATCAAAACCTAGGTTTGGTTTAGAAATATCTTTTCAAGACAAAGGCGACCCAAGCTGGGTTCCAACTAGTTTTCTAATCAAAACCTAGGTTTGGATTAGAAACATTTTTTCAAGACAGAAGCGACCCAAGCTGTGTTCCAACCAGTTTTCTAATCAAAACCTAGGTTTGGATTAGAAATATCTTTTCAAGACAGAAGCGACCCAAGCT
>CAJNDT010004571.1:0-13507 GCA_905221615.1 Symbiodinium sp. CCMP2592
CTTCTTCTTCTTGGGATCCTCTGCAGCCTTTCTCTCCGGGCTACTTTGCCTTTGCTTCTTGTTCTTCTTCTTTTTCTTCTTCTTCTTGGGATCCTCTGTAGCCCTTCTCTCCTGGCTACTTTGCCTTTGCTTCTTCTTCTTGGGATCCTCTGTAGCCTTTCTCTCCGGACTACTTTGCCTTTGCTTCTTCTTCTTCTTGGGATCCTCTGCAGCCCTTCTCTCCGGGCTACTTTGCCTTTGCCTTCTTCTTGGGATCCTCTGCAGCCTTTCTCTCCGGGCTACTTTGCCTTTGCTTCTTCGTCTTCTTGGGATCCTCTGCAACTTGCCTTTGCTTCTTCTTCTTCTTCTTCTTGGGATCCTCTGCAGCCTTTCTCTCCGGGCTACTTTGACTTTGCTTCTTCTTCTTCTTCTTAGGATCCTCTGCAGCCTTTCTCTCCGGGCTACTTTGCCTTTACTTCTTCTTCTTCTTGGGATCCTCTGTAGCCTTTCTCTCCGGGCTATTTTGCCTTTGCTTCTTCTTCTTGGGATCCTCTGCAGCCTTTCTCTCCGGGCTACTTTGCCTTTGCTTCTTCTTCTTCTTGGGATCCTCTATAATTTTTCTCTCCGGCCTATTTTGCCTTAGCTTCTTCTTCTTCCTGGGATCCTCTGCAGTCTTTCTCTCCGGGCTACTTTGCCTTTACTTCTTCTTGTTCTTGGGATCCTCTGCAGCCTTTCTCTCCGGGCTACTTTGCCTTTGCTTCTTCTTCTTCTTGGGATCCTCTGCAATCTTTCTCTCCGGGCTCCTTTGCCTTTGCTTCTTCTTCTTCTTGGAATCCTCTGCAGCCTTTCTCTCCGGACTACTTAGCCTTTGCTGCTTCTTCTTGGGGTCCTCTGCAGCTTTCTTTCTTTTCCTTTTCTTTTCTTGTGGGGTTCCTTTTTCTTTTTGGGGGCCTCTGCAGCTTTCTTTCCTGGCTACTTGGCCTTTGCTGGTCTTTCTTCTGGTCTTGGAATCCTCCTGCCAGCCTGTTCTCTCTCCTTCTCTTTCTCTGCCGGGCTTTTTTTTTTTTGCCTTTTGCTTCTTCTTTTTCTTTTCTTCCTTTTTTCCTTGGGAAACCTGGGACCTCTGCAGCCTTTCTCTCCGGGCTACTTTACCTTTGCTTCTTCTTCTTGGGATCCTCTACAGCCTTTCTCTCCGGGCTACTTTGCCTTTGCTTCTTCTTCTTCTTGCTGGGATCCTCTGCAACCTTTCTCTCCGGGTTGTTTTGCCTTTGCTTCTTCTTCTTCTTGGGATCCTCTGCAGCCTTTCTCTCCGGGCTACTTTGCCTTTGCTTCTTCTTCTTGGGATCCTCTGCAATCTTTCTCTCCGGGCTATTTTGCCCTTGCTTCTTCTTCTTCTTGGGATCCTCAGCCTTTCTCTCCGGCCTTATTTGCTTTTGCTTCTTCTTCTTCTTCTTGGGATCCTCTGTAGCCTTTCTTTCCGGGCTACTTTGCCTTTGCTTCTTCTTGGGATCCTCTGCAGCCTTTCTCTCCGGGCTACTTTGCCTTTGCTTCTTCTTCTTGATGGGATCCTCTGTAACCTTTCTCTCCGGGCTACTTTGCCTTTGCTTCTTCTTCTTCTTGGGATCCTCTGCAGCCTTTCTCTCCGGGCTATTTTGGCTTTGCTGCTTCTTCTTCTTGGGATCCTCTGCAGCTTTTCTCTCCGGGCTATTTTGCCTTTGCTTCTTCTTCTTGGGATCCTCTACAGCCTTTCTCTCCGGACTATTTTGACGTTGCTTCTTCTTCTTCTTGGGATCCTCTGCAGCCTTTCTCTCCGGGCTACTTTGCCTTTGCTTCTTCTTCTTCTTGAGATCCTCTGCAGCCTTTCTCTCCGGGCTACTTTGGTTTGCTTCTTCTTCTTGGGATCCTCTACCATCTTTCTCCGGGCTACTTTGCCTTTGCTTGTTCTTCTTCTTGGGATCCTCTGCAGCCTTTCTCTCCGGGCTACTTTGCCTTTGCTTCTTCTTCTTGGGATCCTCTGCAGCCTTTCTCTCCGGGCTACTTTGCCTTTGCTTCTTCTTCTTGGGATCCTCTGCAGCCTTTCTCTCCGGGCTACTTTGCCTGTGCTTCTTCTTCTTCTTCTTGGGATCCTCTGCAACCTTTCTCTCCGGACTTTTTTGTCTTTGCTTCTTCTTTTTCTTGGGATCCTCTGCAGCCTTTCTCTCCGGGCTACTTTGCCTTTGCTTCTTCTTCTTCTTGGGATCCTCTGCAATCTTTCTCTCCCGGCTACTTTGCCTTTGCTTCTTCTTCTTCTTGGGATCCTCTGCAGCCTTTCTCCCCGGGCTACTTTGCCTTTGCTTCTTCTTCTTCTTGGGATCCTCTGCAGCTTTTCTCTCCGGGCTACTTTGCCTTTGCTTCTGCTTCTTCTTGGGATCCTCTGCAGCCTTTCTCTCCGGGCTACTTTGCCTTTGCTTCTTCTTCTTGGGATCTTCTACAGCCTTTCTCTCCGGATTATTTTGTCTTTGCTTCTTCTTCTTCTTGGTATCCTCTGCAACCTTTCTCTCCGGTCTTGCTTGCCTTTGCTTCTTCTTATTCTTCTTCTTCTTGGGATCCTCTGCAGCCTTTCTCTCCGAGCCATTTTACCTTAGCTTCTTCTTCTTGGGATCCTCTGCAATCTTTCTCTCCGGGCTACTTTGCCTTTACTTCTTCTTCTTCTTCTTGGGATTTTCTGCAGCCTTTCTCTCCGGGCTCTTTTGCCTTTGCTTCTTCTTCTTCTTGGGATCCTCTGCAGCCTTTCTCTCCGGACTACTTTGCCTTTGCTTCTTCTTCTTCTTCTTTTTCTTCTTCTTGTTGGGATCCTCTGCAGCCTTTCGTTCCGGGCTACTTTGCCTTTGCTTCTTCTCCTTCTTGGGATCCTCTGCAGCCTTTCTCTCCGGGTTGTTTTGCCTTTGCTTCTTCTTCTTGGGATCCTCTGCAGCCTTTCTCTCCGGGCAATTTTGCCTTTCCTTCTTCTTCTTCTTGGGATCCTCTGCAGCCTTTCTCTCCGGGCTACTTTGCCTTTGCTTCTTCTTCTTCTTCTTGAGATCCTCTGCAGCCTTTCTCTCCGGGCTACTTTGCCTTTGCTTCTTCGTCTTCTTCTTGAGATCCTCTGCAGTCTTTCTCTCCGGGCTACTTTGCCTTTGCTTCTTCTTCTTGGGATCCTCTGCAGCCTTTCTCTCCGGGCTACTTTGCCTTTGCTTCTTCTTCTTCTTGGGGTCCTCTGCAGCCTTTCTCTCCGGACTCTTTTGCCTTTGCTTCTTCTTCTTGTTCTTGGGATCCGCTGCAGCCTTTCTCTCCGGGCTTTTTTGCCTTTGCTTCTTCTTTTTCTTGGGATCCTCTGCAGCCTTTCTCTCCGGGCTACTTTGTCTTTGCTTCTTCTTCTTCTTGGGATCCTCTACAGCCTTTCTCTCCGGACTACTTAGCCTTTGCTGCTTCTTCTTGGGGTCCTCTGCAGCTTTCTTTCCGGGCTACTTGGCCTTTGCTTCTTCTTCTTCTTCTTGGGATCCTCTGCAGCCTTTCTCTCCGGGCTTTTTTGCCTTTGCTTCTTCTTCTTCTTGGGAACCTCTGCAGCCTTTCTCTCCGGTCTTCTTCTTGGGATCCTCTGCAGCCTTTCTCTCCGGGCTATTTTGCCTTTGCTTCTTCTTCTTCTTGGGATCCTCTGCAGCCTTTCTCTCCGGGCCACTTTGCCTTTGCTTCTTCTTCTTGGGATACTCTGCAGCCTTTCTCTCCGGGCTACTTTGCCTTCGCTTCTTCTTCTTCTTGGGATCCTCTGCAAGCTTTCTCTCCGGGTTTTTTCGCCTTTGTTCTTCTTCTTGGGATCCTCTGCAGCCTTTCTCTCCGGGCTACTTTGCCTTTGCTTCTTCTTCTTCTTGGGATCCTCTGCAGCCTTTCTCTCCGGGCTACTTTGCGTTTATTTCTTCTTCTTGGGATCCTCTACAGCCTTTCTCTCCGGGTTACTTTGCCTTTGCTTCTTCTTTTTCTTGGGATCCTCTGCAGCGTTTCTCTCAGGGCTACTTTGCCTTTGCTTCTTCTTCTTCTTCTTGGGACCCTCTGTAGCCTTTCTCCAGGCTACTTTGCCTTTGATTCTTCTTCTTGGGATCCTCTGCAGTCTTTCTCTCCGGGCTATTCTGCCTTTGCTTCTTCTTCTTGGGATCCTCTGCAGCCTTTCTCTCCGGGCTACTTTATCTTTGCTTCTTCTTCTTGTTGGGATCCTCTGCAATCTTTCTCTCCGTGCTACTTTGCCTTTGCTTCTTCTTCTTCTTGGGATCCTCTGCATTCTTTCTCTCCGGGCCTCTTTTGCCTTTTGCTTTCTTCTTCTTCTTGGGTCCTCTGCAAGACCTTCTCTCCGGGCTATTTTGCCTTTGCTTCTTCTTCTTCTTGCGTTCCTCTGCATCCTTTCTCTCCTGATTTTGCCTTTGCTTCTTCTCTTCTTGGGAGTCCTTCTCAGCCTTTTCTCTCCGCTACGTTGCCTTTTGCTTCTTCCTTCTTGGGATCTTCTGCAGCCTTTCTCTCCGTGCTTTTTTCTTCTTCTCTTCTTCTCTTCTTGGGATCCTCTGCAGCCTTTCTTCTCCGGGCTACTAGGTGCCTTTGCTTCTTCCTTCTTCTTGGGATCCTCTGCAACCTTTCTCTCCGGGCTACTTTGCCTTTACTTGTTCTTCTTGGGATCCTCTGCAGCCTTTCTCTCCGGGCTTTTTTGCCTTTGCTTCTTCTTCTCCTTGGGATCCTCTGCAGCCTTTCTCTCCGGGCTATTTTGCCTTTGCTTCTTCTTCTGAGGGATCCTCTACAGGCTTTCTCTCCGGGCTATTTTATCTTTGCTTCTTCTTCTTCTTGGGATCCTCTGCCGCCTTTCTCTCCGGGCTACTTTGCCTTTGCTTTTTCTTCTTCTTGGGATCCTCTGCAGCCTTTCTCTCCGGGCTACTTTGCCTTTGCTTCTTCTTCTTCTTCTTGGGATCCTCTGCAGCCTTTCTCTCCGGACTTTTTTGTCTTTGCTTCTTCTTTTTCTTGGGATCCTCTGCAGCCTTTCTCTCCGGGCTACTTTGCCGTTGCTTCTTCTTCTTGGGATGCTCTGCAGCCTTTCTCTCCGGGCTATTTTGCCTTTGCTCCTTCTTCTTCTTCTTGGAATCCTCTGCAGCCGTTCTTTCCGGGCTACTTTGCCTTTGCTTCTTCTTCTTTTTGGGATCCTCTGCAGCCTTTCTCTCCGGGCTACTTTGCCCTTGTTTCTTCTTCTTGGTATCCTCTGCAGCCTTTCTCTCCGGGCTACTTTGCCTTTGCTTCTTCTTCTTCTTGGGATCCTCTGCAGCGTTTCTCTCCGGGCTACTTTGCCTTTGCTTCTTCTTCTTTGGATCCTCTGCAGCGTTTCTCTCCGGGCCACTTTGCCTTTGCTTCTTCTTCTTCTTACTGGGATCCTCTGCAGCCTCTCTCCGGGCTACTTTGCCTTTGCTTCTTCTGCTTCTTGGGATCCTCTGCAGCCTTTCTCTCCGGGCCATTTTACCTTAGCTTCTTCTTCTTCTTGGGATCCTCTGCAATGTTTCTCTCCGGGCTACTTTGTCTTTACTTCTTCTTCTTCTTGGGATTTTCTGCAGCCTTTCTCTCCGGGCTCTTTTGCCTTTGCTTCTTCTTCTTCTTGGGATCCTCTGCAGCCTTTCTCTCCGGGCTACTTTGCCTTTGCTTCTTCTTCTTCTTCTTGAGATCCTCTGCAGTCTTTCTCTCCGGGCTACTTTGCCTTTGCTTCTTCTTCTTGGGATCCTCTGCAGCCTTTCTCTCCGGGCTATTTTGCCTTTGCTTCTTCTTCTCCTTCTTGGGGTCCTCTGCAGCCTTTCTCTCCGGACTCTTTTGCCTTTGCTTCTTCTTCTTGTTCTTGGGATCCTCTGCAGCCTTTCTCTCCGGGCTTTTTTGCCTTTGCTTCTTCTTTTTCTTGGGATCCTCTGCAGCCTTTCTCTCCGGGCTACTTTGCCTTTGCTTCTTCTTCTTCTTGGGATCCTCTGCAGCCTTTCTCTCCGGGCTACTTTGCCTTTGCTTCTTCTTCTTCTTCTTGAGATCCTCTGCAGCCTTTCTGTCCGGGCTACTTTGCCTTTGCTTCTTCTTGGGATCCTCTGTAGCCTTTCTCTCCGGGCTACTTTGCCTTTGCTTCTTCTTCTTCTTGGGATCCTCTGCAGCCTTTCTCTCCGGACTACTTAGCCTTTGCTGCTTCTTCTTGGGGTCCTCTGCAGCTTTCTTTCCGGGCTACTTGGCCTTTGCTCGTTCTTCTTGTTCTTGGGATCCTCTGCAGCCTTTCTCTCCGGACTTTTTTGCCTTTGCTTCTTCTTTTTCTTGGGACCTCTGCAGCCTTTCTCTCCGGGCTACTTTACCTTTGCTTCTTCTTCTTCTTCTTGGGATCCTCTACAGCCTTTCTCTCCGGGCTACTTTGCCTTTGCTTCTTCTTCTCCTTGGTATCCTCTGCAGCTTTTCTCTCCGGGCTATTTTGCCTTTGCTTCTTCTTCTTCGTGGGATCCTCTGCAGTCTTTTTCTTCCGGGCTATTTTGCCTTGGCCTTCTTCTTCTTCTTCTTCTTGGGGTCCTCGCAGCCCTTTTCTCTCCGGCTACTTTTGCTTTGGCTTCTTCTTCTTCTTCTTCTTGGATCTTCGCCGCCTTTCTCTCCGCTATTTTGCTTCCTTCTTCTTCTCTTGGGCTCCTCTGCAGCCTTTCTCTTCCGGCTACTTTGCCTTTGCTTTCTTCCTTCTTCTTGGGATCCTCTGCAGCCTTTCTCCTGCTACTTTACCTTTGCTTCCTTCTTCTCTTGGATCCTCTGCAGCCTTTCTCTCCGGGCTACTTTGCCTTTGCTTCTTCTTCTTCTTGGGATCCTCTGCATCTTTCTCTCCGGCTACTTTGCCTTTGCTTCTTCTTCTTGGGATCCTCTGCAGCCTTTCTCTCCGGGCTATTTTGCCTTTGCTTCTTCTTCTGAGGGATCCTCTACAGGTTTTCTCTCCGGGCTATTTTATCTTTGCTTCTTCTTCTTCTTGGGATCCTCTGCCGCCTTTCTCTCCCGGCTACTTTGCCTTTGCTTCTTCTTCTTCTGGGGATCCTCTGCAGCCTTTCTCTCCGGGCTGTTTTGCCTTTGCTTCTTCTTCTTCTTGGGATCCTCTGCAGCCTTTCTCTCCGGGCTACTTTGCCTTTGCTCCTTCTTCTTCTTGGGATCCTCTGCAGCCTTTCTCTCCGGGCTATTTTGCTTTTGCTTCTTCTTCTTCTTGGGATCCTCTGCAGCCTTTCTCTCCGGGCTACTTTGCCTTTGCTCCTTCTTCTTCTTGGGATCTTCTATAGCCTTTCTCTCCGGGCTACTTTGCCTTTGCTTCTTCTTCTTCTTTTTGGGATCCTCTGCAGCCTTTCTCTCCGGGCTACTTTGCCTTTGTTTCTTCTTCTTGGGATCCTCTGCAGCCTTTCTCTCCGGGCTACTTTGCCTTTGCTTCTTCTTCTTGGGATCCTCTGCAGCGTTTCTCTCCGGGCTACTTTGCCTTTGCTTCTTCTTCTTTGGATCCTCTGCAGCGTTTCTCTCCGGGCCACTTTGCCTTTGCTTCTTCTTCTTCTTACTGGGATCCTCTGCAGCCTCTCTCCGGGCTACTTTGCCTTTGCTTCTTCTTCTTCTTGGGACCCTCTGCAGCCTTTCTCTCCGGGCCATTTTACCTTAGCTTCTTCTTCTTCTTGGGATCCTCTGCAATCTTTCTCTCCGGGCTACTTTGTCTTTACTTCTTCTTCTTCTTGGGATTTTCTGCAGCCTTTCTCTCCGGGCTCTTTTGCCTTTGCTTCTTCTTCTTCTTGGGATCCTCTGCAGCCTTTCTCTCCGGGCTACTTTGCCTTTGCTTCTTCTTCTTCTTCTTTTTCTTCTTCTGGATCCTCTGCAGCCTTTCTCTCCGGGCTACTTTGCGTTTATTTCTTCTTCTTGGGATCCTCTACAGCCTTTCTCTCCGGGTTACTTTGCCTTTGCTTCTTCTTTTTCTTGGGATCCTCTGCAGCGTTTCTCTCCGGGTTACTTTGCCTTTGCTTCTTCTTTTTCTTGGGATCCTCTGCAGCGTTTCTCTCAGGGCTACTTTGCCTTTGCTTCTTCTTCTTCTTCTTGGGACCCTCTGTAGCCTTTCTCCAGGCTACTTTGCCTTTGATTCTTCTTCTTGGGATCCTCTGCAGTCTTTCTCTCCGGGCTATTTTGCCTTTGCTTCTTCTTCTTCTTGGGATCCTCTGCAGCCTTTCTCTCCGGGCTACTTTATCTTTGCTTCTTCTTCTGCTTGGGATCCTCTGCAATCTTTCTCTCCGGGCTAATTTGCCTTTGCTTCTTCTTCTTCTTCTTGGGATCCTCTGCAATCTTTCTCTCCGGGCTCTTTTACCTTTGCTTCTTCTTCTTGGGATCTTCTGCAGCCTTTCTCTCCGGGCTACTTTGCCTTTGCTTCTTCTTCTTCTTACTGGGATGCTCTGCAGCGTTTCTCTCCGGGCTATTTTGCCTTTGCTTCTTCTTCTTCTTGGGAACCTCTGCAGCCTTTCTCTCCGGGCTACTTTGCCTTTGCTTCTTCTTCTTCTTCTTGGGATCTTCTGCAGCCTTTCTCTCCGGGCTATTTTGCTTCTTCTTCTTGGGATCCTCTGCAGCCTTTCTCTCCGGGCTACTGTGCCTTTGCTTCTTCTTCTTGGGATCCTCTGCAGCCTTTCTCTCCGGGCTACTTTATCTTTGCTTCTTCTTCTTCTTGGGATCCTCTGCAATCTTTCTCTCCGGACTACTTTGCCTTTGCTTCTTCTTCTTCTTGGGAACCTTTGCAATCTTTCTCTCCGGGCTATTTTGCCTTTGCTTCTTCTTCTGAGGGATCCTCTACAGGCTTTCTCTCCGGGCTATTTTATCTTTGCTTCTTCTTCTTCTTGGGATCCTCTGCCGCCTTTCTCTCCCGGCTACTTTGCCTTTGCTTCTTCTTCTTGGGATCCTCTGCAGCCTTTCTCTCCGGGCTACTTTGCCTTTGCTTGTTCTTCTTCTTGGGATCCTCTGCAGTTCTTGGGATCCTCTGCAGCCTTTCTCTCTGGGCTATTTTGCTTTTGCTTCTTCCTCTTCTTCTTGGGATCCTCTGCAGTCTTTCTCTCCGGGCTACTTTGCCTTTGCTCCTTCCTGCAGCCTTTCTCTCCGGGCTGTTTTGCCTTTGCTTCTTCTTCTTGGGATCCTTTGCAGCTTTTCTCTCCGAACTTTTTTTATCTTTGATTCTTCTTCTTCTTGGGATCCTCTGCAGCCTTTCTCTCCGTGTTACTTTGCCTTTGCTTCTTCTTCTTCTTCTTGGGATCCTCTGCAACCTTTCTCTCCGGGCTATTTTGTCTTTGCTTCTTCTTCTCCTTCTTGGGGTCCTCTGCAGCCTTTCTCTCCGGCCTCTTTTGCCTTTGCTGCTTCTTCTTGGGATCCAATGCAGCCTTTCTCTCCGGGCTACCACTAGTTTGCCTTTGCTTCTTCTTCTTCTTGGGATCCTCTACAGCCTTTCTCTCCGGACTATTTTGCCTTTGCTTCTTCTTCTTGGGATCCTCTACAGCCTTTCTTTCCGGACTTTTTCGCCTTTACTTCCTTCTTCTTCTTGGGATCCTCTACAGGCTTTCTCTCCTGGCTACTTTGCCTTTACTTCTTCTTCTTCTTGGGATCCTCTACAGGCTTTATCTCCTGGCTACTTTGCCTTTGCTTCTTCTTCTTCTTGGGATCTTCTGCAGCCCTTCTCTCCGGGCTATATAGCCTTTGCTTCTTCTTCTTGGGATCCTCTACAGCCTTTCTCTCCGGGCTACTTTGGCTTTGCTTCTTCTGCTTCTTCTTCTTGGGATCCTCTGCAGCCTTTCTCTCCGGCCTATTTTGACTTTGCTTCTTCTTCTTGGGATCCTTTGCAGCCTCTCTCTCCGGGCTTTTTTACCTTTGCTTCTTCTTCTTCTTGGGATCCTCTGCAGCCTTTCTCTCCGTGTTACTTTGCCTTTGCTTCTTCTTCTTCTTGTGATCCTCCGCAGCCTTTCTCTCCGGGCTATTTTGTCTTTGCTTCTTCTTCTTCTCGGGGTCCTCTGCAGCCTTTCTCTCCGTTTTCTTTTGCCTTTGCTGCTTCTTCTTGGGATCCTCTGCAGCCTTTCTTTCTGGGCTACTTTACCTTTGCTTCTTCTTCTTCTTGGGATCCTCTGCAGCCTTTCTCTCCGGGCTATTTTGCCTTTGCTTCTTCTTCTTCTTGGGATCCTCTGCAGCCTTTCTCTCCGGGCTAGATTGCCTTTGCTTCTTCTTCTTCTTGGGATCCTTTATAGCCTTACTCTTCGGGCTACTTTGCCTTTGCTTCTTCTCTTCTTGGAATCCTGTGCAACCTTTCTCTCCGGACTATATTGCCTTTGCTTCTTCTTCTTCTTGGGATCCTCTGCAGCCTTTCTCTCCGGGCTACTTTGCATTTGCTTCTTCTTCTTGGGATCCTCTGCAGCCTTTCTCTCCGGGCTGTTTTGCCTTTGCTTCTTCTTCTTGGGATCCTCTGCAGCCTTTCTCTCCGGGCTACTTTGCCTCTTCTTCTTCTTCTTCTTGAGATCCTCTGTAGTCTTTCTCTCCGGACTACTTTGCCTTTGCTTCTTCTTCTTCTTCTTGGGATCCTCTGCAGCCTTTCTCTCTGGGCTACTTTGCCTTTGCTTCTTCTTCTTCTTCTTCTTGGGATCTTCTGCAGCCTTTCTCTCCGGGCTATATAGCCTTTGCTTCTTCTTCTTCTTGGGATCCTCTGCAGCCTTTCTCTCCGGGCTACTTTGCCTTTGCTTGTTCTTCTTCTTGGGATCCTCTGCAGTCTTTCTCTTCGGGCTACTTTGCCTTTACTTCTTCTTCGTCTTGGGATCCTCTGCAGCCTTTCTCTCCTCGCTACGTTGCCTTTGCTTCTTCCTCTTCTTGGGATCTTCTGCTGCTTTTCTCTCCGGGCTACTTTGCCTTTGCTTCTTCTTTTTGGGATCCTCTGCAGCCTTTCTCTCCGGGCTTTTTTGCCTTTGCTTCTTCTTCTTGGGATCCTCTGCAGCCTTTCTCTCCGGGCTACTTTGCCTTTGCTTCTTCTTCTTGGGATCCTCTGCAGCCTCTCTCCGGGCTACTTTGCCTTTGCTCCTTCTTCTTCTTGGGATCCTCTGCAGCCTTTCTCTCCGGGCTACTTTGCCTTTGTTTCTTCTTCTTGGGACCCTCTGTAGCCTTTCTCCAGGCTACTTTGCCTTTGATTCTTCTTCTTGGGATCCTCTGCAGTCTTTCTCTCCGGGCTACTTTGCCTTTGCTTCTTCTTCTTGCGATCTTCTGCAGCCTTTCTCTCCGGGCTACTTTGCCTTTGCTTCTTCTTCTTGGGATCCTCTGCAGACTTTCTCTCCTCGCTACTTTGCCTTTGCTTCTTCTTCTTCTTGGGATCTTCTGTAGCCTTTCTCTCCGGGCTACTTTGCCTTTGCTTCTTCTTCTTCTTGGGATCCTCTGCAACCTTTCTACTTTGCCTTTGCTTCTTCTTCTTGGGATCCTCCGCAGCGTTTCTCTCCGGGCTAGTTTGCCTTTGCTTCTTCTTCTTCTTGGGATCCTCTGCAACCTTTCTACTTTACCTTTGCTTCTTCTTCTTCTTGGGATCCTCTGCAGCCTTTCTCTCCGGGCTAGTTTGCCTTTGCTTCTTCTTCTTCTTGGAATCCTCTGCAGCCGTTCTTTCCGGGCTACTTTGTCTTTGCTTCTTCTTCTTCTTGGGATCCTCTGCAACCTTTCTACTTTGCCTTTGCTTCTTCTTCTTCTTGGTATCCTCTGCAGCCTTTCTCTCCGGGCTACTTTACCTTTGCTTCTTCTTCTTCTTGGGGTCCTCTGCAGCCTTTCTCTCCGGACTCTTTTGCCTTTGCTTCGTCTTCTTCTTCTTCTTCTTGGAATCCTCTGCAACCTTTCTCTCCGAGCTGCTTTGCCTTTGCTTCTTCTTCTTCTTGGGATGCTCTTCAGCCTTTCTCTCCGGACTACTTTGCCTTTGCCTCTTCTTCTTCTTGGGATCCTCTGCAGCCTTTCTCTCCGGGCTAGGTTGCCTTTGCTTCTTCTTCTTGGGATCCTCTATAGCCTTACTCTCCGGGCTACTTTGCCTTTGCTTCTTCTTCTTCTTGGGATCCTCTGCAGGGCTACTTTGCCTTTGCTTCATCTTCTTCTTGGGATCCTCTGCAGCCTTTCTCTCCGGGCTACTTTGCCTTGGCTTCTTCTTCTTCTTGCGATCCTCTGCAGCCTTTCTCTCCGGGCTACTTTGCCTTTATTTCTTCTTCTTCTTCTTACTGGGATCCTCTGCAGCCTTTCTCTCCGGGCTACTTTGCCTTTGCTTCTTCTTCTTCTCGGGATCCAATGCAGCCTTTCTCTCCGGGCTACCAATTTTTTGGTTTTGCTTCTTCTTCTTCTTGGGATCTTCTGCAGCCTTTCTCTCCGGGCTACTTTGCCTTTACTTCTTCTTCTTGGGATCCTCTGCAGCCTTTCTCTCCTTTCTCTCCGGGATATTTTGCCTTTGCTTCTTCTTCTTGGGATCCTCTGCAGCTTTTCTCTCTGGACTCCTTTGCCTTTGCTTCTTATTCTTCTTGGGATCCTCTGCAGCCTTTCTCTCCGGGCTACCAATACTTTGCCTTTGCTTCTTCTTCTTCTTGGGATCCTCTGCAGTCTTTCTCTCCGGGCTACTTTGCCTTTGCTTCTTCTTCTTCTTGGGATCCTCTGCAGCCTTTCTCTCCGGGCTACTTTGCCTTTGCTTCTTCTTCTTCTTCTTGCGATCTTCTGCAGCCTTTCTCTCCGGGCTATTTTGCCTTTGCTTCTTCTTCTTGGAATCCTCTGCAGCCTTTCTCTCCTCGCTACTTTGCCTTTGCTTCTTCTTCTTGGGATCTTCTGCAGCCTTTCTCTCCGGGCTACTTTGCCTTTGCTTCTTCTTCTTGGGATCCTCTACAGGCTTTCTCTCCGGACTTCTTTGCCTTTGCTTCTTCTTCTTCTTCTTGGGATCCTCTATAGCCTTTCTCTCCGGACTACTTTGCCTTTGCTCTCCGGGCTACTTTGCCTTTGCTTCTTCTTCTTTTTGGGATCCTCTGCAGCCTTTCTCTCCGGGCTACGTTGCCTTTGCTTCTTCTTCTTGGGATCCTCTGCAGCTTTTCTCTCCGGGCTACTTTGCCTTTGCTTCTTCTTCTTGGGATCCTCTGCAGCCTTTCTCTCCGGACTACTTTGCCTTTGCTTCTTCTTCTTGGGATCCTCTGCAAGGCTACTTTACCTTTGCTTTTTCTTCTTGGGATCCTCTGCGGCCTTTCTCTCCGGACTTTTTTGGCTTTGCTTCTTCTTCTTCTTCTTCTTGGGATCCTCTGCAGCCTTTCTCTGCGAGCTCTTTTGCCTTTGCTTCTTCTTCTTCTTGGGATCCTCTGCAGCGTTTCTCTTCGGGCTTTTTTTGCCTTTACTTCTTCTTCTTCTTCTTGGGATCCTCTGCAGCCTTTCTCTCCGGGCTGCTTTGCCTTTGCTTCTTCTTCTTGGGATCCTCTGCAGTCTTTCTCTCCGGGCTACTTTGCCTTTGCTGCTTCTTCTT
>CAJNDT010004572.1:0-10000 GCA_905221615.1 Symbiodinium sp. CCMP2592
GCACGGAAAAACAAAAATCCTTCCGCATGCTGTTTGGATCAACGTCCAAGAAAGCCAACAGGCTGTGAAATGTGAGATACTTTTGGAAAATTTGCCAAACTTGCCATCGGCTGCCGTTTCAAGACAAGTGCTTCTGTTCTTGTTCGTACAAGATCTTTCCCGCACAGTGTGAGAAAGTTCTGCTTGCAAGGTTCACATGTTTGCGAGCGTTCCACTTGTTATTTGAGTTTTGAAGGAACACTGGCAAAATGCAAAACAGAGCTGGCGAGTTTTATATACTGTTGCACGCAACGGCCAGCTGTGCACGCAGATGTGGCATCTGCTCGACGAAAAAACGGCATAACTGGGCCCCAGAAATGGCTCCCACATCTGAGCTCGAATCTGGGGCCTCGAATTGCGTGAGCTTGTATGTCCAACGAAGAAAGCCATAATCGGGAGCCCCGTTTCGGTGCCCGGACTAGAGCTGCTTTTTGGAACCCGTTTCAGCTGGAAAACTGCACGGAAAAACAAAATTCCTTCCGCATGCTGTTTGGATCAACGTCCAAGAAAGCCAACATGCTGTGAAATGTGAGATACTTTTGGAAAATTTCCCAAACTTGCCATCGGCTGCCGTTTCAAGACAAGTGCTTCTGTTCTTGTTCGTACAAGATCTTTCCCGCACAGGGGAGGCCCTTCGAGGCTTCCTACGATTCTGTAGGAAAAAGAGCTCCTGCAAGTGGAGCTTCCCAGCGCAAAAACAGCCCACGTACAGCAAGCAATCGAAACAGTTGAAGCTACAAGCTGAGATGAACACTCTCTCCAGTAAATGCCGCAAAATCCCCTCGCATCAGCGTGCCAGCATTGAAGCCCCAGCAACTTATTCAAGAGCGAATTACACAGGAGGCGGCGAGCCTCATGTGCATCAGAGGTGATGCCTGTTTACCGTTTTGTCTCGCTCCAAACCTGCAGATATGGTGAGCGACGTGCTTTTTGCAGCCTTACTTCAAGCAGCAATCCAAATCAGCGCAAATGTGCGATGGAATGGGCCACACCTGCAGCCACTGTCCTGAAACATCTTCGTTCGTTCCCTCTTCTCTGGGGGCAACATTAATGCGCGAGCTGAGAAACCATGGGAACCCACAATTTACCCACAGTGAAAACCGAGCTGACACACTGCAAGAGCCAAGGGAGCCCGCTCAGACCTTTGCGCAATATATGCTAGGAAAACCATGGGAACCCACTTGCAATGCTGCAAAAAGCAAGGAACCCACAGGGAACCCACCGTCGATGCTGTTAAACCATGGGAACCCATTAAAAATGCTGCAAAAAACTAGGAAACTCACAGGGAACCCAGCTGACATGCTGCAAAAGCCAAAAGAGCCTATTGGAAACCATGGGAACCCACTTCAAATGCTGCAAAAACCCGGGAACCAAACAGAGAAACCACCGTATCGACGGTGAAAAACCATGGGAGCCCACTTAAGAATGCTGCAAAAACTAGGGAACCCACAGGGAACCCACCGTCCATGCTGCAAAAACCATGGGAATCTACAAGACAGCTAAGTGAAGAACATACACACACCACCCGAAATGCTGCAAAAAACAAGGGAACCCATATGTTGCCAACCTGAAGTGTTGCAAAAAACAAGGGAACCCACAGAGAATCCACCGTCGATATTGTTAAGAACCATGGGAACCCAATTAAACATGCTGCAAAAACTAGGGAACCCACAGGTAACCCACCGTCCATGCTGCAAAAACCATGGGACTCTACAAGAAAGCTATCTGAAGAACATACACAGACCCACCCGAAATGCTGCAAAAAACAAGGGAACCCATATGTAGCCCACCTGAAGTGCTGCAAAAAACAAGGGAACCCACAGGGAACCAACCCCATCTGCTGCAAAAACCAAGGGAACCCACTTACACACCCTTTGGGTAGTATAACACTATTAGAACGGTGGAAGGTCCCAGACATGCCGGAGTCAATCAAACTCAATTGGCAGCTGAATATTATACCACCGGCTTTGTCCTAAGGGTGAAATCATTTGCCCGCCACCTCTGGGCTCGTTCAGGTTCCCTCGTCTGTATCCTAACACCCTGCAGCATACAATCTCGAATCAAACTGCGGCGGATCAGTAGAGTCTGCCTGTCCTAGCTTTCTGCAAGCGGACAATTTCGGATCCAGATTTTCATCCTGCGCGTTGCTCTACGTAAAAGACTACGGCGCTCAGCAAACCTGCTAGATGTCAACAAAGAGTTTTGGCTGCCCACATGGACTACAGCAAGGCTCACTTACTCATCCTAAACCCTACACCGCAACGCAACCACGTTTTGTGGCCTTCAGAAAAAGAAGGCTGGGATTACGTCAAAGCAAGGCTTCGTCACTGACTAGCCGGAAAGTTTACCAGCTGCTCAGACAACAGTTTGGGCAATGCTCATACATTCACTGGCTCAGATGGCAGACCTCATTGCCAGATGGCAAACCCCACTCCGCAGAGTCATCGCTTTTAGTGCCTGGCTCAAAGCCCGTAAAACATTCGTGCCCTGCCTCAGACAAGGCTTGCACACTGCTGAACCGCTCACGCTCAACCGAAGACGAAGAAGTTACTAGCTGCCACGCAACAGTTCGGGCCACAGCCAAGCACTCTCACCCACTGCTGCGGCAGGGCTCGCACCGCTGACCACTCTCAGCGCCGGGCTCAAAGCCGTAAACATTCATTCCCTTGGAAAAGAAAGAGCGAAACTTGGTCACTGCTTTACGTGCTGCAGGCAGCCGCTCGTCGCAGCAAAGCTCACTCATTCACACTCACTGACTCACGTACTAAAAGCTGGCAGAGCTTAGTCACTGCTCAACAGATACTCGCTGCTGGGGCAACAGTTCAACACCAGAGAGGCGACAGCGAAGCTCACTGACCGCTGATCACTCTCAGTGCCGGGCTCAATGCGCGTTAAAACATTCGCGCCATCGTGTGAGAAACGACAAGGGTTAATTACTGCGACTCAGAAAGCTGCCGTGCTACTGTTTTGGCCTGGGCAAGTTCAAACATCTACATTCGACGGGGCAGCAGACAGAACCATGCCTTGCGAATTCGTTTTTGCTCTGCTTTCAGGATCTTAGCGACTCTGCGCGCTTCTACCTGCTTTGGACGAAAGACAATCGAGACATCTTGTAGACACGCAGACAATACCACACCTTTGCATCCTGACGCTCCTGTCGCAGGCGGGCCAGACGGGCGGACAAAGTCTCCTAGCAACAGGCAGACGAGGAAGGACCATTTATTTACGAAGGACGTTCTACACTCCTTCGGCAACTCCACTCTTTGAGGGGGAGGAACAGGAGGTGCTTCCACGTCGGACATCGTTGCAACACATGGGCCAAAAGAACGCTCGAATTACGGAGCCAATTCCGGAAGCTTTTCTCTAGGATGCTTGGAAGGGCCTCCTCTGTGTGAGAAAGTTCTGTTTGCAAGGTTCACATGTTTGCGAGCATTCCACTTGTTATTTTGAGTTTTGAAGGAACACCGGCAAAATGCAAAACAGAGCTGGCGAGGTTTATATACTGTTGCACGCAACGGCCAGCTGTGCACGCAGATGTGGCATCTGAAACGGCATAACTGCGCCCCAGAAATGGCTCCCAAATCTGAGCTCTAATCTGGGGCCCCGAATTGCGTGAGCTTGTATGTCCAACGAAGAAAGCCAAAATCGGGAGCCCCGTTTCGGTGCCCGGACTAGAGCTGCTTTTTGTAACCCGTCTCAGCTGGAAAACGAAAAACAAAATTCCTTCCGCATGCTGTTTGGATCAACGTCCAAGAAAGCCAACATGCTGTGAAATGTGAGATACTTTTGGAAAATTTGCCAAACTTGCCATCGGCTGCCGTTTCAAGACAAGTGCTTCTGCTCTTGTTCGTACAAGATCTTTCCCGCACTGTGTGAGAAAGTTCTGTTTGCAAGGTTCACATGTTTGCGAGCATTCCACTTGTTATTTTGAGTTTTGAAGGAACACCGGCAACATGCAAAACAGAGCTGGCGAGGTTGATATACTGTTTGCACGCAACTGCCCAGCTGTGCACGCAGATGTTGCATCTGAACCTGCCATACTGGGCCCCAGAAATGGCTCCCAAATTAAGCGCGTTAATTCTGGGCCCGAATTGCTGAGCTTGTATGTCCAACGAAGAAAGCCAAAAATCGGGGGCCCCGTTTCGGGGCCCGGACTAGAGCTGCTTTTTGGAACCCGTTTCAGCTGGAAAACTGCACGGAAAAACAAAATTCCTTCCGCATGCTGTTTGGATCAACGTCCAAGAAAGCCAACATGCTGTGAAATGTGAGATACTTTTGGAAAATTTGCCAAACTTGCCATCGGCTGCCGTTTCAAGGCAAGTGCTTCTGCTCTTGTTCGTACAAGATCTTTCCCGCACAGGGGAGGCCCTTCGAGGCTTCCTACGATTCTGTAGGAAAAAAGAGCTCCTGCAAGTGGAGCTTCCCAGCGCAAAAACAGCCCACGTGCAGCAAGCAATCGAAACAGTTGAAGCTACAAGCTGAGATTAACATCTGCCAGTAGATGCCGCAAAATCCTCGCATCAGCGTGCCAGCATTTAGCCCCAGCAAACTTATCAAGAGCATTACCACAGGAGGGCGGCGAGCCTCATGTGCATCCAGAGGTGAGCCCTGTTTAACGTCTTTGTCTCGATCCAAACTGCCGATAGCAGACGTGCTTTTTGCAGCCTTACTTCAAAGCAGCAAATCCAAATGCAGCGCAAGATGTGCGATGGAACTGGGCCACACCTGCAGCCACTGTCCTGAACATCTTCTTCAATTCCACTCTTCTCTGAAACATAATGCGCGAGCTGGAGAAACCATGGGAACCCACATGTACCCCACAGGGAACCGAGCTGACACACTGCAAGAGCCAAGGGAGCCCGCCCAGACCTTTGCGCAATATATGCTGGGAAAACCATGGGAACCCACTTGTAATGCTGCAAAAAGCAAGGAACCCACAGGGAACCCACCGTCGATGCTGTTAAACCATGGGAACCCATTAAACATGCTGCAAAAAACTAGGAAACCCACAGGGAACCCAGCTGACATGCTGCAAAAGCCAAAAGAGCCTATTGGAAAACCATGGGAACCCACTTCAAACGCTGCAAAAACCCGGGAACCAAACAGAGAACCCACCGTATCGACGGTGAAAAACCATGGGAGCCCACTTAAAAATGCTGCAAAAACTAGGGAACCCACAGGCCACCGTCCATGCTGCAAAAACCATGGGACTCGACAAGAAAGCTATCTGAAGAACATACACAGACCCACCCGAAATGCTGCAAAAAAACAAAGGAACCCATATGTTGCCCACCTGAAGTGCTGCAAAAAACAAGGGAACCCACAGAGAATCCACCGTCGATATTGTTAAAAACCATGGGAACCCACTTAAAAATGCTGCAAAAACTTGGGAACCCACAGGGAACCCACCGTCCATGCTGCAAAACCATGGGAATCTACAAGAAAGCTAAATGAAGAACATACACAGACCCACCCGAAATGCTGCAAAAAACAAGGGAACCCATATGTAGCCCACCTGAAGTGATGCAAAAAACAAGTGAACCCCATTGACCCACCCCATCTTCTGCAAAACCAAGGGAACACACTTACACACCCTTTGTTTATATACACTATTAGAACGGTTGAAGTCCCCGCCATGCCGGAGTCAATCAAAACTCAGTTGGCAGCTGAGTATTATACCACCGGCTTCGTCCTAAGGGTGAAATCATTTGCCCGCCACCTCTGGGCTCGTTCAGGTTCCCTCGTCTGTATCCTCACACCCTGCAGCATACAATCTCGAATCAAAACTGAACTTCCGTATCGTTAGAGTCTTAGCCCTGTGGTGCAAACAGCTTTCCCTTCAAGCGAAAACAATCAACATACACGGAATCCAGATTTTCATGCTGCGCGTTGCTCTACGTAAAAGACTACGGCGCTCAGCAAACCTGCTAGATGTCAACAGAGAGTTTTGGCTGCCCACATGGACTACAGCAAGGCTCACTTACTTGAAGGATCGTGTCGTTTACTATTTGGATATGCCAGTTGAAGAAGATATTATGTTGGCTAACTGAAGATATAAGTTTTGTAAATCAAGTTATAACTCCTTCAAGTTTGGTAAGTGATTTATATATCATAGTAAGTGCAATCAAGCACATATAAATATTTGTCATGGTTAGTTTTCAAATACAACATTTAGGTAAATGGTTCATAAGTAATTAGTAAATGATTATGCATGAAATATATTTATTTGGATGACAACTTATAAGTCAAGTAAGTGGATTTATGCTGTGTTGAAAAGACACAGGAAAGCTGGCCAGACAAAGAGCAAACTTGCATGAAACACGTGCGAGAGCGGCATTTGGAGACATGCGACAGACTGCTTGCATGCATGGGTGCTGCATATATCATGCAAACATGATCGTCGGCAGGGCAATGCTCGTCGGCAGAATCATGTGCATGCTCCTCATGATTCATGAATCACATGCACTTTATATTCATGGCACATCAGCTGCTCAAGTGTGTCCGCACGGTTTTCGGTGTTTGCCATCCAGCTGGTGCGATGGATGCCGCTCTTCTCGCAAGGTGCGAGAGCATCCTTGACTCCGCCAAGGACGGCGAGGGGCTCGTGAAGAATGTTCACGAGTGCCTCACACTCTTGGAGTCCCGGGGGCTGCTGTACAAAATGGCTTTGCACCCGTCGATGATCGGCATATCGCCGCTCAACCGCGACGGGAGCGGCGTGAATGCCGTGGACGTCCACGATTTGCTTTCGGATATCTTGGCCGCAGGCTTTCTCGAGGACCGGGTCTCCGCGATCGGGGTGGAGGTGCAGTCTGCAGCCGAAGTGACTTGGAACGTGGAGTTCTTCAAAGCCACACACGGAATGCTGGGTACCTTTGACCCCAGTGCCATCAAGTGTCTAAGCTTGGCTGGCTCGCACACAAATTGTGTGTTGCGGATCCTGTCCCAAGAGATCCA
This sequence comes from Symbiodinium sp. CCMP2592, assembly GCA_905221615.1. NCBI lineage: Eukaryota > Dinophyceae > Suessiales > Symbiodiniaceae > Symbiodinium > Symbiodinium sp. CCMP2592. Next base: position 6,997 of record CAJNDT010004572.1, read on the forward strand.
GCACGAGGGAGACGAGAGCATTTGTCACGATGGACGTCTCAACATGGAACTGCTCCGCAAGAAGGATGAAAGCTTTTACAAAGCCGCCCAAAATGGGGTGACGTGGAAAGTTATCACCAAGGAAGCTGCAGCAAGTCTGCCACATCTGATGTCGATGGTACAAAGAATGGGAAACGCCACTCTTCAACGCCACGAACACGAGTTGCAGCTGATGCGTCGCCTACACGGCATGTGGATGCTCGAAGCAACCCAGCACCAACACGTTGACTTCATGACGATCAAGAAGCGAGTGACGACCGGAAAGACTGTGCATCACAAGTCTCTTCCACACCTCTACACTTTCGCCTTGAAGTTCGGGGGCGGTCGCATCCCGTTCTTGTTGGACGAGACGGAATCCTTCTTGAGGCGGCACAGCCCCAGCACTCGGAGCCTAGGTGCTGAGTTCTGGGACAAGATTTCCCAGGAGGTGAAGGGCACAAACCAATTCCCCAGGGCCAGGCATGCACTTGCCCCGTGATTCCGAAACAGAACATGTTGAGCTTTGTTGTTGCATGTTGCACACATTTTCACATATATGTTTATCTGACATTTAATTTCGAGAAGCCCAGGTGAAGCTCGCATATGCCAAAGAGATTGCTCAGGCAGCTGATGTCAAGAGGCTGTTACACAAAGACCTCCTGAGCGAGGTTCGCACGGCGGACGGGTTCATGCATCAGTGGCGATCGTTGGTAGAGAAGCTCCCAGAAGGCACGGATCTTCTGAGAATGCCCGAGCTTTCCACAGCTCTCAGCTTGGCAGACATTCATCTCATCGGTTTCGTGTTGAAGATGCCACTGGAAGTGAAGCAGTACACTTCGAAAGAGGCCCTGGCACACGATGTGGTTGTGATCATGCGAGGCATCTGCCACCGGCACATCGAATCGCCATGGGAGCAGCATGCCATGACAGTGCAAAGCGAGTCGGGTAGTAGCCCAAGCCCAAAAGTCACGACGATGCGGGAACTCAATCCCGATGGGACCGTGAAGGATGGCCTGACCCTTCTGCAAGATGCAGGCTTCACCATCGGATCGTTCTGTAGGAGGAAGAGCGATGGCCAGTCCGGCCAGATCGCGGGGTGCCAAGCTGGGAAGGTTCAGCTCAAGCAGATCGATGGCACTCTAGGCAAAGTCGTGATGGATGTGTTTCTGAGTGGAGATTGGGTGACCTACACTCCCAAGCCCGAGCCGGTGCTTCTCAAAGACATCTTGCAGTATGCCCCAAGCAAGCATCCTGATCTTGAAAAGCAGCGAATGCAAGCCATGATCACACTCGACATGTTGGAGTTGCAGGCTAAGCATGAAGCAAACACTATGCTTTCACGGATTGAGATGCACTTGAAGCCGCAGAAGAAGGTCTTAGCCGTGAGCAAGATTCCCAAGAACAAGTTGATCGTGGTTCCGTGCTCTCTCCAGGTGAAGAGTGGCACGAAGCTGCCGGATGATTGCATCGAGATCATGCAGCCTTTGGCAGGGGTTCACTTTTGGTCCCAGCCCATGTTGATGCTGCCCAAGGCCGAAGGGGACCCCGGGTTTGCCAACCCGGCTTTCATGGTGCAGACCACACACGACGAGGAGGTCGGCAACATGGAGCTCTCTTACATCAAGAGTCACAGGGACAGCAAGGTGCACTTGCCGGTCCTGAAGAATCCACGGGAAATCGCAGAGGGTGAGAGCCTTTTCATTTACAAGCCCAAGGTTGAAAAGCAGGTTGTGCCTCTGGATGCAGATTCCCCGAACCGACCCGGGAAGAGACTCCGCACTAAGGGTCCGGGACAGTGAGGCATGCACATCTCATGCACATGCACAGGAGGTTTCGTGGAAGCATTGGCACTTGCATGCATGCAGCCTCTGTGCTGGCACTGGCATAGATATCGATTCTGAGCGCCTGGCAGGATGGGTGCTTTCGAGCATCAGTGCAAAATGCTGCATGTGCAAACTTTGCTTCAGCTGCTCTTCGTAGTTGGCACATGACAGTGCCCAGTCAGTTTTTAAGTGTTCGTGCATGCCTGAGTGAATCGGTGCAAGAACTCGGATGTTGCCGGTTGCTGTGTATCTCATGAGCTCTCGAGTCCTATAGAGATTGTTCCACGGACATGGCATCTGGTTCCGAACACGAAGAAGATGCTGGGCTGCGACTTTGCACAAAGACTGTGGTTTGGCTCCGGCAGACCCACAGCATATCACATGCACCATCATGCACATGCCACGATGGTTTTTGGGGAAGCATTGGCACATGCATGCATATATGCTTGCTTGGGCCACACAACGATCTTCATGACACCGCGAGGATGGCAGCATTGCAGCATGCAGCTGTGCAAAAAATGCCATTCGTGATCGCTGTTGTGGTGTGCTGTCATTGGCAAAGCCGCATTCACTTGAGGTGCTTGCATGTGCATGAGCGAATCCTTGCATGACATGTTACAGCTTGTATGTGTAGTTGAGCTCTTGTGTGCACACACCTCCCGTCGACATGGCTGATGATTTTGAACATGAAGATGATCGTGACGTTCGACTATGCACAAAGACCGTGGTCATGTATGGGAAGGGCGAGCAGTGGATCCCGACTCAGAAGAACGAAGAGGGCATGGTGTGGTTTTCGGTGAACGGCAGGTGGGACAGAGGCTTCACGAAATTTGTGTTCGGCAAGGCCCTAGATCTCCGGAAGGACAAGGATAGCCGGTCGTTAAACAGCAAATTCTTCGATGACTTGATGACCCAGAGACAGACGACATTCAACGAAGTCATCCAAAAGCGCCTGCAAAGCGAAGACGACGACCAAGAGGACACCCCGCCCCAAAACAAGAAGGTCTTCAAGAGTTTCAAAGCCACAGCTGCCAAACATCAACAATATGCCCCGTATTACATCGACATGCAGTTGCCTGCCATCGAGGAAGGTGGCCCGACTCCCACAGCAAAGGTTCTCTTCGAAGGGCTTGGCAGTCATACTTTGTGGTTTGAACTTACAG
>CAJNDT010004573.1:0-13490 GCA_905221615.1 Symbiodinium sp. CCMP2592
TAAGTTAATTGAATTGAAGAGCTTTCCGATATTTCAACTGTCTTAAGCCTCTGCGTGCAATGACTGCCCGGTTTCGTGCGACTGGCTCCAGACCCATTCGCCCCGTGTCTTCAATGGCAACATATTATAGGTATAGGAGAAGGTTTACACTTTATTCTAGGTTTCATGTACGTACATATAACGACAAATTTATGGATGCACAATATGTGAAAAGATTTCGATTTAGCTGCAATGAACAAGCTGGAAAATGCAGAGATACACTGATACAGACACGAATCTAAATCATACATGTGTATAGCTGTATATATGTATTGAAACGAAAAATATATTCAGATATGTTCATATATATATATATATTTTCATATGTGACAAATATACATATATGTATATGCATAAAATATAAAATATCTTTAAATAAAGAGATCCACACAGCATAGATCTAGGTATAAAAGACAGAAATGTGTGTATATGTAGCATGTATGTATGTATGGCAGAGATATTTGCTGTATATATATATGTATATATAATGACAAACAAAAACTTAAATATAAATCAAGATATAGATACAGATGAAGATATATACATATATACAGATTCAGATATAGATATGGACATAGATATAAACATAGCATACGTGCATGAATTGTTAGAAATATCTGCAAATAAATTCGAATAGCATATATAGTACATGGCTATCTGTGTATATATATTGAACCAGATTCACATGTATAGTATAGAAATCATTATTATCAACATGTGTTTGTCGGTATGTACATATATACATATATGTAGCAATATAGATATAGCTATCAATATGGGGATAGATATAGGTATGAATATAGGTTTAAATATACGTATAGATATACGTATAGATGTAGGTTCAAATATAGGTATAGATATATGTATAGATATAGGTACAGATATAGGTACAGGTATAAGTATAGATATAGGTATAGATATAGGTATAGGTATAGATATACGTATAGATATAGGTATAGGTATATATATATATAAATAGGAATAGATACAGATATTGACATTAGTATTGACACACACAGAGATATAGATGCAGATACTAGTATAGATATCGATGCAAATAGAATATAGATATAGTTAAGATATAGATGCGGATAAAGATATAAGTATAGACAAAGGTATAGGTATAGATAAGACAAGCACATATATATATAGACTTAGACATAGACCTGCATGCAGATATAGATCTAAGTGAAGATGAAGACATACAGGCATGAACTAATTCAAATCGATAAAACAATGAAGATATAGATATGGGAGCAGATATTGAAACAGACATAGATGTAGATATAGTCATGCAATTATGTAAAGTTAGCTACGAAGTTCACCGCATTTGAGGAACTGCATGCACGCATAAGCAGAGAGAACGAGGTACCGATGCTCAGACATACGAATATAGGTGCAAACAGATGATAAATGCCTAGATATGGCCGCAATTGACTTCAACGTGGCCCCCCAAAGCTGATTACTTTAATTTACTAAAACCCGGTTCCTGTTATGATCTCGAGAAGAACTGGTGCGGATTTAAGCTTGCTTTAGCTTTCGATCCGCGTTATCCCAAAACTACATCTTCAATATGACTCGTCATTTGCAAAGTATTACAGAGGTGAAGAAAATATATCATATTTACATATACATATATATATATATAGAGACATGTAAAAGGAACGATAGGCAGATACCTAGGGTTTTATACAGACATACGGGCTTATCTCCATACATACATATATATATATATATATTCGCATATATATATATATACATGAAAAGTTCACATATGAATCTATAGCCAGAGAGAACATGCACAGATACAAAAAATCAAGACATGTAGATACATACATAGATATACAGATATACAGATATTCATATATATATATGTATATGTAGGCAGCTGTTTGTATACAGAGACAAATATTTATGGGTCTAGATACATCCACAAATTTGAGCATTGGTACAACTACATATACATACAGTTACGTGTACTTTAAAAATAAACTACGACGCTACGATATACATGCAGCCATAAATATATACTAATCTAGATAATTTATCTATGATTTTGGCTTATATTCATACATATGTATATACAGCTATGCACATATACATATAGACAGAAGTAGAGATACACATATCAATGTTATCAATATATGCTATATAAAATTATAAACTTCATCGCATAGGGTGCATGTTTGAAAGTTATTACATGTATACTTAAACTTTCAAACCTGTGTAGTGTTGCACCATTCCGCCTCGGCCGGTGGCTTCCGCCCCCGGCCTCGGCGGAAACTAAACTCTCTGTCGTATCATCCTTATCATTTTATTGAACAGATCATTGGAATGATATCAATTGTTCTATGTTTGGAATATACTCGAACTTTTAAACCTATGTAGTCTTGCAAGTAGCCCCGTGTGGACGACAGCTACTCTAAAATTCATACTTCTACTACCGAAACACAAACAAAAAGACAAACTGTTAACCAACTATTTGATAAGAAAATTTGTCTTGTAAACAAAGAAAAGCCCCTACTATTTTTTTACCATTCCTCAACTTGGGTTTTAGGTTTTGTAAGCGTTTGTCTCACTCACTCACTTTCATTCAACCATTCTTCTTCACTCCTTCTCACTCGCTGATTCTCATTCTCTCATGTTCACTCACTCTTTCTCATCATGCGCTCGCGAACCATCACGCCCCCGCCGAAACAAAATCGATTTTTAAATCTTCATTTCTGTGTTTTCACGCGTCGCCGAAACAAATTTGGTTCGGCAACTGTCGTTTTTGGGATTCTAAACCCCGTCCGTCCGTCTGTCCTTCCGTCCTTCCGTCCGTCCCGTCCGTACGTCCGTCCCCGTCCATCCGTCCGTCCGTGCGTCCGTCCCCGTCCCTCCGTCCCCGCCCGTGAATCCTTCCCCGTCCGTCTGTCCGTCCGTCCCCGTCCCTTCTGTCCGTCCGTCCCCTTCCGTCCGTCCGTCCGTCCCCTTCCGTCCCCCTCCCCGTCCCTTTTTTCCGGTTTTTTTTTTTTTTTTTTTTTTTTTCGCTCCCTTCCCCTCCGTTTCCGGCCTTGTCCGTTCCGCCCGTACCTCGTCCCTCCTCGTCCCTCCTCGTTTTTCGTCCGCGTCCTCCGTCTGTCCCTGTCCGCCTCCCGTGTCCGTCCGTCGCGGCCGTCTGTCCGTGGTGTCCGTCCGTCCGTAACTCCGTCCCTTCCGGCCTTTCCTTGTTCGGCAAACTGTCGTTTTGGGATTCTAAACCACCCCGTCCGTTGTCGTCTGTCCTTCCGTCCCCTTCCGTCGTCCCGTGCCGTCCGTACGTCCGTCCGTTCCCCGTCCATTCCGTCCGTCCGTCGTCTTCCCCGTCCATCCGTCCCCGCCCGTGAATCCTTCCCGTCCGTCTGTCGTCCGTCCCCGTCCCGTCTGTCCGCGTCCCCTTCTGTCCGTCCGTCCCGTCCGTCCCCTTCCGTCCCCCTCCCCGTCCCTTCCGTTCGCTCCCTTCCCTCCGTTCCGTCCTTGTCCGTCCGCCCGTCCTCGTCCCTCCTCGTCCCTCCTCGTCCCTCCTCGTTTGTTCGTCCGCGTCCTCCGTCTGTCCCTGTCCGTCCGTCCGTCCGTACGTCCATGTCCGTCCGTCCCTGTCCGTCCGCCCGTGTCCGTCCGTCCGCGTCCGTCTGTCCGTGTGTGTCCGTCCGTCCGTACGTCCGTCCCTTCCGGCCGTTCCTTGGTTCGGCAACTGTCGTTTTTGGGATTCTAACCCCCGTCCGTTCGTCTGTCCTTCCGTCCTTCCGTCCGTCCCGTCCGTCTGTACGTCCGTCCGTCCCCGTCCATCCGTCCGTCCGTGCGTCCGTCCCCGTCCATCCGTCCCCGCCCGTGAATCCTTCCCCGTCCGTCCCCGTCCCTTCTGTCCGTCCGTCCCCTTCCGTCCGTCCGTCCGTCCCCTTCCGTCCCCCTCCCCGTCCCTTCCGTTCGCTCCCTTCCCTCCGTTCCGTCCTTGTCCGTCCGCCCGTCCTCGTCCCTCCTCGTCCCTCCTCGTTTGTTCGTCCGCGTCCTCCGTCTGTCCCTGTCCGTCCGTCCGTCCGTGGTCCGTCCGTCCGTCCGTACGTCCGCCCATGTCCGTCCGTCCCTGTCCGTCTGCCCGTTTCCGTCCGTCCGCGGTCCGTCTGCCGTGTGTGTCGTCGTCCTTTACTCCTCCCTTCCGCCGTTCCTGTGATTGTCCGTTCATTCATCCTGTGTCCACAAGTTCAATCATGCGTTTGGCGGCTTTCAGTTTGGCGTTTGCGGTCTCGACTTTGAGCTTTTGCTGATTTGGGTATCGCGTTTGCCTTGTAAGTGAACGAAGTCACAAAAACAAATCTGTTTCTGGAATTGTCGTTTTTGTTTTCCTATCGCGGTCCGTCCGTCCGTCCGCGCGTCCACATCCATCCGTCCGGCCACGCCCGGTCCGTGCCGTTCGGGTCCGTCGAGTCCGTCCCGTCCCGCGCTGTCCCGACGCCCGTCCGTCGGTGCGTCCGCATGTGCGTCCATCCGTCCGTCTGTCCGTGCGTCCATCCGAGCGGAAGCCGGCGAGATTCGCGTCAACGAACGCATTAGAGGAATGGGCCGGAGCCCCTTGTTTAAACCATGAGGGTTGGCTAGGGCGCCAGCTGCGCTGGCGGACCCTAAACCCTAAACCCTAAACCCTAAACCCTAAACCCTAAACCCTCAAGAAAGTGATAAATAGAAATTGCTTGTCCTTGTTTGTAACCACCGCTAAAGCCCAGCATTTCGGTTAAAACTGGCGTTAGCTTCTTGATAATCCAATTTCGCACAACCACAACCTCAACCATTAAATTCAGCCCAGCCAACTCAAAACAGCCACCCGATCAAAAACGGAACAAGCTTCTTGATAAACCAATTTCGCACAACCACGACCTCAACTTCTAACTCAGCCCAGCCAGCCAAACCAAACCGGTCCAGCCCAGCCCAGCCCAGCCGGCCCAACACACCGATGAAAAATTGAGTAAGCTTCTTGATAAACCAATTTCTCTACAAACTTGTAACCACCATTACAGCCCAACACGCCGCTTAAAATTGAACAAGCTTCTTGATAAACCAATTTCTCCATAACCTCCAACCCACCTTCCCAGACCCCAAATCCAGGCCCCAAGGCCCAGCCCAAATCCAGGCCAGGCCCCAAACCCAGGCTCCAGACCCCAAATCCAACCCCTTAAGCCCCAAATCCAAGCTCCAAACCCCAAATCCAGGTCCCAAATCCAGGCCCCAGCCCCCAAACCAGGCTCCGCCCCAAATCCAGGCCCAGGACCAAATGGGGCTCCAAATCCAGGCCCCAGACCCCAAATCCAGGCCCAGTCCCAATCCAGGCCCCAGGCATCAAATCCAGGCTTCCAGACCCCAATCCCAAATCCAGGGTACGTAAATATATCGATAAATTTATAGATGCACAATATGTGAAAAGATTTCGATTTAGCTACAATGAACTAGCTAGAAAATGCAGAGATATATTGATACAGACACGAATCTGAATCATACATGTGTATAGCTGTATATATGTATTGAAACGAAAAATATATTCAGATATGTTCATATATATATATATTCATATGTGACATATATACATATATGTATATGCAGAAAAATAGAAAATATCTGTAAATATAGAGATCTACACAGCATAGATCTAGGTATAAAAGACAGAAATGTGTGTATATGTAGTATGTATGTATATATGGCAGAGATATTCGCTATATATATATAATTACAAACAAAGACTTAAATCAAGATATAGATACAGATGAAGATATATACATATATACAAATTCAGATATAGATATGGACACAGATATAAACATAGCATACGTGCATGAATTGTTAGAAATATCTGCAAATAAATTCGAATAGCATATATAGTACATGGCTATCTGTGTATATATACTGAACCAGATTCACATGTATAGTATAGAAATCATTATTATCAACATGTGTTTGTCGGTATGTACATATATACATATATGTAGCAATATAGATATAGCTATGGATATGGGGATAGATATATAGGTATAAATATAGGTTTAAATATACGTATAGATATACGTATAGATGTAGGTTCAAATATAGGTATAGATATAGGTATAGGTATAGATATACGTATAGATATAAGTATAGGTATATATATATATAGGAATAGATATAGATATTGACATTAGTATTGACTAACACAGAGATACTAGTATAGATATCGATGCAAACAGAAAAACAGATATAGTTCAGATATAGATGCGGATAAAGATATAAGTATAGACAAAGGTATAGATATAGGTAAGACAGGCACAGATATAGATATAGACTTAGACATAGACCTGCATGCAGCTATAGATCTAAGTGAAGATGAAGACATACGGGCATGAACTAATTCAAATCGATAAAACCATGAAGATATAGATATGGGAGCAGATATTGAAACATACATAGATGTAGATATAGTCATGCAATTATGTAGAGTTAACTACGAAGTTCACCGCATTTGAGGAACTGCATGCACGCATAAGCAGAGAGAACGAGGTACCGATGCTCAGACATGCGAATATAGGTGCAAACAGATGATAAATGCCTAGATATGGCCGCAATTGACTTCAACGTGGCCCCCCAAAGCTGATTACTCTAATTTACTAAAACCCGGTTCCTGTTATGATCTCGAGAAGAACTGGTGCGGATTTAAGCTTGCTTTAGCTTTCGATCCGCGTTGTCCCAAAACTACATCTTCAATATGACTCGTCATTTGCAAAGTATTACAGAGGTGAAGAAAATATATCATATTTACATATACATATATATATATATAGAGACATGTAAAAGGAACGATAGGCAGATACCTAGGGTTTTATACAGACATACGGGCTTATCTACATACATACATACATATATATATATATATATATATATATATATTCGCATATACATATATACATGAAAAGTTCACATATGAATCTATAGCCAGAGAGAACATACACAGATACAAAAAACAAAGACATGTAGATATATACATAGGTATACAGATATACAGATATTCATATTTATATATATGTATATTTTTATATATATATATATATATATGTAGGCAGCTGTTTGTATACAGAGACAAATAGAAACATATTTATGGGTCTAGATACATCCACAACTTTGAGCATTGGTACAACTACATATACATACAGTTACGTGTACTCTAAAAATAAACTACGATATACATGCAGCCATAAACATATACTAATCTAGATAATTTATCTATGATTTTGGCTTATATTCATACATATGTATATACAGCATGCACATATACATATAGACAGAAGTAGAGATACAAATATTACTGTTATCAAAATATCCTACATAAAATTAGAAACTTCATCGCATAGGGTGCATGTTTGAAAGTTATTACATGTGTACTTAAACTTTCAAACCTGTGTAGTCTTGCACCATTCCGCCTCGGCCGGTGGCTTCCGCCCCCGGCCTCGGCAGAAACTAAACTCTCTGTCGTAGCATCCGTATCATTTTATTGAACAGATCATTGGAATGATATCAATTATTCTATGTTTGGAATATACTCGAACTTTTAAACCTATGTAGTCTTGCAAGTAGCCCCGTGTGGACGACAGCTACTCTGAAATTCATACTTCTACTACCGAAACACAAACAAATAAGAAAACTTAACTTGTAAACAAAGAAAAGTCCCTACGATTTTTTTTACCATTCCTCAACTTGGGTTTTAGGTTTTGTAAGCGTTTGTCTCACTCACTCACTTTCATTCAACCATTCTTCTTCACTCCTTCTCACTCGCTGATTCTCATTCTCTCATGTTCACTCGCTCTTTCTCATCACGCGCTCACGAACACTAACGCCCCCGCCAAAACAAAATCAATTTTTGAATCTTCATTTCTGTGTTTTCACGCGTCGCCGAAACAAATTTGGTTCGGCAACTGTCGTTTTTGGGATTCTAAACCCCGTCCGTCCGTCTGTCCTTCCGTCCTTCCGTCCGTCCCGTCCGTCCGTACGTCCGTCCCCGTCCATCCGTCCGTCCGTGCGTCCGTCCCCGTCCATCCGCCCCCGCCCGTGAATCCTTCCGCGTCCGTCTGTCCGTCCGTCCCCGTCCCTTTTGTCCGTCCGTCCCCTTCCGTCCGTCCGTCCGTCCCCTTCCGTCCCCCTCCCCGTCCCTTCCGTTCGCTCCCTTCCCTCCGTTCCGTCCTTGTCCGTCCGCCCGTCCTCGTCCGTCCTCGTCCGTCCGTCAGCGTCCTCCGTCTGTCCCTGTCCGTCCGTCCGTCCATCCGTCCGTCCGTCCGTCCGTCCGTGGTCCGTCCGTCCGTCCATCCGTCCGCCCATGTCCGTCCGTCCCTGTCCGTCCGCCCGTGTCCGTCCGTCCGCGTCCGTCTGTCCGTGTGTGTCCGTCCGTCCGTCCCGTCCGGCCGTTCCTGTGATTGTCCGTTCATCCATCCGTCTGTCCACGCGTTAAATCAAGCGTTTGGCGGCTTTCAATTTGGCGTTTGCGGTCTCGACTTTGGGCTTTTGGTGATTTGGGTATCGCGTTTGCCTTGTAATTGAACGCAATCACAAAACAAATCTGTTTCTGGAATTGTCGTTTTTGTTTTCTTATCGCGGTCCGTGCCGTCCGGGTCCGTCGAGTCCGTCCCGTCCCGCGCTGTCCCGACACCCGTCCGTCGGTGCGTCCGCATGTGCGTCCATCCGTCCGTCTGTCCGTCCGTCCATCCGAGCGGAAGCCGGCAAGATTTGCGGCAACGAACGCTTTAAAGCTATGGGCCGGAGCCCCTTGTTTAAACCATGAGGGTTGCCCGGGGCGCCAGCTGCGCTGGCGAACCCTAAACCCTAAACCCTAAACCCTAAACCCTAAACCCTAAACCCTAAATTTTAGAGGCTGCGCCTTGTATGAACGGCCTTTAGCGGCGCAGCCGAAGTGCGCCAGCGCAGCACTTGGTTATGAGACTTAGGACTTGGGCTTATGCAAATGAGCTTACTTAAATTCCTTGGGCATTGTATGTCAATGAACTTAAACCCCACTTGGGGCTATACTTGTGAATTCATTTAAACACCGCTTGCGGTTATATAGGTCCGTTCAATTACACTTTGCCTGAGGCTATATATGTCAATCTATATACACTTCGCTCGGAGCCATGTATGTCTGGGCCTATATATGCCAGTCTATTTCAATCCGGTTTGGGGTTGTGCATGTCTTAAACCTCGTCTGGGCCTGTGTGTAAGAATTCACTATAACGGTGATTGCGCCTATGTATGTGACTTTACTTAAACCCGTCTGGCCCTATGCATGTCAATTTACTTAAACTCCGTTTGGGGCGAAATATGTCGATTTAGTTAACCCCCGCTTGGGGCTATGCATGTCAATTTACTCAAACGCCTGGCTTCACATGTCAATTTACTTAAACACGGTCTCTTGCTTCGCCGCTTCATATGTCAGTCTACTTAAAGCCCGTTATGGCTACCTATAATAATGTACTTAAACCCCGTGTTTGACTTCATATGTAAATATACTTGAACCACGTCTCTGGCTCCTTATATCAATTTACTAATTCCCGTCTTTTACTACATATGTCAGTTCACGCAACCACCATCTTTACCTCCGGAGAGGTGTGAATACATTGAAGTGAAAGCACCCGGAAAGATTTAAGTAAAGTGAAGGTTGAAGAGCCCGCGGGAAGGTTTCAAGTGAAAGGAAATACAAGCACCGCAGAGGTTTAAGTTAATTGAATTGAAGAGCTTTCCGATATTTCAACTGTCTTAAACCTCTGCGTGCAATGACTGCCCGATTTCGTGCGACTGGCTCCAGACCCACTCGCCCCGTGTCTTCAATGGCAGCATATTATAGGTATAGGAGAAGGTTTACACTTTATTCTAGGTTTCATGTACGTACATATATCGACAAATTTATAGATGCACAATATGTGAAAAGATTTCGATTTAGCTACAATGAACTAGCTAGAAAATGCAGAGATATATTGATACAGACACGAATCTGAATCATACATGTGTATAGCTGTATATATGTATTGAAACGAAAAATATATTCAGATATGTTCATATATATATTCATATGTGACATATATACATATATGTATATGCAGAAAAATAAAAAATATCTTTAAATATAGAGATCTACACAGCATAGATCTAGGTATAAAAAACAGAAATGTGCGTATATGTAGTATGTATGTATATATGGCAGAGATATTTGCTATATATATATATATATATATATATACAATTACAAACAAAGACTTAAATATAAATCAAGATATAGATACAGATGAAGATATATATATATATATACACATATACAGATTCAGATATAGATATGGACATAGATATAAACATAGCATACGTGCATGAATTGTTAGAAATATCTGCAAATAAATTCGAATAGCATATATAGTACATGGCTATCTGTGTATATTTATTGAACCAGATTCACATGTATAGTATAGAGTATAGAAATCATTATTATCAACATGTGTTTGTCGGTATGTACATATATACATATATGTAGCAATATAGATATAGCTATGGATATGGGGATAGATATATAGGTATAAATATAGGTTTAAATATACGTATAGATATACGTATAGATGTAGGTTCAAATATAGGTATAGATATAGGTATAGGTATAGATATACGTATAGATATAAGTATAGGTATATATATATATAGGAATAGATATAGATATTGACGTTAGTATTGACTAACACAGAGATACTAGTATAGATATCGATGCAAACAGAAAAACAGATATAGTTCAGATATAGATGCGGATAAAGATATAAGTATAGACAAAGGTATAGATATAGGTAAGACAGGCACAGATATAGATATAGACTTAGACATAGACCTGCATGCAGCTATAGATCTAAGTGAAGATGAAGACATACAGGCATGAACTAATTCAAATCGATAAAACCATGAAGATATAGATATGGGAGCATATATTGAAACAGACATAGATGTAGATATAGTCATGCAATTATGTAAAGTTAGCTACGAAGTTCACCGCATTTGAGGAACTGCATGCACGCATAAGCAGAGAGAACGAGGTACCGATGCTCAGACATGCGAATATAGGTACAAACAGATGATAAATTCCTAGATATGGCCGCAATTGACTTCAACGTGGCCCCCCAAAACTGAATACTTTAATTTACTAAAACCCGGTTCCTGTTATGATCTCGAGAAGAACTGGTGCGGATTTAAGCTTGCTTTAGCTTTCGATCCGGGTTGTCCCAACACTACATCTTCAATATGACTCGTCATTTGCAAAGTATATGAGAGGTGAAGAAAATATATCACATTTACATATACATATACATATATATATATATATAGAGAGAGACATGTAAAAGGAACGATAGGCAGATACCTAGGGTTTTATACAGACATACGGGCTTATCTATATACATATATATATATATATATTCGCATACATATATATATATATATATACATATATATATATACATATATACATATATATATATATATATCCATGAAAAGTTCACATATGAATCTATAGCCAGAGAGAACATACACAGATACAAAAAACAAAGACATGTAGATATATACATAGATATACAGATATACAGATATTCATGTTTATATATATATATATGTAGGCAGCTGTTTGTATACAGAGACAAATAGAAACATATTTATGGGTCTAGATACATCCACAAATCTGAGCATTGGTACAACTACATATACATACAGTTACGTGTACATATACTAATCTAGATAATTTATCTATGATTTTGGCTTATATTCATACATATGTATATACAGCATGCACATATACATATAGACAGAAGTAGAGATACAAATATTAATGTTATCAAAATATCCTACATAAAATTATAAACTTCATCGCATAGGGTGCATGTTTGAAAGTTATTACATGTGTACTTAAACTTTCAAACCTGTGTAGTCTTGCACCATTCCGCCTCGGCCGGTGGCTTCCGCCCCCGGCCTCGGCGGAAACTAAACTCTCTGTCGTAGCATCCTTATCATTTTATTGAACAGATCATTGGAATGATATCAATTGTTCTATGTTTGGAATATACTCGAACTTTTAAACCTATGTAGTCTTGCAAGTAGCCCCGTGTGGACGACAGCTACTCTTAAATTCATATTTCTACTACCGAAACACCAACAAAAAGAAAAACTATTAACCAACTATTTAATAAGAAAATTTGTCTTGTAAACAAAGAAAAGTCCCTACGATTTTTTTACCATTCCTCAAATTGGGTTTTAGGTTTTGTAAGCGTTTGTCTCACTCACTCACTTTCATTCAACCATTCTTCTTCACTCTTTCTCACTCGCTGATTCTCATTCTCTCATGTTCACTCGCTCTTTCTCATCACGCGCTCGCGAACACTCACGCCCCCGCCAAAACAAAATCGATTTTTAAATCTTCATTTCTGTGTTTTCACGCGTCGCCGAAACAAATTTGGTTCGGCAACTGTCGTTTTTGGGATTCTAAACCCCGTCCGTCCGTCTGTCCTTTCGTCCTTCCGTCCGTCCCGTCCGTCCATACGTCCGTCCCCGTCCATCCGTCCGTCCGTGCGTCCGTCCCCGTCCATCCGCCCCCGCCCGTGAATCCTTCCGCGTCCGTCTGTCCGTCCGTCCCCGTCCCTTTTGTCCGTCCGTCCCCTTCCGTCCCTTCCGTCCGTCCCCTTAATCCGTCCCCCCTCCCCGTCCCTCCGTTTTTCGCTCCCTTCCCTCCGTTTCGTCCTTGTCCTCCGCCGTCCTCTCCGTCGTCGTCCGTCCGTCCAGCGTTCTCCGTCTGTCCCTTCCCGTCCGTCCGGCCATACGTCCCGGCCGTCCGTACGTGGTCCGTCCGTCCGTCCCATCCGTCCGCCCATGTCCTCCGTCCCTGTCCGTCCCGCCCGTGTCCGTCCGTTTCCGCGTCCGTCCTGTCCGTGTGTTGTCCGTCCGTCCGTCCGTCCGTCCCGTTGCGGCCGTTTCCTGTGAATTGTCCGTTTCATCCAATCCGTCTGTCCGCGCGTTTCAATCAAGCGTTTTGGCGGCTTTCAATTTGGCGTTGCGGTTCTCGACTTTGGGCTTTGATGTTTGGGTAGTCGCGTTTGCCTTGAATTGAAACGAAATCACAAACAAAAATTCTGTTTCTGGATTGTCGTTTTTTGTTTTCTTATCGCGGTCCGTGCCGTTCGGGTCCGTCGAGTCCGTCCCGTCCCGCGCTGTCCCGACACCCGTCCGTCGGTGCGTCCGCATGTGCGTCCATCCGTTCGTCTGGCCGTCCATCCAAGCGGAAGCCGGCAAGATTTGCGTCAACGAACGCATTAGAGGAATGGGCCGGAGCCCCTTGTTTTTCCCATGAGGGTTGACCGGGGCGCCAGCTGCGCTGGCGGACCCTAAACCCTAAACCCCAAACCCTAAACCCTAAA
>CAJNDT010004574.1:0-13475 GCA_905221615.1 Symbiodinium sp. CCMP2592
ATCTCGTCAAGATCGTTTGATGCTTCTTGTGAGAAGATCTCCGCGTATGACTCAAAGTCTTCCTCTGGTGGCTCATCACCCTCGACATGGCCGTTCCATTCACAGAGAACCGGCGCAGGGTCGAGGTCCGACATTGTCATACACGCCTCTGGTGAGAGGTAAGAGCCATCAGTGGGTCCATCCTTGTCAGGATTTTTACCCTTGAGAGGGTCATATCCGATAATCTTCATGTACTCATCTGTCGTCATCCTCTGGCCGGAATATGGGTGGACCCATTCTTTTGCCTCCTTGATGGTACTGTGGTACCCAAAGGTGAGGCGGCATACCGCACCGTGGCATGCCCACAGTTGCGTCTTGGGACCACCAGCTTTAGGCTTCATTGTTCGGTGACGGTAAAAGTGGTGGACGAGAGAGATGTCTGTTGTTGGGTCACCCTTGACTCCAATATACATTGAGGGTGCCTCAGGCTCCTTGGGAGGAGAATGGATTAGCATCCCTCTGTATTCATGTTGTCGCATGGTTGCGATCGAATACTTTGACGCAAGTTCTCCTGCCTCGAGTACGAGGGTAATATGTGCTGAATTGTTGAAGCACATGTCAATAAGAGGGTGGTAATCGAATCCCTTCTCAGGTTTGAGTTTCTTTTTGGGATTCCCTGCTGGCACCGGCGCTCGATCCATATTTCCCCAGTTGCATACCACTAGGCTTAGTGATACGCTGTCTGGGTTTGAGCCCTCTATGTGTTCTCTCTTTTCGTTAACACCGGCCCTCCTATTACGAACTATCTCGTAATGTGCGTCGAGCACCAGTTTGTCTTCGTAGCCAGTAAGAGAGAGAAAAGACGCCGGGTGGCTTGTTCTGGAGTCCTTGATATTGATGTGACCCTTGTTGATGCTCTTGTATTCCTCCAGGGTTGGAGCCTCTGTGGAGCTGGTGTAAGTATTAGGAGGATTATTCCTAACATCATCAAAGCTACATGGATCAACGCCTGGATGGGCTCTCATGAACGAATTCCTTGCGTGGTCGCAATACATGTTGATTTTCTGGACTGCCAAATCTACGTCCTCATGTGTGAGGATGGCCTCGTATAAAACCTGACGCTCTTCTGAGGTCATTCCTGCTGACACTTTAGAGGTTTCGAGGCAATCGATTGGCAAGACGCACTCGCACATCTGTTGTTTACCCTGTGGGGTAAGTCGACAGTCTGCACATACAATCGTACCACAGGAATAGCAAAAATAGCCTGTAGGCTGATTGCAAAGATCGCAGAGAGGATTATCTGGTCGTGTCATCAGCCGAATCCTTTGGTTAAGACTCATGGCTGTCCTGCGTACTCCTACAAATCTCTCCTTGGTAGGAGGTGCAGAGGAGGAAGATGCCGAATCTCTGGGTCTGTCCCACTCCTCTTCGTCAGGAGCCTCAGAAGCCTTGATCATGAGTGGACTTCGGATTTTTCGATTCCATCGACTAACCCAGATTCTCTCTTTCATTTCCTGTTGCATAGCCGGGTTAGACGATCACTTCGAGATTCGGTGCTTGCGATTTTCTCGAAGTCGAGCGCTGATGCGCTCATGTTCTCTTACGAGATCTTCCTCATCAGCAGGTTCCTCGTATTCGAGGTTGAGCTTGCTTCTGTTGACTCGATAATAACTTTCTGTTTCAGGATCGAAGAGAACTAGGAATTTCTCCTTCTCCTTTTTAGGAGATTTTTGTTTCTGTGGCTCTTCGTCTGAACTCTGAACATATTCTGCTTCAGGCTTTGGTTGGTCAAGTTTGACCTTCTTAAGTTCCTCTGTGATCTCTTCCGTGGGAGATTCTTTCTTCTCCTCCGACGCTGCAGGTGCAGAGTTCGTCTTGTGAGACGGATTAACATCAACTCGGAGTTCTGAGGATGA
Source organism: Symbiodinium sp. CCMP2592 (assembly GCA_905221615.1). Classification (NCBI taxonomy): domain Eukaryota; class Dinophyceae; order Suessiales; family Symbiodiniaceae; genus Symbiodinium; species Symbiodinium sp. CCMP2592. Next base: position 1,896 of record CAJNDT010004574.1, read on the forward strand.
CGAAGGTTTTGAGCTCTTTTCGCTTGATGCCGACTCGTCGTCTGATTCTTCGTCACGATCCTGGTTAGGATCCGGTTCCTCAGGTTCCGTCTCTGTTCCAGAAGATTCTTCCTTGGGAGGAACTACGTTGGCGGAAGTATCCTGGACAGGTTCTGGAGGTTTGTGACCTGTCGTTATCTTAAGAACTTCGGTGGCGCTTCTGGTGCCGTCGGAGTTCCAGAGCTGTCCCATAAGACTGTCCGGATCCTTGTCAGCCTCGGCCTGCCGGGCGAGCTTGGATCTCGGATGGATCTCCCTTGCAGTAGTCTCCGTTTTCGGAGGTACCTCACTTGCAGAAGCGGTTTGCTCCAGGTTTGGAGCTGTGTCAGCCTCTGTCTTTGGCAGAGAAAAAGACTTCTTGTGAGAAGATCTAGCCTTGGGAGGCTCTGGTGGCAGATTTCGCTGTGCCACTTTTCGAAGTGCCGATTCGATTTCTCGGCCGTAATTTGCGCACCATTTCTTCGACTCGTAAGTCTCTGACGGCATCTGTTCGGAGCAATGGTCTGCCCACCATGGTCCGATGCTCTTGAGCTCATCGTATTGCGATGATACCCAGAGTGTTTCAGAGGGTGCGAATACGGCGCTAAGAGTACGGGCATGCACTACATCTGGTGTAGCAAACAGCCCTACTTGCGACTGCCACAGGTTTGTGACCTCGTTCACTACGTTATTTGCATCGAATACCAGAAGCAGTGCCTTATTGGCACGCAACATGGTCGGATTGGGAGTCGCCAGGTTTAGCGTTGAGAACTGAACAGTGTCCCTGTTGGAACGACTGTTTTCATTCACGAGAGCTTGGAAATCTGGTGCTGTAACCACCTGCGCTAGGAGTTTTGATGGTACCAGACCGTGCCTCAGGATTGAGGATAATGCCTGTAGGTCCGTGGCATGCATGATGTAACAAGGGTTGTTCTGTCGAACAAAATCCTCCATGCCGACGGGCCTCGGCGCGTTAGTGGAGAGACGCTGTGCACTGGACTGCACTGGATTGCTCCCCGTTGCCATGAAGTCTGAGATGGTCATGTGTGACCTTGGTCTCTCTTCTTCAGGATCTGGTTCTTCAGCTCTTGGTAGAGTTCGTCGTGAACCGTGTCCTCCCACTGCCGAAAGGAAAATTTTGCTCATGGTCAACACATTTGCATCCGTTGGGATGTTAACGGCGGCATCTGTGGTTTCGGCCTTGCCATCTTTGTTATAAACCATGGTGACCACAAACCTAGACTTAGTGTTGAGGAGGACACCAAGCGCGATCTCTTGTGGTGTATACTGTGCGAGCTCTGCATCGGCCAACTTGAACATGTCCAGAAGATAATTGTGTTGGCCAGCAAAGAGATCTGGTCGCTGGTTCTGAAGGTGTCTTGTTGAGTGTGCCAACCACCTTCCGACTCTGTTGGTCTTGGAAAGAATGTGGAAGCACATCTCTGGTGAGAGACCTGTTACATCTGCCAGTTTGGGCACTGAGGAGGAATAGTCATATTCTCCGGATCCATCAAGGCTCACACATTGTTCTACCTCCGGTGGGAGGCCTGTCTGAAGGTGATGTGCAAGCATCGTACAGAACTGGCGTGGATCACGAGCGCGATTACCGACGTTGTTATCCCAGTATACAAGGGGACTGTTGTCCCATGGTCCTTGAAGGACTCCTTCGTAGAGCCTGACTCCATGTCTGGAGTTTAGAGTGAGCCTTGCTCCACTCGCATGGCCATATCGTGAGATCAATTGAGCAAGATCTCTTGGATGCGGATTGAACACCTGTTGATGACCCATGATGATGAATTGAGGCTCGTGATTTTTCTCACGTTTGTGAATTCGGTGTCCACCGTGTTCGGTGTTTCGACGTGATGCTTCCCGACGAGACTCGGGGTACGAGCTATCCATGTGTGGATGTCGCTCATGGTACGCCTGCACTGCCCTGGGTAGGGCGTGTCCATCACGGCTACGGAAGTTTGATCGTGTGCTCATTACGGCACAATGACCAAACAGGATCAGGAACGCTTGGTTAGCCCGAAAGGCTGATTGCTGTGATGCTCGAGGCTGAAAGCGGCTGCGGATGATACAGAACATATAATTCTCATGAACATGTCCGATCTTAATGAAAACGCAGCTCGCAGACACAAATTTTCTTTTAGACGGAAAACAGTCTAAATAGAAAATCCAGCACATGGTTGTGCTAACAGCAAACGAGACTACCACCATATTCCTTGGCAGTAAAATAATCGGTAAATCTCTGTTGAGATATCAATTCCAAGGAAGGCTACCGCTGTGGCGGCATTCTTGAGATTGTCTATGATCCACCCAACAGTGAAAGCTTTATGTTGAAGAAGTTCACGGAAGGGTGGATGAATGTCTGTTTCTGGTAAATTCCCTGTTTCCAGAGCCTTGATAAGCTCATCAGGTTGCGCCGAGTGCTTTGTTAATGCATCAGCTAGGCAGTACTTCGAGCTTACATGAGCTAGGTCATCTAAAGATCCAGATTTGGATTCCTTACGAAGCATCTGAATGAGGTGGTGAGTTTCCTTCTGCTCTGGAAGGTGTGTCGTGCCTGCTGTTGTCACAAGATTGTTCGCATCTGTTCTGATATGTATTGGTACGGTCTCTGATGAGAGATCTGCCCAAAGTCCCTTGAGGAACAGGCAAGTACCAAAGCAACGCATCAGTGCGTTAAGCTCTGCCACTGTTGTGGACATTGTGGTTGTCGTAATCTTGTGAGACTCATAATCCACCAGGCTACCTCTCGCGGATGTTTCCTTAATAGAGGATTCAGAGAAATCGTTCTTCTTGGAAGAAGCAGCTGCTGCTGATTGTTTCATTCCTTTTAGCTTTGGATTTCGATCTTCAGCAAGGAAAATAACATGTGCTCTCTGAGATGATTTGTCATCATTGTTCCTGTAGGAAGCATCAGGGTAACCGAGGATTCTGAGATTTCCTTTCAGCGGCCAAAAACGCAGTTCTACTTCAGTAGACTTCAAAATCCTAACAAGCTTGTTCAAGTCTCGAATATCACCGATAGTAGGCTTGGCAGCCTTACTCGCACACCGACTGAAGCGATAACAGATGTGAGCTTGAGTCCGGCTTTGTAGCCAGTTGATCTGTCCTAAAACACTTCTGTAAGCAGTGTGCTGCTGTGGTGTGCATTGTTGCTCATTGTTGAGCTTCTTATCAAAAACAATTTCCGCTAGAGCTTCAACAGCTAGGTTCTGATTTACTGAGATATGTGCTGGTACCGATGCTGTAGCATCCTTCCAGACTAATCTCTGTCCTACAAACATAATATCGTTCGTGTCTTCAGAACCGACTGAAAACTCCTTTTTGATCGATTCAATCACGGCCTTACGAAAGGTGTCATCACCGGCCATGCACAGGTCATCTACATGTAAACAGACTACTCCATGTACCTGTCTACCCTTGGCATTGTTGCCTGCTATGGGATCTAGGAGATAGTCAATCGCTGATTCCATGGTCTTTGGCTGAGACTTCTTGATCTCAGCATCTGCTGTTGCAGACCTCTTACCATACAGAACATATGTACAGCGATCCGCACGGGTTGGCACCAGGCCGTAAGACAGGAGTGCCTTATCAACGATGTTCCACCATCTTCGAGGTGCATCGTTAAGTCCGTAAGCGGGTTTCTTCATCCTCGCTGCAATGTAGGGAGGATAACCTGCTTCAGGAGGAATCTGACAGATTATGTCTCTCGACTCATCATAGGCTTCACCCTGCAGAAAAGCAGTCTTTAGGTCGATGTGTGTCAGATTCCACAGCTTGTTATCTGCTAGTTGAATCGCTAAGCGGAAACCTGGGCGACTCGCAGCAGGACTATCAGTTTGCTGTATGTCCTTTTGTCGATCCTGGAAACCTCTTAGGACCCATCGGGCCTTGCACTTAAGGAAGTTTCCGTCCTTATCTCTTTTTAGAGTCAGAACCCATCGACCAGTGACATAATTTCGGATGTTTCCGAGTTTCCGTGTATCGACGAGCTCAAAGACATCATTGTCTAGCCAGCTCTGATATTCTGCTGCGTTCGCTTCATCAAACTGTTTCTTCATCTCACGCTTTTCTTTGGCGGTTGCCTCCTTCCGTTGTGCCTTCTGGGTCAGATTTGCTGAGTTCCTGGGGGAACTTAGGGATAAGGCCTTGTCCGCTTCCGTGAGAAGATCATACTCTTCACGGATGTCAGATCGGAACCTTTTGGTGGGTTTATACCGTGTTCGGTCTGACCTCACTCTTGATGTTACCTCTCTGATGTCTACGGGGCCGCCATGCATGTACCGAGGCATGGAGAAAGAACCTGTGTTACTGCACAGTTTCTGTTCTTCTGTGAGAAGGATCCAGTCCTTCTCATCTACGACCAGGTCACCTTCCTCATCAGAGTAATACCTTGTGTCTTCTGACTCGGCATCGCTCTCCGGTTCTGGTGAACCAGAGGTGTGAGGAGGAGCGGACAGTTGTCCGGGGTCGTCCGGGACCAGTTCTTCTTCAGAATCTTCTTCATCTTGTTGTAACGGAAGAATGGGTCCCTGCGGATGTGCCTTCGGTTTAGGTTTTGGTGTCGGCACCTGTGAAGGTGATTTCTGTTTGTGCGGCGAAACTTTCCTTTCCGATGAAGACCTTGGCGACACATCACCCCCCAGACGCCGAGGAGACGGAACGCGAGGAGGCGTATGCACGCGAGGCTTAGCCCGAGCAGGAGCCACGGGCTCATCGGAGGAAACGGCCGGTAGTCGCGGTGGAGGTATGGGAGGAGGAGGACGCGACGGCGGCGTGCCGGGAGGCATCGGCTGATCTGGTTCCGGCATAGAGACATCGTCAGATGTTATCCGTGAGCGATTAGTGCTCATGGGTTCTGACGGGTCTGACGGCGAAACCTCTTCGTCCGACATGATAACATCCGGCGGTGTTCGCACGGACGGTGAAGTCTTGCCGCCTGTCATCTGGAAGAGCACCCCCGAGAAGGTTGATGGATGTACTTTATTCCAGGAAACCTGGTGCGGCAAGCAACACGTCATAGTCGAATTGGGCTTCTTCTTGTTCCAGAAGACAAGAACGCCATCAGTTACACTGGTGAGTGCTTTGACTGTTCCAAATGTACCTCTGTATAGAGGACACTGTTCGAAACCAGACCCTGGTAAGAGTCTTGATCTAAGGCGAGTAATGTCTGACACCAAGGCATCAAGGGACGGTGATGGTTTGGAATGATGCAATGGTAATTCAGTTTTACTCGATAAGGAATTTACTCTAGCAACAAGTGATCTGATTTTCGGATCTTGCAGGAGTTTGGAATCCTTGAGAGGATTGGCTGTCAAAAGTGAATACTCTTGGTCAAGAAGTTCCGAAAGTCCCTGGAGGCATTCATCTCCAGAGTATCCTAGTATGTCTGTGACTAAAGAAAGATGAGATTCATATGTATCTCTCTTCAGGAATCTTGCCAAACACGAGGCAAAGGTCTCACAGAATTCATAAGGATACACTTGTGCGAGTTTCGTTTTAAGACCGTAGCCTTGAATACCCTTTTCGTCTCCTGGTGGAGATGTTGGAGATTTCGTTTTGGCAGAATGCCTCTGGAGAGGAGTTAGAACCTGCGGTGGCAGGTTGTGCATGAAAATCGAGGATTTCGATTCATAGTATCCTTTTGGATCTTTCATTCCATAGGCTTGTAGGTTACAGACCTCATAGCTGATCTTGCGGTTGGAAAACAGGCGTTTTGCTTCTGGTGAAGACCAGAGCCTGCTGTAGTATGGGTTCTCAAGAACAAAGTACCGTCCGAGCTTCATTTGGTGGTCTGCGACCGATTCACAGAATTTTAAAACAGAAAGTCTCTTGGCAGAGCCTTTCTTCCACTGTGAGTACCAGCTAGACCACTGAGAGTGATCGGGTGACATAACAATAATAGTATGTTCTTGTTCCTTGATGATCCTAAGAAGATTGGAGCGACCTTGCGGTTGCTCAAGATCTAGACCACTACGCAAGTCGACTGGCTGACCTACTCGCAGACCTGACAGGGCAGCCTTGTGACTCATACGGGGAGATCCACCGTAGAGTTCTAGGAAGTCAATCTTACCAGTGCTGGTGACCTGCCAGTGACACTCTTGATGCGGAACCGTTAGGTCTGTCGACTGCAGGGAAGCATCAAAGGTGACCATGCAACTTGCGTGATCAGAACCTTCTGACGTCAGAGTTTCCTCATCAGGCGCGAGAGGACTCTCCACATCAGATGTTATGTCATAATTTTTCCTCAGTTTTGAGATATTAACGCGGACGATGCGTGTTCCAAGATCCACACCTACCATGGATCCTCCGAGTTCGCAGATCACCTTTCCTTTTAGCCAAGATCCATGTTTGGACCCAGTTGATCCAATCTTAGACTTATCCTCTGACCAGTAGAAAACCTTGTCTCCCAGAGAGAAAGGTCCTTCGGTCATTGACAGTCTGGCCGCAAGATCTCTGCGCATATCATCAGATTGGCGTGCCTCTTGGTAAGCCCTGTTGGCAAGCTCCTTAATGGCTCTCGCAGTGACTTCCGTATCAGTTGGATTACCTGTCAACTGATTGGGATCAGCGTTCTCTGGTGTTATAACATCTCGAGGACGCCTACCAAAGGCCATTTCTAAAGGAGTAACTCCTCCATAGGTAATCGAAGAGTTTCTTGCCAAACCTGCTTGTCGAACGAGGTTGCCATACTTCATGGTGATTCCGTTATACTGCGGGTCACCATCCTTCAGGATCTGAAGTATGATCTTAATCTGATGCTTCAGCAATCTTACAGCAGCTTCGGCCCTGTTGGGCTATGGTGTTCCAGGTCCTGTTGCTACAGGCTTGATATTCTGCCGATTGTAATAAGCCTCCATTTTTGGAGTCATGAATGCTTGATCTCCAACTACAACCCTTGGGTTGATCTGAAATTTCTCAAAATAGTCATTCATAATCGACATTGTAGTATGCTCTTCCTTATCCTGGACTACTTCGGAAGTCAACAGGTTTGTTGCTCCGTCATAGAGAATAAGAAATATCAAACGACTATTTTTGCCGGGAATTGGAAGCTCACCGTGATCTACGAAGGTGAGATCACCGAAAGTCTCTGATCTTAAACCGGAAATCTTCGCTCTTGAAGGAGCTCTCACGTGTTCCTGACAGGCTGAACACTTTTTGACCAGTTGGTCATATAGCTCATATATCTCCTTTGGTATCTGTAAGGCTTTCGTGCGTCGCTTGAACTGATCCGTACTCATATGACGGTGCTTAAGGTGAAGCTTATAGAGTTCTACAGGGTCCTTAAGCTTCTCATGAATCCTGCGAAGAGCAATGGGAAGAGATGGCGATGGTTCTGCGACAATCTCTTCACCTGTAGGTGAGTCTGTACCAGGAGCCGGGGATTCTCTTGACTCAAGCGGCTTTACCTCCGTCCCGTCATCAGCTCCTGGGACCATAGACTTCTCCTCAACAGGAGGTTTGACCGCATATTTGCGGGTTTTCTTCAGAAGGTTTTTAAGACCCCTTGGAGTCTTTGTCTTCGCAGGTGGAACCTCAAGTCTTTCTTCTTCTGGAGGTTCGTGCGGTGCAGATGATTCTGCAGGTTTGTCTCTAGAGCCTGATGATGGTTCCGATGGTTCGGAAGGCTCAGGAGCATCACCAGATGGGTCTGGTGGATCAGGTTTCTTGGCAGATGATTCTGCCGGATCAGATGGAAGAGGCTTCTTCTTACCTGGAATGCCCTTCGGTGGTGGATCAGCTGCTCCTTCAGGTGCTTTGTCGCAACCTTTGAGGAACGTATGAGGCTTTTTCTGTCCTGCGCAGGCTGGACAGCGACCTTCCGGGATCTTAGTATACGATCTTCTTTCTTCCTTTGGCTTCTTAGCTCCTAGAGCAGTCTCCGTCGCACTGAACGACGTACCTGACTTAGGGAGATACTTCCTGGTGGAAGTGAAGCCTAGAAGGTCCAATACCAAATGTTTATTGGTACTAATCGGAAGAGGGGTTTTATACAAACCGAAAGCTTCACACGTTGCTAGGTCAGCTGTGGGACTACACTCGAGGGTCATTCTTAGACTCCTCATCTGTTCGATGGAGAACAAAATGGGAACTCTCCCCTGATCCAGAACCTCGATGGTTGTATCTCTTCTTGGAGTTGTGTTGAACCATAGAGTTACACGCTCCTTGAGAAGAGCTGTTTCACTATCTGCGAAAGAGAACTTCGTGTTCGAAGGTGAGAAAGTGAAATCAATCATGCCTGGGGCACGTTGCTTCACGGCCTTGATAAGCGTGTTCACCGCATAGCGGGAACCCATAGCCCTAGTACAACCTGAGTCAAGTATGACAAAGGTAGGGTTCTTATCAAGATTGATCCGCTCTGTGAGAGCAGATAGGACTGTGTGCTGCAACGGAAACACCGCTGTTGCAGTTTCAACACCTTGCCCCTCGGATGGTTCAAAGACCTGGGGCACGTAACTCACTGATGAGTTGAACACGGGTTCTTGGTGCGCGCTCGGATCTGTGCCTCTACCTGATGATCCGCTTGATTTCTTCTCTTCTTTCTCCGTGTTTTTCTTCGTGAGGCTTTGATGCATAGTATGTATAAGACGTTTGATCGTCATAAGCGGCATAATTCCAACTGGAGTCAGTATAATAACTGTCCTCATACCATGAATCCCAGCTCGGTGCGGTGGAACTTCATAGGCCTGTGGAGATCCAGTTTGGTCTCCTTGTAAGGAGGCAGACTTAGCTGTATCCTTACCTTTGCCTTTTGCCTTTGCGCCTTTGAAGGAGCTTCCTTTATCTCCTTTGTCCTTTCCTTTTCCTTTGCCTTTTCCACCTTTTCCTTTTTCCTTTCCTTTACCTTTACCGAAATAGCTGGAATCAGTTGGATCATGTTCTGCCTGGTTGGCTCTCCCTTTTCCGCGGTATGACCTAAAACGGCCACGTCCTTTTTCGCTTGCCACCCTTTGCTCTTCCCGGTGATCCGGGACGCATTCTTGGTCTTCTTCCCTTTTGAATCTCCTTGCAAACGAAGGCCCATGGTCATCAACTGTCCAGAAGACAGCTTCTTCATCCTCGGCGGCAAGAAAGCCTTCCTCAAGGGTGTCTTCGTCTTGGAGCCAGAATCCATCGACTCCATCGTATTCACCCTGATCGAGGATGAGAAGTTTCGACCTCCGCGTTTACGGCGTTGGTCTCTCCTTCCATGGCGGTCCTTCTTGTGAGAAGAGTGCCGAATGTTGGGATCCTGCAGACCAGTTCTGGTCGTTGAGAACTGATCGAACATGGTCTGCCGTACCACAGGGTACGTGTAGGTCTCAATTCGGTGACCTTGGTTGGTCAATGCTGTTACCAACCTCTCACGTTGCATCTCATTTAGGTCGGACTGCACTAGGAAGAGAGCTAGGAGATTATCGTTTCAGAGGAAAACGCTCTTCGATGATTGTCAAGGCGTTCCTTGTTCCATGTTTCGAAATAGCGGCGGCATATTGTGTCTCTATCGGCTGCATCCTGCATGCGCAAGAAGGTTTGGTCTGCCTGCACAGCTTGCATGAAATCTGGATGGGCATCCTCCAGAGCTATCTCTGGTAAGAGATCCATCCATGAGTTCTTCACGCGCTGTAGCACGATCTCAAACTTGGCAATCCAAGTCACAAAGTCTTGGTTGCCCTTCCATGCCTTGAATAGGCCGAGGAAACGCCACAGGAAAACGTACTGTTCTCCTTTCACGAAAAATGGACGCATCTTCTTCTTGAAGTAATCTACTCCATCTGGGGCTGCAAGCCTTTCTCGGTTCAGTGATTCCTTTTGTAATGCGGCCAATCCGGAGAGCCTCGTCCCCCTTGATAGACGGACCTCTTTTGGTGTCACCACGTTGTTAGTCCACCATTCGTCATCACTGTTCATAACTCAAACCAAACAGTGGTCCCAATTAAAAACACATAGGCCAAGCGCGATCTTGGGCGTATGCCTATGATGCAGCGAAGCGGTCAGAATGTTGCATATGCTGTGCGACTATTGCTGGACCTTGGGAGGTCTCTTGTTCTCATATCCCCCGGAGGACTTTGGAAACTGTCGTCGGCTTTTCGCTATGCGAGCTCGGACATTGTTGCTCCTCTTATCCGCTTGGTTAAGCGTTCGGCGAGCCGACCGCTGTCGCGGAACTTTGGGGAGGCGGGCGGCCCCTTTCCGGCTCCGCTACCAGAAACTGAAGCCGATCCCCACAAGGAACATGCTCCTTGTTAGAGGTGTATTACCATTTTAATTTCCCTAAGGATCAAAGGTCGCGCCCTGCACACGGACAGTAGTTTGTTTGGTCCTTGCTAACGCAAGGAGACTTGTCTTGTCTCAATATGGTAAAACCACTGTGAGCCAATGGGCAGCGGAATGTATATGTATGAGCATGCAGCCATTGCTGTAGGTACCTGTTAGAGCTACCCCTTTAGAGGTTTACGCAAACAGGGGGCTTAAGGGGGGGCTTTGAAGGGGGCTTGAAGGGGGCTTGAAGGGGGGGATGAAGAAGGGGTTTCGAAGCCTTCAAAGTAGTATTTTCTTCGCAAAACGCCCCAAAAAGCGATTTCGTGAAGTCTGCTTTTTTCATTTTATTTTCTTCGCAAAAAACCCACATCAAACGATTTCGTGTGGCTTCTTCTTCTTGTTTTGTGTGTGTGTGATTGCGTGGGGGCTTGTAATTGTGTTTTGTTTCATTAAGTTTGCTTTTCTCATTTTATTTTCTTCGCAAAAACCACCCATAAAACGATTTCGTGTGGCTTCTTCTTCTTATTGTTTTGTGTGTGTGTGTGTGTGATTGCGTGGGGGGCTTAAAGGGGAGCTTAAGGGGGGCTTCCGGGAGGCTTAAAGGGGGGCTTAAAGGGGGGCTTAAGGGGGGCTTAAAGGGGGGCTTAAAGGGGGGCTTAAAGGGGGCTTTAAAGGGGCTTTAAGGGGGGCTTAAAGGCTTCGACCCTTTGCCCCCCCCCCCCCCACCTTGTTTGCGTAAACCTCTAAAGGGGTAGCTCTAACAGGTAACTACAGCAATGGCTGCATGCTCATACATATACATTCCGCTGCCCATTGGCTCACAGTGGTTTTACCATATTGAGACAAGACAAGCTCTCCTTGCGTAGCAAGACAAAACAACTACTGTCCGTGTGCAGGGCGCTGCCCTTTGATCCTTAGGGAATAAACTGGTCATACACCTCCTAACAAGGAGCATTTCCTTGTGGGTGTATCGGCTCAGTTTTCTGATAGCGGAGCTCGGAAAGGGCCGCCCGCCTCCCAAAGTCCGCTACAGCGGTCGGCCTCGCCGAACGCTTAACCAAGCGGATAAGAGGCAGCACAATGTCGAGCTCGCATAGCGAAGCCGACGACAGTTCCCAATCCTCCGGGGGATATGAGACGAAGAGACCTCCCAAGGTCCAGCACACTTATGTCGCCACAGTCATATGCAACATTTTCTGACCGCATGCTTTGCATTCATTAGGAATACGCCCAAAGATGCGATCTGCGTTGCCTTTGATGGCCACCAACCTCGTGGTTTGAGTATTGAAAACAGTTGATTGACGCGGTGCGACA
>CAJNDT010004575.1:0-13470 GCA_905221615.1 Symbiodinium sp. CCMP2592
TTTAGGGTTTAGGGTTTAGGGTTTAGGGTTCGCCAGCGCAGTTTTTGGACTGCGCAAGGCGCCCTAGGCACTTTTGCCGGAGCGAAGCGTTACATAGTTCAGCTTCCTTTAAGGGGACTGCTGCTTAGTCCCTAAACCAATTTGTCAAAAACGGGTTTCTGGTTTTAGTGTTTGCGGTGTGGCCTGGGGCACTGGAATTTGGGATTTGGGGCCTCGGGGACCTCAATTCTGGCTTCGGGGCCTGGGAAAAGGATTGGATTTGGGTCTGGAGCCTGGCATTTGGGACTGTGCCTGGATTTGGGGCCTGGAGCCTGGATTTGGGGCCTGGGGCCTGGATTTGGGACTGAGCCTGGATTTGTCTGGAGCCCGCCCCAGGCCCAGCCCAGCCCCAGCCGCAGCCCCAGCCCCAGCTTCAGCCCCAGCCCCAGCCCCAGCCCCAGCCCCAGCCCCAGCCCCAGCCCCAGCCCCAGCCCCACCCCAACCCCAGCCCCAGCCCCACTCTTTCACCTTTCCAAAATCCTTCCCTGTGGTTTTTTGGTTTTTTCCAGCCCCTCCAAAGCCCCCAAACTTGGTTCTTGGCCTTTTCGAAGCCCCCTCCAAGCCTCCAACTGGGTTTTTGGCTTCTTCTGCCTTTCTCCAGACCCTCCAAAAGCACAAATTGTGCTTTTTTGCCTTTTCCAGACCCCTTCCAAGCACCCAAATTTAGTTTTTTTGCCTTTTCCAGACCCCCTCCAAACCCCCAAATCGGGTTTTTTTGCCTTTCTCCAGACCCCCCACCAAAGCCCCAAACTGTGCTTTTTGGCCTTTTGCACACCCTCTCCAAGCCACCAAAATGTGTTGTTTTTGCTTTTTCCAAGCCCCTTCCAAACCCCCAACTTGGGGCTTTTGGCCTTTCTCTGGACCCCCTCCAAGGCTCCAAATGTGGTTTTTTTTTGCCTTTTCCAGACCCCCTCCAAGCCCCCAAATTGTGCGTCTTTTGCCTTTTCCAGACCCCCTCCAAACCCCCAAATCGGGTTTTTTTTGCCTTTCCCCAGCCCCAGCCCCAGCCCCAGCCCCAGCCAGCCCCACCCCGCCCCAACCCCAGCCCCAGCCCCAGCCCGAATCTTTCAGTATTTGGGGCCTTTTCTAAGTCCTTCCCTGTGGTTTTTTTGTTTTTTCCAGCCCCTCCAAGCCCCCAACCTTGGTTTTTGGCTTCTTCTGCCTTTCTCCAGACCCCCTCCAAAAGCACAAATTGTGCTTTTTGCCTTTTCCAGACCCCTTCCAAGCACCCAAATTTAGTTTTTTTGCCTTTTCCAGACCCCCTCCAAACCCCCAAATCGGGTTTTTTTGCCTTTCTCCAGACCCCCCACCAAAGCCCCAAACTGTGCTTTTTGGCTTTTTCCAAACCCTCTCCAAGCCACCAAAATGTGTTGTTTTTGCTTTTTCCAAGCCCCTTCCAAACCACCAAATTGGGGCTTTTGGCCTTTCTCTGGACCCCCTCCAAGGCCCCAAATGTGGTTTTTTTTGCCTTTTCCAGACCCCCTCCAAGCCCCCAAATTGTGCGTCTTTTGCCTTTTCCAGACCCCCTCCAAACCCCCAAATCGGGTTTTTTTTGCCTTTCTCCAGACCCCCTCCAAAGCCCCAAGCTGTGCTTTTTGGCCTTTTCCAAACCCTCTCCAAGCCACCAAATTGTGTTGTTTTTGCTTTTTCCAAACCCCCTCCAAGCCCCCAAATCTGGTTTTTTTGCCTTCCTCCAAACCCCCTCCAAAGGCCCAAATTGTGCTTTTTGGCCTTTTCCAAACCCCTTCCAAGCCTCCAAAATTGGTTTTTTTGCCTTTTCCAAACCCCCTCCAAGCCCCCAAATCGGGTTTTTTGCCTTTCTCCAGACCCCTCCAAAGGCACAAATTGTGCTTTTCAGCATTTTCCAGACCCCCTCCAAGCCGCCAAATTGTGTTGTTTTTGCTTTTTCCAAGCCCCCTCCAAGCCCCCAAATCGGGTTTTTTTGCCTTCCTCCAGACCCCCTCCAAAGGCCCAAATTGTGCTTTTTGGCCTTTTCCAAACCCCTTCCAAGCCTCCAAACTTGGTTTTTTTGCCTTTTCCAAACCCCCTCCAAGCCCCCAAATCGGGTTTTTTTCCTTTCTCCAGACCCCTCCAAAGGCACAAATTGTGCTTTTCAGCATTTTCCAGACCCCCTCCAAGCCACCAAATTGGGCTGTTGGGCCTTTTCCAAACCCCCTCCAACCCCCAAGTTTGGATTTTTGCCTTTTCCAAACCCCTTCCAAGCCCAAATTTAGCTTTTTTGCTTTTTCCAAACCTTCTCCAAGCCCCCAAATTCGGTTTTTGTTACCCCTAGCTTTTCAACGTTTTTTCCTCTCCAAGCCCCCAAATTGGGCGCTTTAGCTCTGCAACCCTGCCTTGCTCTGCTCTGCTCCCTTTTGCTTTGCCTCGGTGCCTTCAATTTACTTAAACCTCCGTTCGGTCTCTTGTTTCAATTTGCTTAAACTGCTTTTTGGGAAACTTACCAATTTACTTAAACTGACTTGTGGTTGTCGGTTGCTTTCCATCAAACCCGCTTTCCTTCTGCTCTTCAAACCACAACCTGCGCTGGCGCACTTTGGCGTAAGCCTCTAAAATTGAGGGTTTAGGGTTTAGGGTTTAGGGTTTAGGGTTTAGGGTTTAGGGTTTAGGGTTTAGGGTTCGCCAGCGCAGTTTTTTGAGACTGCGCTAACAGGCGCCCCAAGCATCTCACGCGAAGCCAGCAGCTGCATCCCTTTCTTTTAAGGAGGCTGGTCCTTAAGCCTTAAAACTCCTTGTCTGCACTTCGATTGCTCTCTGTTGGTTCGGGCTAGACTAAATTGAGTCTTTCTGATTGTTATGGGTTTGCTGGGGTTTGGTAAAAAAGCCCGTTTCTGACAATCGTGTTTTTCGGCGCTTTTTCCGGGTTGGGGATCGAAACCTTTGAACTTTTTCTGGCGCGGCCGGGACCCCCCTCGCGAAGTTTCAGGGGTGCGAGGTGGGTTGGGGCTCGGAGGCGGAGGGTTCCGCGTGCGAGCATCTCACCCGAAGGCTTTCTCTGCCTTAAGGGGGTCCATGTTGACTGCGCTCACAGGCGCCCCGAGCATCTCCCACGAACGCTTGCTCTGCTTTAGGGGGGCTGGTCCTTAGGTCCTAAAGTGTTGCGTGTGCCCTGCGATTGTGCTCTGTTTGTTCGGGTTAAGTTAGGTTTAGAGCCCTGTGAGTGTAAAAGGATTGCCGGGTCTTGGTGGTTCTTGTGGTTTCACTGCTTTAAGCGGGCCGTTGCTTAGGTCTTAAAAGTTGTCGTTTGTTCCGCGATTGTTCTCTGTTGGTTCGGGCTAGGTTAAATTGAATCTTTGTTAGTGTTGAGGGATTGCCGGGGTTTGGGGGTGCTTGTGGTTTCACTGCTTTTAGTGGGCCGTTGCATAAGCCTTCAAGCTCGTCGTCTGCCCCGTTGTCTGCTCCGCGATTGCTCTCTGTTGGTTCGGGCTAGACTAGATTGAGGCTTTCTTATTTTTGAGGGAGTGCTGGGCTTTGGGGGCGCTTGTGGTTTTACTGCTTTGAGGGGGCCGTTCCTTATGCCTTCGAACTCGTCGTCGGCCCTACGAGTGCTCCCTGTTTGCTCGGGCTGCTCTTGGTTGAAGCTTTGGTAGTGTTTCGGGATTGCTGCGGTTTTGGTGTCTTTGTTGTTTGAAAGAAGGTCAAGGTTCTCGGGGGCGTTTCTGCCTAGGTTCGGGAGGTTTTTCTGGCGTGGGAGGGTCCCCCTTTGCGACGTGTCAGGGGTGCGAGGTGTGTTGGGGCTCAGAGGCGGAGGGGTTCGAGTGCGAGCATCTCACCCTGAGGTTTTTTTCTGCTTGAAGGGGGACCACTTGGACTGTGCCAGCAGGCGCTCCAAGCGTCTCGCACGCACCCATCCTCATCGGGCGGCCATCGTGGCAGCCAGGCCACGTTTTGACAACCCGAAGTGACGATCCAGGCCTTGAAGTGAGAATCAGGGTTTTCGGGGTTAGGGGTTTAGGGTTTGGGGTTGAAAGAGCCTCTGCGTTTTTGGTGCTTAGCCGCCACTTGCTAGGCCTGATGGATTGCCGGCAGGTGGCAATCTTAGGGGGTCTAGATTGTCAGAAGGCGGCAATCGTAGGGGGGGGGGGGTATAGATTGCCAACAGGTGGCAATCACAGGAGATCTAGATTGTCAGCAGGTGGCAATCTTAAGGGGGGGGGGTATAGATTGCCAAAGGGTGGCAATCATCGGCGATCTAGATTGTCAGCAGGTGGCAATCTAAGGGTGGTACAGATTGCCAACAGGTGGGAACCTTAAGGGAGTACAGATTGCCAACACGTAGCAATCACAGTGGATTTAGATTGTCAGCAGGTGGTAATCTTAGGGGGGGTACAGATTGCCAACAGGTGGCAATCTTAGGGGGGGACAGATTGCCAACAGGTGGCAAGGGGGAAGTGACTCCAGGGGGAATCGAACCACCCATCTCTCCGGGATTCCCACACAGAGATTCGACCGGAGCGCCTTGGCCGTTAGGCCATGGAGTCCTTGATGCAGCTGGCCCGGTGTCAGCCACTTACCAGGCCTGATGGATTGCCGGCAGGTGGCAATCTTAGGGGGTCTAGATTGTCAGAAGGTGGCAATCGTATGGGGGGGGGAAGGGGGGATAGATTGCCAACAGGTGGCAATCACAGGAGATCTAGATTGTCAGCAGGTGGCAATCTTAAGGGGGGGGGTATAGATTGCCAACGGGTGGCAATCATCGGCGATCTAGATTGTCAGCAGGTGGCAATCTTAGGGTGGTACAGATTGCCAACAGGTGGGAACCTTAAGGGAGTACAGATTGCAAACACGTAGCAATCACAGTGGATTTAGATTGTCAGCAGGTGGTAATCTTAGGGGGGTACAGATTGCCAACAGGGGGGGGGCAACTCTTTCAATTTACTGAAACCAACCCTTGCGGACGCTAAGGCTTTTCGGGTTAAGGGTTTGAGGGGTTTCGGGTTTAGGGTTAGGGTTTAGGGTTTTCGGGTTTAGGATTTAGGGTTTTCGGGTTTAGGGTTAGGGTTTAGGGTTTTCGGGTTTAGGATTTAGGGTTTTCGGGTTTAGGGTTTAGGGTTAAAGGTTTAGGGTTGGGTGTGTTGCTTGGGTCATTTCAATTTACTTAAACCGTTCATTTGCACTTAGAAAAAACTTGTCAATTTACTTAAACTGCCCTATGGTCGACCGTTGCTTGCCTTAAATCCTGCGTACCTGCTGAACATAAAACCAGAAGCTGCGCTGGCGCACCTTCAAGCCGTCTAAAATTTAGGGTTTAAGGTTTAGGGTTTAGGGTTGAGGGTTCGCCAGCGCAGTTTTTGGACTGCGCAAGGCGCCCTAGGCACTTTTGCCGGAGCGAAGCGTTACATAGTTCAGCTTCCTTTAAGGGGACTGCTGCTTAGTCCCTAAACCAATTTGTCAAAAACGGGTTTCTGGTTTTAGTGTTTGCGGTGTGGCCTGGGGCACTGGAATTTGGGATTTGGGGCCTCGGGGACCTCAATTCTGGCTTCGGGGCCTGGGAAAAGGATTGGATTTGGGTCTGGAGCCTGGCATTTGGGACTGTGCCTGGATTTGGGGCCTGGAGCCTGGATTTGGGGCCTGGGGCCTGGATTTGGGACTGAGCCTGGATTTGGGGTCTGGAGCCCGCCCCAGGCCCAGCCCAGCCCCAGCCGCAGCCCCAGCCCCAGCTTCAGCCCCAGCCCCAGCCCCAGCCCCAGCCCCAGCCCCAGCCCCACCCCAACCCCAGCCCCAGCCCCACTCTTTCACCTTTCCAAAGTCCTTCCCTGTGGTTTTTTGGTTTTTTCCAGCCCCTCCAAAGCCCCCAAACTTGGTTCTTGGCCTTTTCGAAGCCCCCTCCAAGCCTCCAACTGGGTTTTTGGCTTCTTCTGCCTTTCTCCAGACCCCCTCCAAAAGCACAAATTGTGCTTTTTTGCCTTTTCCAGACCCCTTCCAAGCACCCAAATTTAGTTTTTTTGCCTTTTCCAGACCCCCTCCAAACCCCCAAATCGGGTTTTTTTGCCTTTCTCCAGACCCCCCACCAAAGCCCCAAACTGTGCTTTTTGGCCTTTTGCACACCCTCTCCAAGCCACCAAAATGTGTTGTTTTTGCTTTTTCCAAGCCCCTTCCAAACCCCCAACTTGGGGCTTTTGGCCTTTCTCTGGACCCCCTCCAAGGCTCCAAATGTGGTTTTTTTTTGCCTTTTCCAGACCCCCTCCAAGCCCCCAAATTGTGCGTCTTTTGCCTTTTCCAGACCCCCTCCAAACCCCCAAATCGGGTTTTTTTTGCCTTTCCCCAGCCCCAGCCCCAGCCCCAGCCCCAGCCAGCCCCACCCCGCCCCAACCCCAGCCCCAGCCCCAGCCCGAATCTTTCAGTATTTGGGGCCTTTTCTAAGTCCTTCCCTGTGGTTTTTTTGTTTTTTCCAGCCCCTCCAAGCCCCCAACCTTGGTTTTTGGCTTCTTCTGCCTTTCTCCAGACCCCCTCCAAAAGCACAAATTGTGCTTTTTGCCTTTTCCAGACCCCTTCCAAGCACCCAAATTTAGTTTTTTTGCCTTTTCCAGACCCCCTCCAAACCCCCAAATCGGGTTTTTTTGCCTTTCTCCAGACCCCCCACCAAAGCCCCAAACTGTGCTTTTTGGCTTTTTCCAAACCCTCTCCAAGCCACCAAAATGTGTTGTTTTTGCTTTTTCCAAGCCCCTTCCAAACCACCAAATTGGGGCTTTTGGCCTTTCTCTGGACCCCCTCCAAGGCCCCAAATGTGGTTTTTTTTGCCTTTTCCAGACCCCCTCCAAGCCCCCAAATTGTGCGTCTTTTGCCTTTTCCAGACCCCCTCCAAACCCCCAAATCGGGTTTTTTTTGCCTTTCTCCAGACCCCCTCCAAAGCCCCAAGCTGTGCTTTTTGGCCTTTTCCAAACCCTCTCCAAGCCACCAAATTGTGTTGTTTTTGCTTTTTCCAAACCCCCTCCAAGCCCCCAAATCTGGTTTTTTTGCCTTCCTCCAAACCCCCTCCAAAGGCCCAAATTGTGCTTTTTGGCCTTTTCCAAACCCCTTCCAAGCCTCCAAAATGGGTTTTTTTGCCTTTTCCAAACCCCCTCCAAGCCCCCAAATCGGGTTTTTTGCCTTTCTCCAGACCCCTCCAAAGGCACAAATTGTGCTTTTCAGCATTTTCCAGACCCCCTCCAAGCCGCCAAATTGTGTTGTTTTTGCTTTTTCCAAGCCCCCTCCAAGCCCCCAAATCGGGTTTTTTTGCCTTCCTCCAGACCCCCTCCAAAGGCCCAAATTGTGCTTTTTGGCCTTTTCCAAACCCCTTCCAAGCCTCCAAACTTGGTTTTTTTGCCTTTTCCAAACCCCCTCCAAGCCCCCAAATCGGGTTTTTTGCCTTTCTCCAGACCCCTCCAAAGGCACAAATTGTGCTTTTCAGCATTTTCCAGACCCCGTCCAAGCCACCAAATTGGGCTGTTGGGCCTTTTCCAATTGACCACAAGAAAAGTAAACCCCCTCCACCCCCAAACCCCCACAAATGTTGGGAATGTTTTTTCCTGTTTCCAAACCCCTTCCAATAACCAAAAAGCAGCCCCAAATTTTGTTTCCTTATCTTTTTGCTTTTTCCAAACCTTCTCCAAGCCCCCAAATTCGGTTTTTGTTACCCCTAGCTTTTCAACGTTTTTTCCTCTCCAAGCCCCCAAATTGGGCGCTTTAGCTCTGCAACCCTGCCTTGCTCTGCTCTGCTCCCTTTTGCTTTGCCTCGGTGCCTTCAATTTACTTAAACCTCCGTTCGGTCTCTTGTTTCAATTTGCTTAAACTGCTTTTTGGGAAACTTACCAATTTACTTAAACTGACTTGTGGTTGTCGGTTGCTTTCCATCAAACCCGCTTTCCTTCTGCTCTTCAAACCACAACCTGCGCTGGCGCACTTTGGCGTAAGCCTCTAAAATTGAGGGTTTAGGGTTTAGGGTTTAGGGTTTAGGGTTTAGGGTTTAGGGTTTAGGGTTTAGGGTTTAGGGTTCGCCAGCGCAGTTTTTTGAGACTGCGCAGAAAGTCGCCCTTAGCATCTCACGCGAAGCCAGCAGCTGCATCCCTTTCTTTTAAGGGGGCTGGCGCTTAAGCCCTAAAACTCCTTGTCTGCTCCGCGATTGCTCTCTGTTGGTTCGGGCTAGACTAAATTTAGTCTTTTTTAATGTTAAGGGTTTGCTGGGGTTTGGTAAAAAAGCCCGTTTCTGACAATCGTGTTTTTCGGCACTTTTTCCGGGTTGGGGATCGAAACCTTTGAACTTTTTCTGGCGCGGCCGGGTCCCCCCTCGCGAAGTTTCAGGGGTGCGAGGTGGGTTGGGGCTCGGAGGCGGAGGGGTCCGAGTGCGAGCATCTCACCCGAAGGCTTTCTCTGCCTTAAGGGGGTTCATGTGGACTGCGCTCACAGGCGCCCCGAGCATCTCCCACGAAGGCTTGCTCTGCTTTAGGGGGGCTGGTCCTTAGGTCCTAAAGTGTTGCGTCTGCCTCTCGAATGTTTTCTGTTTGTTCGGGTTAAGTTAGGTTTAGAGCACTGTGAGTGTTGAGAGATTGCCGGGTCTTGGTGGTTCTTGTGGTTTCACTGCTTTGAGGGGGCCGTTGCTTAAGCCTTAAAAGTTGTCGTCTGCTCCGCGATTGCTCTCTGTTGGTTCGGGCTAGGTTACATTGAAGCTTTGTTAGTGTTGAGGGATTGCCGGGGTTTGGGGGTGCTTGTGGTTTCACTGCTTTTAGTGGGCCGTTTCATAAGTCTTCAAACTCGTCGTCTGCCCCGTTGTCTGCTCCGCGATTGCTCTCTGTTGGTTCGGGCTAGACTAGATTGAGGCTTTCTTATTGTTGAGGGTTTGCTGGGGTTTGGGGGTGTTTGTGGTTTCACTGCTTTTAGTGGGCCGTTGCATAAGCCTTCAAACTCGTCGTCTGCCCCGTTGTCTGCTCCGCGATTGCTCTCTGTTGGTTCGGGCTAGACTAAATTGAGGCTTTCTTATTGTTGAGGGTTTGCTGGGGTTTGTTGCCCGGGGCCGGGGCACCTTCCCACGGCCAGGGTCCGGGGCCGGGGCACCTTCCCACAGCCAGCACCTTCCCACAGCCCGCGGGCCGGGCATGTCAGGGCAGGGCAGGGCAGGGCGGGGCAGGGCAGGGCAGGGCAGGGCTGCGGCTGGGGGGGCTGGTGCTTGGGCTGGGGCTGGGGCTGCTGGGGCCACTGAAACTAATACTAATACTAATGGTCCTGGAACCCTCAATTTCTGAGTCAGTTTGGCTCAGTGGCCAAGACTAAGACTCTAAACTCTTAAGGGCGCTGGAGTGTTTCTGGATCCCCTCTGAGAGAGCAGCAACACCCTCTTGGAGGCTCTGAAGTGGATTCGTCGCCGTGGATGGCGATTCCACGTAATCGTGGACCGGAAGACCCTCCTCTGAGAAAGCTGTAGCCCACTACCAAGACCCCTCTTAGAGCCTCTGATAGGGCAGCTTAGAGCCTCTGAGAGAGCAGCAGAGCCTCTGAGAGAGGCTTTTGGAGCCTCTGAGAGAGCAGCAAAAGCTCCTCTGTGGGCTGGGGAAGACCCTCTTGCAAGCTCTGAGAGGGCTGTAGTCCACTACCAAGACCCCTCTTAGAGCCTCTGATAGGGCAGGCAAAGCTGCTCTGTGGGCTGGGGAATCTCCTCTTGGAGGCTCTGAAAGGGCTGTAGCCCACTGCCAAGACCCTTCTTAGAGCCTCTGGTAGAGCAGCAAAAGCTCCTCTGTGGGCTGGTGAACACTCTCTTGAAACCTGAAGTGCGATTCCACGTAATCGTGGACCGGAAAACATTCTTGCAGGCTCTGAGAAAGCTGTAGCCCACTACCAAGACCCCTCTTAGAGCCTCTGATAGGGTAGCTTAGATCTGAAAGAGCAGCAGAGCCTCTGAGAGAGGCTCTTAGGGCCTCTGAGAGAGCAGCAAAAGCTCCTCTGTGGGCTGGGGAAGACCCTCTTGCAGGCTCTGAGAGGGTTGTAGCCCACTACCAAGACCCCTCTTAGAGCCTCTGATAGGGCAGCTTAGAGCCTCTGAGAGAGCAGCAGAGCCTCTGAGACAGGCTCTTGGAGCCTCTGAGAGAGCAGCAAAAGCTCCTCTGTGGGCTGGAGAAGACCCTCTTCCAAGCTCTGAGAGGGTTGTAGCCCACTACCAAGACCCTTCTTAGAGCCTCTGATAGGGCAGGCAAAGCTGCTCTGTGGGCTGGGGAATCTTTTCTTGGAGGCTCTGAAAGGGCTGTAGCCCACTGCCAAGACCCTTCTTAAAGCTTCTGGGAGAGCAGCAAAAGCTCGGCTCTTGGAGCTTCTGAGAGAGCAGCAAAAGCTCCTCTGTGGGCTGGGAAGACCCTCTTGCAGGCTTTGAGAGGGCTGTAGCCCACTACCAAGACCCCTCTTAAAGCCTCTGATAG
This sequence comes from Symbiodinium sp. CCMP2592, assembly GCA_905221615.1. Classification (NCBI taxonomy): domain Eukaryota; class Dinophyceae; order Suessiales; family Symbiodiniaceae; genus Symbiodinium; species Symbiodinium sp. CCMP2592. Next base: position 10,440 of record CAJNDT010004575.1, read on the forward strand.
GGCAGCTTAGAGCCTCTGACAGAGCAGCAGAGCCTCTGAGAGAGGCTCTTTAAGCCTCTGAGAGAGCAGCAAAAGCTTCTCTGTGGGCTGGGGAAGACTCTCTTGCAGGCTTTGAGAGGGCTGTAGCCCACTACCAAGACTCCTCTTAGAGCCTCTGATAGGGCAGCTTAGAGCCTCTGAGAGAGCAGCTTCTGAGAGAGGCTCTTAGGGCCTCTGAGAGAGCAGCAAAAGCTCCTCTGTGGGCTGGGGAAGACCCTCTTGCAGGCTCTGAGAGGGTTGTAGCCCACTACCAAGACTCCTCTTAGAGCCTCTGATAGGCAGCTTAGAGCCTCTGAGAGAGCAGCAGAGCCTCTGAGAGAGGCTCTTAGGGCCTCTGAGCAGCAAAAGCTTCTCTGTGGGCTGGGGAAGACCCTCTTGCAGGCTCTGAGAGGGCTGCAGGGGTCAGGGTTTGTTAGGAGTTGCCCTTTTCTTTTTGCCCAGGCTCGTCGCTGCTGCTTTTGCGTGGCCGGGGCCCCCCTCGCGAGGCTTCGGGGGTTCCAGGTGGGTTGGGGCTGCGAGGCAGCGAGGTCCGAGTGCGCGAGGCTTGGGTGTTGAGGGTCCTTCGGCTTTGGGAGGTGGCTTGGGGCTCAGAGGCAGCCAGGTTTGTGAGTGCGTGCTTTTAGGGCGTTTGTTTGTTAGGGCTTGGGGTTGGTTGGAACGTAAGGTTCGTCAGGTTTAGGGTTCGCCCTCGCATTTTTGGGGTTTGGGGTTAGGGTTGCGGGTAGGTTGTTTGGGTCATCTTATTTACTTAAAACCTCGTGGGGGCTAACCTTCTCAATATACTTAAACCTTTCAACTTACTTAAACCCTCGTGGGGGGGGGGCAACCCTTTCAATTTACTGAAACCAACCCTTGCGGACGCTAAGGCTTTTCGGGTTAAGGGTTTGAGGGTTTTCGGGTTTAGGGTTAGGGTTTAGGGTTTTCGGGTTTAGGATTTAGGGTTTTCGGGTTTAGGGTTAGGGTTTAGGGTTTTCGGGTTTAGGATTTAGGGTTTTCGGGTTAGGGTTAAAGGTTTAGGGTTGGGTGTGTTGCTTGGGTCATTTCAATTTACTTAAACCGTTCAGTTGCACTTAGAAAAAACTTGTCAATTTACTTAAACTGCCCTATGGTCGACCGTTGCTTGCCTTAAATCCTGCGTACCTGCTGGGCATCAAACCAGAACCTGCGCTGGCGCACCTTCGGCCTCTGGCCGTCTAAAATTTAGGGTTCGCCAGCGCAGTTTTTTGAGACTGCGCTAAAAGGCGCCCTAAGCATCTCACGCGAAGCCAGCAGCTGCATCCCTTTCTTTTAAGGGGCTTGTTGCTTAAGCCTTAAAACTCCTTGTCTGCACTGCGATTGCTCTCTGTTGGTTCGGGCTAGCCTAAATTTAGTCTTTCTGATTGTTATGGGTTTGCTGGGGTTTGGTAAAAAAGCCCGTTTCTGACAATCGTGTTTTTCGGCACTTTTTCCGGGTTGGGGATCGAAACCTTTGAACTTTTTTCTGGCGCGGCCGGGTCCCCCCTCGCGAAGTTTCAGTGGTGCGAGGTGGGTTGGGGCTCGGAGGCGGAGGGGTCCGAGTGCGAGCATCTCACCCGAAGGCTTTCTCTGCCTTAAGGGGGTCCATGTGGACTGCGCTCACAGGCGCCCCGAGCATCGCCCACGAAGGCTTGCTCTGCTTTAGGGGGGCTGGTCCTTAGGTCCTAAAGTTTTGCGTGTGCCCTGCGATTGTGCTCTGTTTGTTCGGGTTAAGTTAGGTTTAGAGCCCTGTGAGTGTAAAAGGATTGCCGGGTCTTGGTGGTTCTTGTGGTTTCACTGCTTTGAGGGGGCCGTTGCTTAAGCCTTAAAAGTTGTCGTCTGCTCCGCGATTGCTCTCTGTTGGTTCGGGCTAGACTAAATTGAGGCTTTGTTAGTGTTGAGGGATTGCCGGGGTTTGGGGGTTCTTGTGGTTTCACTGCTTTTAGTGGGCCGTTGCATAAGCCTTCAAGCTCGTCGTCTGCCCCGTTGTCTGCTCCGCGATTGCTCTCTGTTGGTTCGGGCTAGACTAGATTGAGGCTTTCTTATTGTTGAGGGAGTGCTGGGCTTGGGGGGCGCTTGTGGTTTTACTGCTTTGAGGGGGCCGTTCCTTATGCCTTCGAACTCGTCGTCGGCCCTACGAGTGCTCCCTGTTTGCTCGGGCTGCTCTTGGTTGAAGCTTTAGTAGTGTTTAGGGATTGCCGCGGTTTTGGTGTCTTTGTTGTTTGAAAGAAGGTCAAGGTTCTCGGGGGCGTTTCTGCCTAGGCTCGGGAGATTTTTCTTTCGTTGGAGGGTCCCCCCTTGTGTTCCTGAGGGGTCTAGATTGTCGGAAGATGGCAATCCTGGTTGGTGGGGGGGGGTCACATTGCCAACAGGTGGCAATCACACCTGCGTTTTTGGTGCTTAGCTGCCATTTGCCAGGCCTGATGGATTGCCGGCTGGTGGCAATCTTAGGGGGTCTAGATTGTCAGAAGGCGGCAATCGTAGGGGGGGGGGTATAGATTGCCAACAGGTGGCAATCACAGGAGATCTAGATTGTCAGCAGGTGGCAATCTTAAGGGGGGGGGGGGTCACATTGCCAACAGGTGGCAATCACACCTGCGTTTTTGGTGCTTAGCTGCCACTTGCCAGGCCTGATGGATTGCCGGCAGGTGGCAATCTTAGGGGGTCTAGATTGTCAGAAGGCGGCAATCGTAGGGGGGGGGGAGGGGGTATAGATTGCCAACAGGTGGCAATCACAGGAGATCTAGATTGTCAGCAGGTGGCAATCTTAAGGGGGGGGGGTATAGATTGCCAAAGGGTGGGAAAATCATCGGCGATGTAGATTGTCAGCAGGTGGCAATCTTAGGGTGGTACAGATTGCCAACAGGTGGGAACCTTAAGGGAGTACAGATTGCCAACAAGTAGCAATCACAGGGGATCTAGATTGTCAGCAGGTGGTAATCTTAGGGGGGGTACAGATTGCCAACAGGTGGCAATCTTAGGGGGGTACAGATTGCCA
>CAJNDT010004576.1:0-13451 GCA_905221615.1 Symbiodinium sp. CCMP2592
ATCCGCCCGGCGTTCCCTTCTACAAGCTACTCGCGAAGGCGTCCCTCCGCAGCTGTCCCGACGAGGATGGTCGCATGCTCTTGACGGAGAAGCAAGCTCCTTCGGACTATTTCACTGCTTCTAAGCTGGCAGAGCAGCTAACAGCGGAATCCTCCGAGTGCACTGCTCGGCTTGGCTTGGGGGTCAGCATGGCTTCTGCGTCGCTGGAATCTTGTTCAGAAGCTCTGGCGGCGCTACCGACGTCTTCGGCCGACAAGAAGTTTGCGCGGACCGGGATTCCCGCCGTCAAGAAGCTTCTGGAAGCTCTCCGTGACTCGCTCGCTGTGGTCAACATTACGAACAAGGAATGTGCAGATGCTTCGTCGGCATCGCCCCACATCGAGAAGGTGCTGAAGAAGTTGGGGAAGAAGGAGGCGCTGAAACAGCAAGTCAAGGACTTTGTGCGCCTGGCGGACACCGGCTCCCGCATGTACGCAGGTGCCATGGCCGGCCTGGAGCTCTGCGCCCTGGCGGCCAACCCGAAAGCCTGGGCCAAGAAGATTCCGGAGGAGCCGAAGCAGGACAAGGCCGTGCAGAAGTTCGTCCGCAAGAAGACTCGCGAGAGTTGCGCGCAAGCCGTGGCAGCGACCAATGCTGCTCGCTTGGAAGCCAAGGCTCCACGTAAGAAGCGGGCTTTCGGAGACAGCAGCAATGAAAGGGAAGCCGACTCCGGCTCCGAGTCCGATCAGAACTCCGGGGACAAAGCCTCTGACATCGGCAGTGACAAGGATTCCCGCTCCTCGTCCACCTCCCATGGAAGCGACAAGAAAAGGAAGGCGAAGAAGCCCAAAGCTCCGAAGAAGAAGCCCCCGGCGGCGGAGAGGTCAGCTGCGGAGAAGCCGCCTGCAGTCGACCTCGCTGTGGACGACGAGGAGGACGAAGCGGAGGAGGATGCAGCCGCCGACCCGCATCTGTCTTGGGAAGAGTCGGAGGTGAGCAAGTTTGCCCACGAGTTGCAGACCATGGTCGCGAATCAAGACACGAAGAAGGAGCGGCTCCCCTTGTCCGCGTTGGTCGCTCTGTTGGATAACGTGCCCGAGGCCGTGTTGGCGGAGCATGGACTTGCCAAGGCTCTGCAAACGTTGAAGCAGATGACGCGCTTACCAAAGAAGGAAAAGTTGATCAAGATCTTCGAGAGCATGCATGGCATGGTTGACAAGGCAAAGAGCGTGCACGAAGAGGTCCGTGCTGCTCCGGACGCAGGCTTGCCCGAGGCGCCTGCGCCGCCAGAAGACGCGCCTGCCGAAGTTCCGGAGATCGCAGAGAAGGAGCCGGGCGACGACTGACTGACCGCGGGAGCTTTCAGAGTTGTGGCAGCGCGAATAGCACAGGCACAGCCCTTCGCTTTTGATGTACAGCATCTGACCTCAGTGTGAACTGCATATGGGCTGCGAGATCAAAATCGTGAATGCTGCGCAACTGCACGCCCTTGTCTCATCAAGCCCTGCGCTGCAGTGCTGCGCATTCAACGGAACAAGTTACCAGCCCTGGCTCGAGCTATAGCATTTCAATAAGAACACTTCGCTGCGATCTCGCGAGCTCCTTGGTCAAAGCCATGCCTTCCGTGTGTCCTGGCACAGCAAGCTCTGCTTGTGTCTTCTCGGCGCATAACCCCGGCCGCGCAGCTCAGCGAGCCAAGTTTCCGACATGTGCCTCTTGCCGGCAAATGAACTGAAAGAGCCCCTGTTGCACCCGCGTGCGCGGAGGCAAGGACAATGGCAAGCGGCAGTATGTTCACGCTCGATACATCTTCTATGTTATATCGCCTGAGGTCTTCTGTGATGCGGCCCGTCTAGCCACCGCCTGCGTCCAGCAACGGTCGCGTGGACACATCAAACGCTTGCTGCTGGCCCTGACGCCCGAGTACCAGCGTCTTGCCGTGGAGCGGGTGCCGAATGAATTCCGTGGCTACTTCCAGGCAGAGCTGGCCAAGCCGAAGATGTGCATGGGCATGGATGGCGAGCGATGCACTTTCGCGCTGGCAACACGTGGAGGCCCAGCTCAGGTGAAGGGCCGAGACACAAGATGCCTGTTCTGTCGACCCGACGATCTTTGGCCTCTGTGCGAAGACGACGCTGGCAAGCGAGAGGCAGGGTGCGTTGCGTGCGCTTTTAGTATTGTTGCGTTGCATTATGATGCATTCTACATTCCACCAGGTGCTGGGCAAGCTCCGTCGAATGTCGACAGCCAGCCGTGCCCGTGCTCTGGCAGAGCGCTTGCCGCCTGAGGCCGTGCAGTACTTTCAAGCAGAGTTGCACGGCCCCAAGCGTGCGGCCGGGCGGGGTGGCCGGCGTCGTCTGCTGGACAAGCAGCACCTCCCGGACGTGTGGAAGGGCGCCTTGGCGTCGCGGCAAGCAGCCGGAGCCCCCGCATCGGCTGCGATGAAGAAGAAGTATCGAGAGCGGGTGCTGGAAGACAGGGCTCGGGCGCGGCGCCGCATGGGTCGGCCTGCAGAGCGGACCCGAGCTGGCGAGGCCGTCGAGAACACCACTGGGTTGCCTCCGGCGAAGCGGCGCAAATTGGCCGAGGACTTCGAGCGCTGGTGCCTGTTCGATTCGTGGAGCCTGTGCGACAACTGCGGCCTCCTCGCGCCTTGCGACCTCACAGAGAGCCGGCTCAACAGGCCACAGCAACCCACGCATCTCTCGGGCAAGTGCTCCAGGTGCAAAGCAGTGCGGACGCAGCCGGTCGTGACGATGGCAGATGTGCCGGAAGCATTGCGTGGGCTTAGTCCGGAAGCTGCGCAAGCCCTGTCACCCTTGGAGATCGATGTGGGGCCGGTCATTCGCGCCGAGCACAAGTCCGGGTACCGTCAGAAGACGACGCTGATCCGTTTCCGCTGGCACACGACGGCGGTGAAGAAGCGCATCAAGCTGCTGCAGGCGAGGGATTCTGATTAGATCCATTTGTCTTTGTATTAGACTTGTTGCTTGTGCATTGGTCAGGACCTGGACATGCGGGCAAAGGCCCGTGCATCCTACGACTTCCTGATGGAATCGGACGACACTCCCTACGCGACCTTCGTGGGCGAGCACGGGGAGTTTCTGCGGGAGCATCCCGGGGCAGACGAGCTTACTCGCCGCCGCAGGCTGCAGTTCATTGAGCGCGTGGGCGTGGAGTGCGCCCTCTGGCCGGTCCTCTTCTGGGACGTCAAGAACACCTTCACGCACGAACGTGCCACTGATCCCAGGCGGGTGATTCGCCAGGAGCGGGCCGCGACCTTGGAGCAAGTGCTGAACACCGGTCGGCACAGTGCTGGCGAGAGCGACAGCGAGAGCGACAGCAACAGCGACGAGGAAAGCCAACACAGCGACGAAGAGGCCGCGGAGGATGCTGGTACCACCCGTCACAGCATGAAGCGGCTGTTCGCTGCCTTGGCGCTGGGTCGCCTGCTGGGCTACGCCGCCGACTTCCAGCTGCTGCAGTTCGTGTACGACCTGAACCTCTGGACCAGCATCGGCTCCAAAAAGAACTTGCAGCTGCCAACGCCCATGCGCCTCATGGTCAAGGGCGAGGCCTTCAGCCCTGACTACTGGCGCGGCGTGCACTATGCCTTGCTGGACATGGTGCGGCAAGTGGGCTACCCCCGCATCTTCTTCACCATCGCCCCCTACGAGGGGAGCTTCCCGTACCACGAGTGGGTCCGCGACGAGATGCAGAAGCTGCTCAAGGAACGCCTCTTCCTGCCGGTGGCGGAGACATTGCACATGGTGCACGTCATGGTCCAAGCTGTGAAAGGCTTGCTCTTGGGGCACACAGGGGGACGGGCGCGGCAGCAGGCTTGGACGAGCAACATCTTTCGGGTTGTTGACGAGCACGGTCAAGCCCGCCGCCTGCACTACTTCCTGCGTCTGGAGTATCAGGACGGGACCCGCAAGGAGGCCACCCAGGACTACCACGGCTCCGGCAGAGTCCACGTGCACGTCGTGATCTTCGTCAAGCCCGAGGACGTCGAGCAGCTGAACCTCGTCGAGACCGTGTCCGCCACCCTGCCCGAAGATGCAGACCTCCGCGGCTACGTCGAAGGCAGCCAATATGACCGGGACAAGAAGAGTGGCTGGCCCGTCCACGAAGCGCCGACTTTCTTCGACCGTGACACCGGCGCCTGGCGCCTGCAACACACGGAGGACGACCATGCGGCGGGCCTGCGCCCCTACCTCGTCGATTTGATGGAGGTGCTCCACTGCCACCAAGACTTCCAGATGTGCGACGACGACGGCCTGCTCCGCGCCTACGTTACCAAGTACGTCAGCAAGTTCTCGGATGCGGCCAGTGAGGAGTGGCTGAACGACGACGCGGAGGCCATGAGCATCGCCGCCACCGTGCTCATGCGTTACCGGCCGCTGGAGCCCGAGATGGTGCTGCAGCTCTTCGGCGCCAAGTTCCGGCAGTGGCACCTCTCCACGCAGAGCGGCGGCAAGCGCGATTTCGTGGCGCCCTACCCGGACAAGGACCCCAAGCCGCGCGAGGTGGAGCTATACGAGCAGGCGGCGTGGGCCTGCGGGCGCATCAGCCTCCTCGACTATCTACGTAAGACCACGGCCGAAGGGAAGATCTGCCACTGGCTCAAGAAGAAGCACAGGGAATCCGGCAGCGAGGCCACCCTGGAGGAGTTTGCTGCGAGCTACGTGATGCAGGGCGAGAAAGGCGTGGCCGCCGAGACCGTCTCCAAGTTCAACGACCGCTTCTTCGGTCAGTGGCTCATGCTTCATGTTCCCTTCGAGAAGGCCACGGACTTCTGCCTGCCCCAGAACCTCGCGCGACGGCTCCCGGAAGCCCACAAGTACTTCGCCATGGCGGTCCTCTGCGAGCGTCCGGTGGCGCAGGCCATGTGGCAGGACGACGAGAAGATCCGCGCGGAGCTGAAGATGGAGGCGCACACCAAGGACCACGTGGACACCATCCTCGCCATGATCCGCGCTCACCGCGGCTTGCTGCAGGAGTACCTGGACGGCTCGCTGGATGCCCGAAAGGAGCAGCAGGCCCAAGAGAAGCGCCGCGGCAAGGCCTCCAAGAAGAAAGCGGGTCCAGTGGATGCCAGCAAGTTCAACAGAGAGCAACTCCGCGCCTCCTCTGCATCAGCCTCTGCATGTGAAGCAAGCGTGCAAATTAAAGCTTCGCTCCTGACCTGCTGCGAGGCTTCAAAGAGCGCGTGGACACCGCCGTGGACCGCGCGTTGACCATCGAGGAAACAGAGGACGAGGGCGAGGCAGACCGTCTACGACAAGAAGCTCGAGGCAGCAAGGCCAACGTTTGCCTGGGGCCCCCTGGCACTGGCAAGACCACCGTGATCTTCTCGTGCATCGATCGGGCTTTGGCCAAGGGCGGCAAGGTCTTGATGGCTCTGCCGACGGCCCAGCTGTCCAGTCGCATGAAGGAACGCTACGGTCACAAGGTGGGCATCGACACCTGCCACGCTGCCTTCGGCCTTCATGAGGCTGCTGAGCACGGAGAAGCTTCCTTGCTCGGCATGTACTCTCTCATCGTCGTCGACGAGCTCTCGCATCTGGACATGGTCAACTTCGAGAAGATCCTGAAGCTCTGGGCAGCTGCGGACCGCGTGCCCGCATTGGCGCTGCTGGGCGACCGGTACCAGATGGCCGGCATGGGAGAGCAGCGGCCATGGCACTCGCGCCTGTGGACCTTGTACTGCTACCGTGTCACCCTGCACAAGATGTACCGGTGCAAGGACAAGGAGCACGCCAAGCTCCTGGCGGTACTCAGGACCGGCAAGCCGAGCGCCCAGCTCTTGCAACGGCTCCGCAAGAAGATGGCTTGGAAGCCGCCTGGCCCCCCCACGGTGAAGGGGCTGCGGAAGCTCCTGAAGTCCAAGCCCCACACGACCATCCTCACGTGCACCAGGCGCGGTGCTGCTTCGGTCAACGCAGCTGCCTTGAAGGCCCTCTTTCCCAACTACGCTCCCCTTGTGACTTTGCCGGCTGACGTGGACGCGAACCCCGAGAACTACGTGCAGGGCAAGCTGAAGCCGGCTGACGCGCTGCAGCCCTCCGCCATGCCCGTCTACAAGGGCATGAAGGTTTACCTGACACGCAACGTGCGGAAAGACATCGACTTCATCAACGGCATGGAGGCGACCGTCCTGAAGTATGACGACGGCACGGGCGGCCTCCGGGTCAAGACTGCCACCGACTATGTGGTCAGCGTCTGGCCGTGGACGGACCCGGAAAGGGGCGGCTTGGTCTACTATCCCGTCCGGCCCGGCTACGCGTCCACCATCCTCAAGTTTCAGGGTGCAGAGCTACCTCACGTCGTCGTCTACTTGGATGCCCCGAAGGTTCCCGCCGCGGCCTACACGGCCATCAGTAGGGTCGGTTACTACAAGGACTTCCTGCTGGCGGGCATCTTCACGGAGCATCATTTCACACCAGCCAAATGATCTGATTTAAAACTCGCTTCACGTCGGCGGGCGTCAAATGTACAGGTCGCCATTCAATTCACAACCACACGTGCTTTGCGAGCAATATGCTGTGCGGGCAGTGTAGAGCACAGTGCACGCCCACGCCAGACAGCGCTCGAGGCGGCAAAACAAGGTTGCTCGCAATTGTGCTGTGCCGCATCTCGCGATTGATTTGTCACATGCATATGTCTTGATGCCTGCTAATCCCACCATACAGACTGCAAAAGCAACATGGTTGCATAGACCGTGAAGTTGTCTCGCTTCTGCAATTTTGGCTGCAAGCGACCGCAAATTGTCATGTCACGCATATGACTAAATGCAAATTGCCTTCACAAACACCCTCTCATGGCCGCACTTTCGCACATCACTGCTCAAAGCTTTAGCCCTTTTTCTAAACCATATAAGCCCCCCTTGCTAGGGGGGGTTGGGGGGGTAGACAACCCTAAACCCGTTCAAGGTTTGAAATTAGGGTGGGAGGGCGGGCATTGCAGCTCATGCGCCGACCCCAACCACTTCATGGAGGGGTCGACAGCGCACTCGCAGCGAAAACCCTAAACCCTAAACCCTCAAGAAAGTGATAAATAGAAATTGCTTGTCCTTGTTTGTAACCACCGCTAAGGCCCAACATTTCGGATAAAACTGGCGTTAGCGTCTTGATAATCCAATTTCGCACAACCACAACTTCAACCATTAACTCAGCCCAGCCAACTCAAAACAGCCACCCGATCAAAAACGGAACAAGCTTCTTGATAAACCAATTTCTCCATAACCTCCAACCCAGGCCCACCTTCCAATCCCCCAAATCCAGGTCCCAAACCCCAAATCCAGAATCCAGGTCCAACCCCAAATCCAAGCACCAGGCCCTCCAAGCCCAGGCCCCAGACCCCAGGCCCCCAGGCCCATCCCAAATCCAAGCTTCGAAATCCAGGCCCCAGACCCCAAATCCGGCCCAGTCCCAAATCCAGGCTCCAGGCCCCAAATCCAGGCCCCAGACCCCAAATCCAGGCCCAGATCCAGACCAGGCTCCAGACCCCAAATCCAGGCTCCAAATCCAGGCCCACCCCAAATCCAAATCCAGGATCTAGGCCCCAAATCCAGGCTCCAGACCCCAAATCCAGGCCAGAGGCCCAGCATGTCGGGCACAACCATAACTTCAACCATTAACTCAGCCCACAGCCACCCGATCAAAAACGGAACAAGCTTCTTGATGAACCAATTTCTCCATAACCTCCAACCCAGGCCCACCTGCCAATAATCCCCCATATCCAGGTCCCAAACCCCAAATCCAGAATCCAGGTCCAGCCCCAAATCCAGGCACCAGGCCTTCCAAGCCCAGGCCCCAAACCCCACACCCAGGCCCACCCAAATCCAAGCTTCAAAGTTCCAGCCCCAAATCCAGGGTTAGGCCCCAGACCCCAAATCCAGGCCCAGTCCCAAATCCAAGCCCAGATCCAGGCCAGTCCAATCCAGTCTCAGGCCCAAGGCGGCCCAGTCCCAAATCCAGGCCTCAGCCCCAAATCCAGGCCCCAGACCCCAAATCCAAGCCCAGTCCCAAACCAGGCCCCAGGCCCCAAACCCACCCCCACCCCAAATCCAAGCTTCAAATCCAAGCTCCAGCCCACATCCAGGCCAGGCCAATCCAGGTCCAGGCCACAGGCCCAGGCCCAGTCACAAATCCAGGCCCCCAAATCCAGGCCCAGTCCCCACCCAAATCCAGGCCCAGACTTCCAAATCCACCAGTCCCAAATCCAAAATCGACCCCAAATCCAAAATCCAGGCCCAGTCCCAAATCCAGGCACCAGGCCCCAGGCCCCAAATCCAGGCTCCAGACCCGAAATCCAGGCCCAATCCAAACCCAGGATCCCAAATCGAGGCCCAGTCCCAAATCCAGGCCTAGTCCCAAATCCAAGCCCCCCCAGAGCCCCAGCCCCAGAGCTCCAGCCCCCCCCCCCCTCAGCAAATTTCAAAACATGGTTCCAAAATCAAAACTCTTGTCAAAACGTTTCGGTCAAAACTTTCGGTCAAAACGTTTCGGTCAAAACTTTCGGTCAAAACGTTATTGGGACCCAAACCCTTAACAATTTCTATAAACTCAAAAGCTTAAGCCTGAATGCTCAGCTTAAGCCTTATTACGTACAGGAGCGTACTACACCGTGTTCGGGAAGGAAACGAAAGACATTCTAGTCTTTACGATGTAAATGGTAATTATAGACATAATTACTTCCATTTACTAGTAAGCTCATAACTGATTGCAAGTATTCCGTGATATATAGAAATATACAATCCCTAAACCGGTGTTTCTAACCATCGGATCCCTCGAGTGCTCGTGTGTGCCCAAGCTGGTCGGGGCCACATTCTGCAGCAAAACAGGGCCGTTCTTTTCGTGTGCCTGCTTTAAACCATGTGGCTGTTCTTAGCCACCTACCCCATCCCTAAACCGGTTTTCTAAATTTAAGTCGCGCTTGTCCTTTTCGGTAAAGGACAACCAGCTCTAAATTCAGATTTTCTACATTTAGTCGCGCTTGTCCTTTTCGGAAAAGGACAACCAGCTCTAAATTTTAGATTTTCCACATTCTGCTTCCAGAATTCTGGAAAATTGCTGGTGATTTTCAAGTGATAAATTCTGTTCATAAAATGTGCCTTTTAAACTACGCCGGCTGCGAATCTCGAGGTGCCCCCCTTTCTTTTCGTGTGGCTGCTCTTAGCCGCCTTCCCAATCCCTAAACTCCGTCCCTCGGAGCTCGGATCAAAAAACGGACCCTCGAGTGCTCGTGTGTGCCCAAGCAGGTCGGGGCCACATTCTGCAGCAAAACAGGGCCGTTCTTTTCGTGTGCCGGCTCTAAAATCTAGATTTTCTACATTTAGTCGCGCTTGTCCTTTTCGGAAAAGGACAACCAGATCTAAAATCCTAGATTTTCTACATTTGGTCGCGCTTGTCCTTTTCGGAAAAGGACAACCAGCTCTAAATTTTAGATTTTCCACACTCTGCCTCCAGAATTCTGGAAAATTGCTGGTGATTTTCAAGTGACAAATTCTGTTCATAAAATGTGCCTTTTAGACTACGCCGGCTGCGAATCTCGAGGTGCCCCCCTTTCTTTTCGTGTGGCTGCTCTTAGCCGCCTTCCCCATCCCTAAACTCCGTCCCTCGGAGCTCGGATCAAAAAATGGACCCTCGAGTGCTCGTGTGTGCCCAAGCAGGTCGGGCCACATTCTGCAGCAAAACAGGGCCGTTCTTTTCGTGTGGCTGCTCTTAGCCGCCTTCCCAATCCCTAAACTCCGTCCCTCGGAGCTCGGATCAGAAAATGGACCCTCGAGTGCTCGTGTGTGCCCAAGCAGGTCGGGGCCACATTCTGCAGCAAAACAGGGCCGTTCTTTTCGTGTGCCTGCTCTAAACCATCCGGTGCCTATGGGTGCCCAAAGCGGCCGAAGCCACATTCTGCAGCAAAACTTTGCCTTGACCTTCGGCGATTGGAAAACTGGTGCTGATTTTGGTGTACCAAATTCTGGTCATAAAATGTGCCTCTTAATGCAGGGCAGGTGCGAATCTCGAGGTCTCCTCCTTTCTTTTCGTGGCTCTTAGAGTTGTCATCGCCGCCGTAACGGTGGAAAGACTGTCCGCCTCCCTGTAGCTGCATGGGTATTTCCTTCGTGTTGGACGCGTAAGGACTTAAGCTAAGGACAAATGCTCCGGGTGGGTTGTGGTGGGATCTATATCGAGGTCCACGGACGTGACGAACTCTCTTACGCAAAAAAACTCTGACGTCCGTCCTACATTCTTTTTACCGCAACAGTTTGGTCGACACACCCTAAACCCTAAACCCTAAACCCTAAACCCTAAACCCTAAACCCTAAACCCTAAACCCTAAACCCTCTCTTTCAAATGAGTATTTAAATGTTGAGCCATGTTTTCGTTCGGGACCCCCCGGTGGTTCAGCCAGGTTTTCGTATGGACCCCCCGGTGGTTCAGCTAGGTTTTCGTATGGACCCCCCGGTGGTTCAGCTAGGTTTTCGTATGGACCCCCCGGTGGTTCAGCTAGGTTTTCGTATGGACCCCCCGGTGGTTCAGCTAGGTTTTCGTATGGACCCCCGGTGGTTCAGCTAGGTTCGGTTCGCTAGGTTTTCGTATGGACCCCCCGGTGGTTCAGCTAGGTTTTCGTATGGACCCCCCGGTGGTTCAGCTAGGTTTTCGTATGGACCCCCGGTGGTTCAGCTAGGTTTTCGTATGGACCCCCCGGTGGTTCAGCTAGGTTTTCGTATGGACCCCCCGGTGGTTCAGCTAGGTTTTCGTATGGACCCCCCGGTGGTTCAGCTAGGTTTTCGTATGGACCCCCCGGTGGTTCAGCTAGGTTTTCGTATGGACCCCCGGTGGTTCAGCTAGGTTTTCGTATGGACCCCCCGGTGGTTAAGCTAGGTTTTCGTATGGACCCCCCGGTGGTTCAGCTAGGTTTTCGTATGGACCCCCGGTGGTTCAGCTAGGTTTTCGTATGGACCCCCCGGTGGTTCAGCTAGTTTTTCGTATGGACCCCCCGGTGGTTCAGCTAGGTTTTCGTATGGACCCCCCGGTGGTTCAGCTAGGTTTTCGTATGGACCCCCGGTGGTTCAGCTAGGTTTTCGTATGGACCCCCCGGTGGTTCAGCTAGGTTTTCGTATGGACCCCCCGGTGGTTCAGCTAGGTTTTCGTATGGACCCCCCGGTGGTTCAGCTAGGTTTTCGTATGGACCCCCCGGTGGTTCAGCTAGGTTTTCGTATGGACCCCCGGTGGTTCAGCTAGGTTTTCGTATGGACCCCCCGGTGGTTCAGCTAGGTTTTCGTATGGACCACCCGGTGGTTCAGCTAGGTTTTCGTATGGACCCCCGGTGGTTCAGCTAGGTTTTGGTATGGACCCCCCGGTGGTTCAGCTAGGTTTTCGTATGGACCCCCCGGTGGTTCAGCTAGGTTTTCGTATGGACCCCCGGTGGTTCAGCTAGGTTTTCGTATGGACCCCCCGGTGGTTCAGCTAGGTTTTCGTATGGACCCCCCGGGGGGCAGCTAGTTTCGTATGGACCCCCCGGTGGTTTCAGCTAGGTTTTCGTTAAATGGACCCCCCGTGGTTCAGCTAGTTTTCGTATGACCCCCCGTTGGTTCAGCTTAGGTTTTCGTATGGCCCCCCGTGGTTCCGCTAGTTTTTTCGGATGGACCCCCCGGTGGTTCAGCCTAGGTTTTCGATGGAACCCCCGGGGGTTCAGCTAGTTGTTCGGATGGACCCCCCTGTATGTTCAGCTAGGTTTTCGTATGACCCCCCGGTGGGTTTCAGCTAGGTTTCGTATGGACCCCTGGGTTTCATCAGGTTTTCGTATGGAACCCCCCGGTGGTTCAGTAGGTCCTTCGCTATGTACCCCCCGGGTGGTTCAGCTAGTTTTTCGTATGGCCCCCCGGTTGTTCAGCTATGTTTTCGATGGACCACCCGTTGGTTCGCTATGTTTTCGTTCGGGACTCCCCGGTGGTTCAGCCAGGTTTTCGTATGGACCCTCCGGTGGTTCAGCTAGGTTTTCGTATGGACCCCCCGGTGGTTCAGCTAGGTTTTCGTATGGACCCCCCGGTGGTTCAGCTAGGTTTTCGTATGGACCCCCCGGTGGTTCAGCTAGGTTTTCGTATGGACCCCCGGTGGTTCAGCTAGGTTTTCGTATGGACCCCCCGGTGGTTCAGCTAGGTTTTCGTATGGACCCCCCGGTGGTTCAGCTAGGTTTTCGTATGGACCCCCGGTGGTTCAGCTAGGTTTTCGTATGGACCCCCGGTGGTTCAGCTAGGTTTTCGTATGGACCCCCCGGTGGTTCAGCTAGGTTTTCGTATGGACCCCCCGGTGGTTCAGCTAGGTTTTCGTATGACCCCCCGGTGGTTCAGCTAGGTTTTCGTATGGACCCCCCGGTGGTTCAGCTAGGTTTTCGTATGGACCCCCCGGTGGTTCAGCTAGGTTTTCGTATGGACCCCCGGTGGTTCAGCTAGGTTTTCGTATGGACCTTCCGGTGGTTCAGCTAGGTTTTCGTATGGACCCCCCGGTGGTTCAGCTAGGTTTTCGTATGGACCCCCGGTGGTTCAGCTAGGTTTTCGTATGGACCCCCCGGTGGTTCAGCTAGGTTTTCGTATGAACCCCCCGGTGGTTCAGCTAGGTTTTCGTATGGACCCCCGGTGGTTCAGCTAGGTTTTCGTATGGACCCCCCGGTGGTTCAGCTAGGTTTTCGTATGGACCCCCCGGTGGTTCCCGGTGGTTCAGCTAGGTTTTCGTATGGACCCCCCGGTGGTTCAGCTAGGTTTTCGTATGGACCCCCCGGTGGTTCAGCTAGGTTTTCGTATGGACTAGGTTTTCGTATGGACCCCCCGGTGGTTCAGCTAGGTTTTCGTATGGACCCCCCGGTGGTTCAGCTAGGTTTTCGTATGGACCCCCGGTGGTTCAGCTAGGTTTTCGTATGGACCCCCCGGTGGTTCAGCTAGGTTTTCGTATGGACCCCCCGGTGGTTCAGCTAGGTTTTCGTATGGACCCCCCGGTGGTTCAGCTAGGTTTTCGTATGGACCCCCCGGTGGTTCAGCTAGGTTTTCGTATGGACCCCCGGTGGTTCAGCTAGGTTTTCGTATGGACCCCCCGGTGGTTCAGCTAGGTTTTCGTATGGACCACCCGGTGGTTCAGCTAGGTTTTCGTATGGACCCCCGGTGGTTCAGCTAGGTTTTGGTATGGACCCCCCGGTGGTTTCAGTTTCTAGGTTTTGTGTTTTTTTTTTTTTTTTTTTTTTTTTTTTTTTTTTTTTTTTTTTTTTTTTTTTTTTTTTTTTTTTTTTGGTCTTTTTTTTTTTTTTGTTTTTTTTTTTTTTTTTTTTTTTTTTTTTTTTTTTTTTTTTCTTTTTTTTTTTTTTTTTTTTTTTTTTTTTTTTTTCTTTTTTTTTTTTTCTTTTTCTTTTTTTTTTTTTTTTTTTTTTTTTTTTTTTTTTTTTTTTTTTTTTTTTTTTTTTTTTTTTTTTTTTTT